>OY757010.1:60596405-61196405 GCA_963580285.1 Lucinisca nassula
GGTTCTAGCTTTACGTAATAACGCCAAATTAGGTCATTACCTGCGTCCGTATTTTTTTATTTTATTTTTTTTTTTTTTTTTTTTTGGTTTTGGTTTTACGGCCCTTTCAAGATTATTTCACCCGTATCGAGCGATCGTTAATCAGAGATGGGCGAAAACCAGAGTACCCGGAGAAAAACTACCTTACCTTCCGTTGCAGAACTTGGCGTCTCACATATGACCCGAGCGAGACTCGAACCACAGCGGTGAGAGACCTAATGATCAAGAGTCAGCACTCTTAACCACTAGGCCACGGAGGCCCGTTACCGTCGGTATCATCATTTTCCACATTAATCTGGTACTTTTGAGTAACAAGTTCCGGAGCCGATGCTACACGCTATGTCAATTTCGTTCGTTGCATCGACTTTGCTGCGTCAGCGTCAATGCATCGTTGTTCAGACGTTGTATGTCTGTTGACTTGGACGTTGTTTAGACGTTGTATGTCTGTTGACATGGAGTTATCTGCACTTTACATTTATATACACTTGATTATTGCTGGCCAAAATATCTCGTATGATAATCATCGGCCTCAGTACCTCGGTCGGATGAACGTCTGACTGGTGATCAGAAAGGCGCGTGTTCGGTACCTGCCGGGTCGGCAACATTCTTTCGTGGAGATAGATCATGAAATATTTTCCACGGCCATTCTCTACCACTGGGCATCCGCTGATTCAAGAAGGGCAGTTGTCAGTGGCGAAAGAGTGTGTACTGTACTGGTTAACTGCTGATGCCTCGGTCACAAATTCGGCGTACCCCGGCCGAGCTATACTATACGTTGTGGTCGGCCGAGCAGTCCAAGCCGAAAAATGGGTGTCTGGCTCGGTTTTGGCAAAAAGTATGCCGTGTGGGGCCTAGAGAGACATCCGCCGGGAATCGGGCGGTGTCAGCCTAAGTTTTGCGGGGAAGCATCGGCGTATACGCCGGGCGGAAATAGGCCGGTGCACTGCAGGTTACCGACCGTATACCCGGCGATTGTTACTAGTCCCCGAGCATCGGTCGATGTTCCGCAGATGTCCGCCCAGTTCCCGGCCGCCGGACAAGGGACGGGTTTACCCCAGCCGGGAATTGTCCAGTTGTTCAGGGGTATATAAACTGCATCCTCTCCTGCCTATACAACAAATGGGTCAGCTCTGTTGGTGGGTGAACATCCTTTTTCTTGACGTCGAGGAAAACTTTCGAAGAAAAGCGGAACAAGATGCCTCTTATCCCACCACTGCACCTACCGTCACCCCAGGAAAGGATCCGGAGGTTACAGGAGTGGCTGCTTAGGGCTCGGCACCGTGCCAATGTGGTCTTTGCAACCTTGTGTGCGGGAGAAGAACTGCTACCGCTGATGGTGGATGAAGCAATGGATCGTTGTACCGTCCTTTGCATGGGCAGTTATCAAACGTTTATGTACAATGCTCCCTACTGGTCTGGTAGAAACTGGCACCCATCGGAGATCGGGCCCTTATATAGTCGAGCGTCAATCAGCGATCGAGCGGCGCCAGTCGAAACCGGGATTCGTCCAGCGGATTCCGCTTGATCATCTGTCGGGCCTCGGCCGATTACTGCCCGATTATCTGATTGGTCGGGGTCCGCTTTACGACTACCGGATGCCAGCCGATGCCATCGACATCGACGTCGGTACTAGCTCTGCTCGACTTTTATCGATGTGCCACCGACCTAGAAGTCGGTGAGTTTTCGGGGAGAATTTTAACTACGATTTAAAATTTAACCGGGCCCCTCCCGACCACCACCGACGCCCCCAACATCCGGCGGGACGCCGACCGGACTCCAGCCCAATCTCACCCCATCGCAGTCCCCGAGTAGTCGGGCGGGGATCGAATAGTGATTTGTGACCGTGGCTTTACGTATAAGCCTGCCCAGGAAAAGTGTGGACAGGTAAACTGACCGGCTCAAAAATGACATAAAATAGTGTTGACTGGGCCGTTAGTCCAATACAAAACTAAACTGAGGTAGGGGTCTTTAACTTAATGGAAGACACCCAGTCAGCGTAGAATGTCGGTCAAGCGTCGGCCCGACGATATATACATAGAATATTTATTTTCCGTCTTATACCGTTAACAAATAACATTAGCCCTGTATGGCTTTTACTTCTACAAAAACAGTGTAGTAGAAAAACAATCTTTTTGGTGCTGTTTGGGTAGGATAAAGATTTTCACCTTACATCCTCATTCGAAGGACCGAGCAGGTCAGGGCATTCATCTCTGCAACTAAGTTTGACAACGCTGCCAGAGAGAGAGAGAGAGAGAGAGAGAGAGAGACAGAGAGAGAGAGAGAGACTAATGAGCAGCATGTAGGTAATGGTGTGTGTGTGTGTGTGTGTGTGTGTGTGTGTGTGTGTGTGTGTGTGTGTGTGTGTGTGTGTGTGTGTGTGTGTGTGTGTGTGTGTGTGTGTGTGTGTGTGTGTGTGTGTGTGTGTGTGTGTGTGTGTGTGTTGAATCATCTGAACTACGCCTACGTCGGGCCGACAGCGATACGACATGGCGACGTCGTATCGCTGTCGGCCCGATGTTGGCCCAATGTGGTGCGCTAGCCCATAATGAGAGAGAGAGAGAGAGAGAGAGAGAGAGAGAGAGAGAGAGAGAGAGAGAGAGAGAAAACACTGAGCAACATGTTGGACATGGCACTTTCAGAGCCCATAGGGGCTTGAAGAAATATATGGGCTGCAAAATGCTTCCACGCAGAGCTAAATCCGGCCCACACACTAGTACTGGTAAACCGCTTAGACGATCTAAGCCTGTCCAGGAACCGCGGTGCGAGGCGGACCGTACACGCTAATAAACCCTATTGGTTCATTGGGCGACAGGGCTTGAGATGTCATTTCATCCAAATGTCGGGTAAAAGTCCCACAAAATTGAAAACAACGTTTCCAAAATGATCTTATGACCTTTACAGTGTTGACGGGGACGTTAAACCTCAAATCAAACAAAAACACTTTCAGAGAGAGAGAGAGAGAGAGGAGAGAGGGGAGAGAATGACGTCATTCACGGAGTTCTATATTTTTGTCGCGAAATTAAAAAAAAAGACCTAACTGGGATCCTCTGGCACCGTCAAAACCTAGATACCATGCACTTAGCTACATGCGCGTCACATTCAGAGAGAGAGAGAGAGAGTGAGAGAGAGAGAGAGAGAGAGAGAGAGAGAGAATGGACAATATGTAGGCCACGATAAGAAAGCAATGAGCAACATGTAGGCCACGGAGAGAGAGAGAGAGAGAGAGAGAGAGAGAGAGAGAGAGAGAGAGAGAGGAGAGAGAGAGAGAGAGAGAGAGAGAGAGAGAGAGAGAGACTAATGAGCAACATGAAGGCCAGAGAGAGAGAGAGAGAGAGACGAATGAGCAACATGAAGGCCACAGAGAGAGAGAGAGAGAGAGAGAGAGAGAGAGAGAGAGAGAGAGAGAGAGAGAGAGAGAGAGTAAATCGCATGAACGGTGCGTCTGACCGAGAGCGATACGACATGGCGACGTCGTATCGCTGTCTGCCCGATGTTGACCCACTGTTTCAACATTTTAGCCATAATGAGTGAGAGAAAAAAACTTAGCAACATGTTTGCCATAGCACTTTCAGAGAGAGAGAGAGAGAGAGAGAAGGAGAGAGAGAGAGAGAGAGAGCACTGGGGAACGTGTACGCCATGGCATGCTGAGAGAGAGAGAAGAGAGAGAGAGAGAGAGAGAGAGAGAGAGAGAGATGAGAGAGAGAGAGAGAGAGAGGAGAGAGATGAGAGAGAGAGAATGACGGAATTTCATTCCATTTTACACATTGGAATTCGCATAAAAAGTTTACAAGAATTTCACTATACTACGATCTACGATTTCTGTCACAACAATTGTGTGTAACGATGTTGAGATGATCCCTGCATACCTTTCTAGGTATTTACCGCATGACGTCATTATTCACGCGCGTTTGTAGTTTTGTCGCGAAATTAAAAATAGACTAACTGTGTTCGTAGCATAGTTAGGAAAACCGTCTCATAAAACTTAACCTGTGATCATAATTGTTCGCAATATTACATAAAACTCATTCATTTGTATTATTTAAACAAAAAATACCCGATATATGTAAAAAAAAAAAATTAAGCACTTTTTTTTCCGACAGCTCAATAATGCACCTTTAACGCACGCGTTTTCATTCTTTAGAAAAAAAAACCGTAGTCTTGTCACTCAGCACTGATGACCAACTAAATATGTAACAAAAGGCTTTTTACTTCCTTTTGGCTTTTAGTTAAAATCTTCTTGGCAAGCACATAATTTTGCATCTATTGCATTAGCTTTTCATTAATTAATCTAATCGGCTACAGCTATTACTTGCATCATTGATTGTTTAAATCATTTTAGCAAGGGAGGTAATACAGTAAAATTCCTATATTAATACCACCTTCGGGACTGTTCAAAAGTGGTCTTAAAAAGTGGTCTTTAAGACAACTTTTGAACAGTCCCAAAGGTGGTCCCTGGCAAGAGGGCGTTGTTTGTAGAAAACGTAACGGAAGAATAACAACACCCTTCTAAATAAACTTTCTAAAGCAGAATTAGTCAAAATTTAGGTGGTCTTAATAGCGGAATTTCAAACAACCCGGTTAAACGCCTCTGGCTTTAAAAATGATCCTGATGGCATTTTTGTTTTCTTGGTTTCACGAACCTTTCAAGATTATTTCATTTATTTCGAGCCATTTTCGTTTAGCTGAAACTCATTTGGCAACATTTGAACACATTGCTATTCGGTCGATTGTCTCCGAGTGCAGGCCGAGCGAGATTAAACACTTAAATTCCGTATTTTAAGCAAACAGTGTAACATAGACCATGATCAGACGTCTGACCCTTAAATTCCCGTAAAATAAGCAAACCGTGTAGACCCTGATCAGACACCAATTTATGCGGCAACTGATCTGGTTTCACACTGTTAAACAAATCCAACACATGATTCCAGTCCAGACTCTGAAGACCCCTCTAACCCATTATACGCAACACTCTGGGGGGAATAACGCGCGGCTATATTTTCTATTAATAACCGCCACCTTGATTACTGAGGACCACGTCTATCTCCTTTTCCACGCAGGCAGGAAATTTAGGGTTTCTCATGTGTACTGATCAATAGCTCGTCTACATAATTCAGGGTGAAGATGTTTCGTTATACTACAGCATATGCAGAATCTTCCCATTGTTAATGTTACTTTTAAAATGCATTGATACTTTTTATGTCCCCGGTAGCGATAGCGGGGACATATTGTTTTTGCCCTGTCTGTTTGTTGGTTTGTTGGTTTGTACGTGGCCAACTTTAACGTTGGCCATAACTTTTGAACCGTTTGAGATAGAGCTTTCATATTTGGCCTGAAGGTTCCTTGTGACAAGACCTTGACATTCTTGAAAAAAAATTACCTATGACCTTGATCTTGACCTTTCACCAACTTAAAAGAAAAAAAAATAACATTGGCCATAACTTTTGAACCATTGAGATACAGCCTTCATCTTTAGCATGTATATTCCTTGTGACAAAAGATTTACATTCATGCAAAAAAATTGACCTGTGATCGTGACCTTTGACATACTTAAAATAAAAAATAGCATTTTGGTCATAACTTTTGAACAGCCATAACCTTTGAACCGTTTGAGATAGAGCTTTCATATTTGGCCTGAAGGTTTCTTGTGACAAGACCTTCACATTCATGCAAAAAACAAATGCCATTGGCCTTGACCTTTGAACTACTTAAAAGAAAAGAATAACATTGGCCATAACTTTTGCACCACTTGAGATACAGCCTTCATATTTAGCATGTATATTCCTTGTGACAAAAGCTTTACATTCATGCAAAAAAATTTGACCTGTGACCTTGACCTTTGACCTACTAAAAATAAAAAATTGCATTTTGGTCATAACTTTTGAACGGTTTGAGGTAGAGCCTTCATATTTTGCATGTAGGTTCCTTGTGACAAGCGTTTTACATCCACACAAAAACTTTGACCTGTGATATTGACCTTTGACCTACATAAAAGAAAAAGTTAACATTGGTCATAACCTTTGAACCGTTTGAGATACACCCTTCATATTTAGCATGTATGTTCCTTGTGACAAAAGCTTTACATTCATACAAAAATTTTGACCTGTGACCTTGACCTTGACCTTTGACCTACTTTAAATAAAAAATAAGATTTTGGTCATAACTTTTGAACGGTTTGAGATAGAGCCTTCATATTTTGTATGTATGTTCCTTGTGACAAGCGCTTTACATTCACACAAAACATTGACATGTGACCTTGACCTTTGACCTTCATAAAAGAAAAAGTTAACATTGGTCATAATTTTTAACCGTTTGAGATAGAGCCTTCATATTTAGCATGTAGGTTCCTTGTGACAAGAGCTTAACATTCATGCAAAAATTTTGACCTGTGACCTTGACGTTTGACCTACTTAAAAATAAACATGTTTGATCAAACTTTCGAACCGTTTGGGATAGCGATTTCATATTTGGCATGTAGGTTCCCTGTGAGTAGAGTTCTTCATTCATGCAACATGTTTGGACCATGACATTGACCTTTGACCTACTTATAAAAAAATTGTTCATAACTTTTGAACCGTTAAAGATAGAGCCTTAATATTTGGCATGTAGGTTCCTTGTGACAAGAGCTTTACATTCATGCAATGTTTTACCTGTGACCTTGACCTACTTTAAAGAAAAAATATTATTGTTCATAACTTTTGAACCGTTTAAGATAGAGCTTTCATATTTGGCATGTAAGTTTCTTGTGTCAAGGGCTTACCACACAAACAAAAATCTTGAACTGTGAGCAACTTTGAATAAAAAATTACCATGCCCGGGGACATGTTCGTGTTTCACAAACACATCTTGTTTTTTTTTTTTTTTTTTTTTTTTTTGTTTTGTTTTTTTTCTGGCACCTGTACACAATTTTCGAGCTAACATAATCATAATTCCGCTCCCAGATGGATTAGAGAAGTCCTCAGAGAAGTGTTATACTAAACAAAACAGAGGGAGAGGTAGATTTTTAACTAAAAAAAAAAACAACCAAAAAAAAAAAAAACATTTTTTTCTTTGTATTGGAGTTTAACGGCCCAGTCAACACCAGGGGCCAGTTTCATCAAAGCATTTGCGACGTATTTTCGTCTTAAAAAGATCGTACGAAGTTTTTACGACAAAAATCCTGTTTCATCAAATGTTAAAGATCTGCGATGTTCGCAGATTTTGTCGTAATTCTGAGATGAATATTTAGACATCGCACATTGAAATTTTCGTCTTAAACTTTGGACATATCACGACCATACGGGCAGCATAGGTTAAAGCTCTTGAGTAACATTGTAAAAATGGTGGTACGTAATATACCATTTCCCTTACCTTCCCAGATCACGCCCATTAGTTATCTAAGCCCATGCAATGAAGACCCTCGAAACTGACCCCTTTGTTATAATCTTTAGTTTGGGTTTGGGGTGGGGATTTTCTTAGTTGTTTTTAGCTCACCAGAGCCGAAGGCTCCGGGGGAGCTTATAGGATAGGCAGTTGTCCGTCGTCGCCTGCGTCTGCGTCTGTGTCTGCGTCGTCTGCGTCGTCTGCGTCGTCTTCGTCAACACTTTCAAACGACATCTCCTCTAAAACCACTCGGCCGATTTGGCCTAAATTTTATCTGTAGCATCCTTGGGCTAGGGGATTGAAAGTTTGTGTTTTTTATCAAAATCGGCTCATTAGTTTGGTTGCTATGGCAACTTGTAGTTTCCATAGACTTATAATGGGAAAAAATTGAAAAATGGCATTTACTGCCAAGCGTCTTAAGATATTTTGACAAAACTTTCATAGAAATGTTCCATAGGCAATCTACTATCTGCCATATGAGTTTAGGCCTTCTGCTCATTTTTATTGGTTGCCTTGGAAACCAAAATGCAAAAAATAGACAAAAATACTTAAAAAATCATCCCCTCAGAAACCATACGCTCTAGGAGGCTGAGACTTTATGAAAATATTCACCATATTTGTCTTTACAGGTTTTGTGTTTTTTATGAAATTTGGCCTTTTAGTTTTGTTGCTATGGCAACTTAGAGTTTCCATTGATTTATAATGGGGAAAACTGAAAAATGGCATTTACTGCCAAGTCATTGCAGATATTTTGACAAAACTTACATAAACCTGTTCCTTGAGTAAAAATCTCTCAGCCATAGGCTTTTATGTCAACCTGGGGGTCCCCTAGGTTGTGCCAGGGTCATGCCCTGCCCCCTCCACTTCATAAAATGCCTTGTATCTCAGAAACCTTACAGATCCCAACCCCTAAACCACATGTATTCTTGTTCCTTATGATAAGATGCATTAAGTGACATCAACCTGGGGGTCCCCGGGATGTGCCGGGGACATGCCCTTCCCCCTCTACTTCATAAAATGCCATTTATCTCAGAAACCATTCAGATCCCCACCCCTAAACTATATATATTCGTGTTCCTTATGCTAAGATGCATTAAGTGACACCAACCTGGGGGTCCCCCTGGATGTGCCGGGGACATGCCCCACCCCCTCCACTTCATAAAATGCCATTTATCTCAGAAACCATTGAGATCCTTACCCCTAAACCATATATAGTCTTGTTCCTTATGATAAGATGGACTCAGTGACTCCAACCTGGGGGTCCCCTGGGATGTGACGGGGCCATGCCCCACCCCATCCACTTCATAAAAGGCCCAATATCCCAGTAACCTTACAGACCCCACCCCTAAACCATATATATTCTCGTTCCTTATGATAAGTCGCATTCAGTGACACCAACTTGGGGGTCCCACCGGGATGTGCGGGGGCCATCCCCAACCCCCTCCACTTCATAAAAGGCTAAATATTCCAGAAACCTTACAGATCCCCACACCAAAACCATATAATTTTCTTGTTCTTGACACATTCAGTGACACCAACCTAGGGGTCACCCAGGGTGCGCCCGGGCCATACTCCACCCCTCGACTTCACAAAGACCATATATCTGAGAAACTGTTTAGAGCCCACCCCTAAACCATATATATTCTTGTTCCTTATGATAAGACGCATTCAGTGATACCAATCTGGGGGTCCCCTAGGATGTGGCAGGGCTTATGCCCACCCCTCCACTTCGTAAAAGGCCGAATATCTCAGAAACCGTTCAGATCCCCACCCCTAAACCATTTAGATCCTTGTCCCTTATGATAAGACGCATTCAGTGATACCAATCTTAGGGTCTCCCTGGCCGCATGGGGGCTAAGCCGGACCCCTCCACTTCATAAGACTCATTCACTCACATCAACGTGGGGTCTCTATGTGCTAGGGCAACATGCTGATGCCATGGCCCACCCCTCCACTTCATAAAAGGCCATATATCTCAGACGCCATTAAGATCCCCACCTCATAATCATATATATTATTGTTTCTTATGATTTGACACATTCAGTCACACCAACTTGGTGGTCCACAGGGGCTATTCCTCCCCTCATAATTTCATAAGAGGGCCTCATATCTTGGAAACTGTTCATATCCCAACCCCTAAACATTATATTTTCTCGGTCCTTATTATAAGACACATTCAGCGACAACAATCTCGGCTTTCCTGGGGTCTGCCAGAGCCATGCTCCAACCCCTCTGCAGCTTAAAAGGCCTTACATCTCAGGAACAGTACACATCCCAACCCCTAAACCATATATATTCTTGTGCCTTATGATAAGTTGGATTCAGTGATACCAGCCTGGGCTCTGTTGGGACCATGCCTCATCCCTCCTCCTCCTGTTTGGGAGACTTTATAATCAATAAATTAAAACCTGAAACCATACATGGCTGCCAGTGGGCAGTGCCCGCCTGAGCTCTGGTGAGCATTGTGGCCCATGGGCCTCTTGTTTAGAGATTGAGGGTACTCGTTAGAAGCGCCTCTTGATAACTGGTTAACCGGTTAGAAGGTAAAAGCCTGCCCAAGAAAAGTGGTGCGAGTGGGACCGCTCCTTAAACCCTAGCGGTTTCTTTGGTCGGTAGGATTTATAATGTCACTTCATCTCAATGCCGGGTAAAAGCCCCACAAAATCGGGAGCAGCGTCTCCATAATGGCCTAAAATATATGTACATTGACGGGGACTTAAGAACCAACGCGTTTATGTAGTTTCTAACGATTACCCACAATCTGCGATTAGACTTTTGATTAAAATGAAGACTCAGTGTACCTCAAATTAACACATCAAACTAGAATTGTCAATACGACACATATGCCCCCGCCCAGGGACTATCCTCACCAAGAAAAACAGCATGTTGCCAACAAAAAAGAAAACAAAAGACAGTATTGCTCGGCTGGAAAACTGTCCTTCAGAACATCGGCGTAGGTGTGGGTAATGGCGTTTAAATATTGGAAAAAAGTGTGTATCATCATACCAGATATGAACAAAATACATAAAAAAATAAATTACCAAATGTGACATTGACCTTGAGTTTTGATTTTTCTGCCCTTTCAAGGTTATTTCGTTTATTTCGAGCCGATCATTAATCAGATGCGGGCGATAACTAAACGGAGTAGCCGGAGAAACGACCTGTATTTTTCGTCATATCAAATACGAACTAAATCTATTAAATGGGTTGGGAAATGTGAGTTCTTATTAAAAAACGTTGACACTAAAATTCTAAGTCCGTGACCTTGACCTTGAGGCCATGGGCATTGGCGCGATTATGCTAAAAATTAAGAGTGTGACCTTGACCTTGAGGCCATGGGCACTGGCGCGGGTATCTGAATAAAACTTGTATATCTATCATCGTACCAAATATGAACCAAATCCATTATATGATTTTAAAAATAATTTCAACATTTAAAGTTTTCTATGTCCATAACTTGAGCTAGAGGTCATAGGGGCCAGTGATTGCTGAATAAACCTTTTGACCTATACATACCATCACCATCTCATCATATAGTCTGGAAAATATGAGCTCTTAAATTTTTAGGTTCTTCCTGGTACAATGCCTTAACCTGAGGATACAGGATCACGTACGTACACTCCGTGCGGAAGGACGTACGTACATGGTCGTACGTTCGTATGTACGAAAACCTTGAATGTCGACGGCGTGGGGAGGGGGTCGTGGTCTTGCGTACTGTCATTTCGTCTATGTGCAGGCAATTGGATACATTGTGTATAAGCTATAGAATTTAAAAAATCATGCTGTAGTATCTATGTTGCAAATGAACTAAATTTATTTTTCATTGAAAGGCTGGACGGTTGGTTTTTGTTTTGTTTTGTTTTTGGTTTTACGACCCTTTCAAGATTATTTCACTCATATCGAGCCGATCGTTAATCAGAGGTGGGTGACAACCGGAGTACCCGGAGAAAAACCACCTGACCTTCCGTTGCAGAACTTGGCGTCTCACATGTGACCCGAGCGAGGCTCGAACTGGACGGTTGGTTGGTTGGTTGGTTGATTGGAGGTTTAACGTCCCTTTCAACATTGTATAGGTCATTTTGGAGACGTTGCTTCCAATTTTGTGGGACTTTTACCCGACACTGAGATGAAATGACATCTCAAGCCCCGTCGCCCAATGAAACCAATAGGGTTTATTAAACGTCACTACAGCTGGTATCTAGGAATGCGTTGCGGCCGTAAAAAATCTCCCTGCCCTCCATCATAGTGTAGTTTATATTTTCTTGTCCTTTGGGATCACTGATTCCATTGTGGAATTCTGAAAATATTTAGGGGTCACTGATGGTTCCTAATTGGCCGAAACAAGCTAGTCCGGCCCAGAAAACATGTACACTTCATATTTTCAAGTTCAGTGGTGTATTCCTTGCTTCCAAAGAATATCCCTTTTATAGAACATATTTATAAGCATGGACGGACCCACTCGCACCGCTTTGCCTTGGAAGGCTCGTGTGCGGTCGGTTTCAGCTCTGCGTGGAAGCATCATGCAGCCCATCTATTTCTTTAAGCCCCGATGGGCGGGGGTCGAAAGAAAGGCTCGACGGCCTGACAGACGAACAATCAATTAAAAAATATTTGCTATAGACCTGTCACCATTGCCAACAACAAACCGGAACTGAAAACTGACATACGTAAAATACGAACACTTACAGAGGCTACGTCAGGTAACGTTATATGCGGCATCCTTATTAAACAACGTCATGCATTGACGTTTTATATTAAAATCGTGCATAAACTGTGTTTTAAGTTCATACGATAAATTGAATCTTGTATTCATGCTCTTGCATTTCTGGATTTATTAAAATGAGCGTGAAAAAGTATTAAAATACTCTGCGAAGTCTCACGTTATCTAATATTATAAACAACTCAATAATACACGTGACGTGTACTCATGCTGAAGAACCGCCAATCCCCATCCCCATCCCCAGCTCCATCCCACCCCGCCGCCCCGCATTTATTGGCAAACGCGCTCGTAAAAGGTTCATTATGACAACGTTAAATCACCGCTTGTCTGACGTCACGACGTCCACAAAACAGACCAACTCACCATTGTTACAGTGGCAAATGGGTCCAGATAATAAATATCTGTATCTTACGATAATGAAATGGAAACACAAGTTTGAAACAACGTAGAATCAACGCGCCCCCGCCCATAGGGGCTTGAAGAAATATATGGGCTGCATGATGCTTCCACGCAGAGCTGAATCCGGCCCGCACACTAGTACTGGTAAACCGCTTGGAGGATCTAAGCCTGTCCAGGAACCGCGGTGCGAGGCGGACCGTCCATGCTAATAAACCCTATTGGTTTCACTGGACGACAGGTGTTGAGATGTCATTTCATCTCAATGTCGGGTAAAAGTCCCACAAAATTGGAAGCAACGTCTCCAAAATGACCTTTACAGTGTTGACGGGGACGTTAAACTTCAAATCAAACAAACAAACAAAACGTAGAATCAACGTTGAATCACATTAATTCAACGTTGCTTGTACTGAATATACATCTAGGTCCACCGGACCAATAATCTTAAAACGTGTTATCTACTTTACACGGCTATTTCAAGACGGCACGTGATCACGCATGTGACAATTAGTGGCCCTGTTTAAGCGCATATTCAAAATTGCGACATATTTTAGTGAAACGCAAAACACTTTGCGATGTTTTGATGAAACTGACGTACGCAGTTCTTTAAAAAGTGCGTAAGAACAATTTAAGATTAATCGTACGATGTTTATTGATGAAACTGGCCCCAGGTCATTTTGAGCCGGTCAGTTTACCTATCCACACTTTTTCTTGACAGGCTTAAACGTAAGCAGTTAATCAGCACAGTGCACATTCTTACGCCAGAAATTGACAACTTCTGTTCAAGTAACAGTCACAGAGGTGAAACGTTCATTGCATGGTATACCGTATACTTCCCAGCTATTACGCAATAGCCGGCCAATATGGACGACGTTGCTACGTCGTATCGCTGTCGGCCCGACGTTGGTCCGAATGTTTTGGCTGGCTGTGTTATAGTTCATCCAAGGAGGATTGAAAATGTGGCTATAGATTTGTTTATCGTGTAAGCCCCGCCTTAAACAATCGGTTAATGCCCACTTAGCAACGCGCATGCGCAGTGGCGGAAGGGTCTACTTTTCTCAAGGAAGAAAACAAAAGTGGAGGTCAAGGGATGCGTTTCATAATCTTTATCAGTTCAAATAGACTGTGAACGGCGGACCACCGACGTTACGAGTCTTGCTGTTGCTATTTATATGCAACATTTAGTCATTTAAATCTGCGAAGGCGTAAGGAATTTGCATACGTGGACAGGCTATTGCTTCAACATTGTTTTTTTATTAATTTAAAATTCTTCTCGACAAGCACATTAACTTACATCTATTACATTTTATTTAGTCAGCAATTTTTCTAAAATTAATCTAATCGACTAAAGGCTTTCTTTAAACATTGTCTGCTCAATTCAGGTTCAATAACAGAATAAGGGAGGCAATACAAACAACCCCCGACTGCAACACAGACTGGCTCCCATCTTGTTTAGAAAAAAAAAAATCTCATTTCATATCGAGATCTTGCGGTAAAATGCTACAACATCAACAATAATTTTTCATGTTCTTTTAGCGGAATGCGTGTGCAGCGTGGTGGCTCAGTGGTTAGTGCACATGCCTATGATGCTAGAGGCACCCGCTTCGATTAGCAGCGGTACACTTGATTTGACTTTCTTTTGGTTTTACGGCCCTTTCAAGATTATTTAACTTATTTCGAGCCATCTTTAAGCCATTTTGCAGGGATGAATGCCACAAAAAGTGCGCCGTCCTTCAGATCGGAACGTTAACTGGCTCGAGGGCCTTCTGTGCAGGGTTAAAGACCCCTGATTACTGTGTAGGCTTTCATCCCGGAAACCTGGAGTTTATGCATGGTTTGTCTGATTTGTCTGATTTGAGGTCTAACGTTCCCGTCAACACTATATAGGTCATTTTGGAAACGTTGCTACCAAATTTGTGGGACTAATACCCGACATTGAGATGAAATGACATCTCAAGCCCTGCCACCCAATGCAACCAATAGGGTTTATAAACATGGAAGATCTGACTTGCCCAACTTTGCCTGGAAAGGCTGAGACCCTCTATGTGGTTTACCAGTACTCATGTGCGGTCGGTTTCAGCTCTGCGTGGAAGCATCATGCAGCCCAATCTATTTCTTCAAGCACCGATGGGCGGGGACGGCTGGAGTGTATGTTATATACACTAAGAATTGGTGACATGGGACCGATCACAATCATCTTTGAGAGAAAGGAAACTCATTTGGTCACATTAGAACAAAGCACTGGTGGTTCGATTGTCTCTTGGTGTAGAGTGGAGACAAAAGTCTCGAAACCCTTAAATTCCGTGCTTTAAGTAAGCAGCTGTACATAGGCCCTGATCAGACGTTTCTGTGGCGTCTTATCCGTAAATTCCTTTACTGCAATAGGCAAACAGTGTAGACCCGAATCAGACGCCGCCATTGTATGCCAAACTCAGTCCAGATTCTCTAGAGATTCCAATGATAACGCATTTGCGCAACGCTCTGAGACATTAACACACACGGTTTCATTCTTTTAAAAAACCGTAGTCTTAATTGTCACTTAGCACTGATGGCCAACTAAATATGTAACAAAAGGCTTTTTACTTTCTTTTAGCTTTTAGTTAAAAACTTCTTGGCAAATACATAATCTTGCATCTATTACATTTATATTAAGTGAGCTTTTCATTAATTAATCCAATCGGCTACAGCTATCACTTGCATCATTGATTGGTTAAATCAGTTTAGCAAGGGAGGTAATACAGTAAAATTCCTATATTAATACCACCTTCGGGACTGTTCAAAAGTGGTCTTTAAGACCACTTTTGAACAGTCCCAAAGGTGGTCCCTGGCAAGAGGGCGTTGTATGTAGAAAACGAAAAGAAAGAATAACAGCACCCTTCTAAATAAACTTTCTTAAGCAGAATTAGTCTTAATTTAGGTGGTCTTAATAGCGGAATTTCAAACAACCCGGTTAAACGCCTCTGGCTTTAAAAATGATCCTGATGGCATTTTTGTTTTCTTGGTTTTACGAGACTTTCAAGATTATTTCACTTATTTCGAGCTATTTTCGTTTAGCTGAAACTCATTTGGCAACATTAGAACACATTACTATTGGGTGGATTGTCTCTGAGTGTAGACCGAGCGAGATTAAACACTTAAATTCCGTATTTTAAACAAACAGTGTAACATAGACCATGATCAGACGTCTGACCCTTAAATTCACGTACAATAAGCAAACCGTGTAGACCCTGATCAGACACCAATTTATGCGGCGACTGATGTAGTTTCACACTGTTAAACAAACCCGTCACATGATTCCAGTCCAGACTCTGAAGACCCCTATAACCCATTATACGCAACACTCTGGGGGAATAACGGGCGGCTATATTTTCTATTAATAACCGCCACCTTGATTACTGAGGACCACGTCTATCTCCTTTTCCACGCAAGCTGGAAATTTAGGATTTCTCATGTGTACTGATCAATAGCTCGTCTACATAATTCAGGGTGAAGATGTTTCGTTATACTACAGCATAAACAGAATCTTCTCATTGTTAATGTTACTTTTAAAATGCATCGATACTTTTTATGTCCCCGGTAGCGATAGCGAGGACATATTGTTTTTGCCCTGTCTGTTTGTTTGTTTGTTTGTTTGTTGGTTTGTACGTTGACAACTTTAACGATGGCCATAATCTTTGAACCGTTTGAGATAGAGCTTTCATATTTGGCCTTAAGGTTCCTTGTGACAAGACCTTCACATTCATGCAAAAAAAATTGACCTGTGACCTTGACCTTGACCTTTGACCTACTTAAAAGAAAAAATAACATTGGTCATAACTTTTGAACCATTGAGATACAGCCTTCATCTTTAGCAAGTATATTCCTTGTGACAAAAGCTTTACATTCATGCAAAAATAATTTGACCTGTGACCTTGACCTTTGACCTACTTAAAATAAAAAATAGCATTTTGGTCATAACTTTTGAACAGCCATAACTTATGACCGTTTGAGATAGAGCTTTCATATTTGGCCTGAAGGTTCCTTGTGACAAGGCCTTCACGTTCGTGCAAAAAAAGACCTGTGACCTTGACCTTGACCTTTGATCTACTTGAAAGAAAAAACATAGCATTGGCCATAACTTTTGAACCACTTGAGAAACACCCTTCATATTTAGCATGTATATTCCTTGTGACTAAAGCTTTACATTCATGCAAAAAATTTGACCTGTGACCGTGACCTTTGACCTACTTACAATTAAAAATAACATTTTGGTCATAACTTTTGAACGGTTTGAGATAGAGCCTTCATATTTTGCATGTAGGTTCCTTGTGACAAGCGCTTTACATCCACACAGAAAATTTTGACCTATGATTTTGACCTTTGACCTACATAAAAGAAAAAGTTAACATTGGTCATAATTTTTGAACCGTTTGAGATACAGCCTTCATATTTAGCATGTATGTTTCTTGTGACAAAAGCTTTACATTCATGCAAAAAGTTTGACCTGTGACCTTGACCTTGACATTTGTCCTACTTAAAATAAAAAATAAAATTTTGGTCATAACTTTTGAACGGTTTGAGATAGAGCCTTCATATTTTGTATGCAGGTTCCTTGTGACAAGCGCTTTACATTCACACAAAAAATTGACCTGTGACCTTGACCTTCGACCTACATAAAAGAAAAAATTAACATTGGTCATAACTTTTGAACCGTTTGAGATATAGCCTTCATATTTAGCATGTAGGTTCCTTGTGACAAACGCTTTACATTAATGCAAAAATTTTGACCTGTGACCTTGACCTTTGACCTACCTAAAAATAAACAGTTTTGGTCATCACTTTCGAACCGTTTGGGGTAGAGCTTTCATATTTGGCATGTAGGTTCCCTGTGAGTAGAGCTTTTCATTTATGCAAAATGTTTGGACCATGACCTTGACCTTTGCCCTACTTAAAAGAAAAAAATATAATTGTTCATAACTTTTGAACCGTTTAAGATAGAGCCTTAATATTTGGCATGCATGTTCCTTGTGACAAGAGCTTTACATTCATGCATTTTTTTTTACCTGTGACCTTGACCTACTTTAAAAAATATTATTGTTCATAACTTTTGAACCGTTTAAGTTAGAGCTTTCATATTTGGCATGTAAGTTTCTTGTGTCAAGGGCTTACCACACAAACAAAAATTTTGAACTGTGAGCAACTTTGAATAAAAAATGACCATGCCCGGGGACATGCTCGTGTTTCACAAACACATCTTGTTTTGTTTTTGTTGTTTTTTTTTTTCTGGCACCTGTACACAATTTCCGAGCTAACATAATCATAATTCCTCTCCCAGGTGGATTAGAGAAGTCCTCAGAGAAGTGTTATACTAAACAAAACAGAGGGAGAGGTAGATTTTTAATAAAAAAGAAATCATTTTTTTTTTTTTTTTTGTATTGGAGTTCAACGGCCCAGTCAACACCAAGTCATTTTGAGCCGGTCAGTTTACCTATCCACACTTTTTCTTCAAGGCTTATACGTAAGCAGTTAACCAGCACAGTGCACATTCTTACGCCTGAAATTGACAACTTCTGTTCAAGGGCAAAAAGTCAGTAAGAGTCACAGCGAGAGGTGAAACTTTCATTGCATGGTATACCGTGTACTTCCCAGCTATTACGCAATAGCCGGCCAATATGGGGCTGAGAGCGAAACGACGTTGCTACGTCGTATCGCTGTCGGCCCGACGTTGGTTCGAATTTTTTGGCTGGCTGGGCTATAGTTCATCCAAGGAGGATTGCAAATGTGACTATTGATTTGTTTATCATGTAAGCACAGCCTTAAACAATCTGTTAATGCCCACTTAGCAATGCACATGCGCAGTGGCGGAAGTGTCTACTTTTCTCACGGTTCACTTTTTTACATTACACCGGAGTTTACCCCCACGTAATTATTCATGAGAAACAGCTGTGTTTACCTGTTCAGTAGAATGTTGTCTATAGGAAGAGGGAAAATGAGGAATAAATGGAATAAAACACAACAGAATTTGGATGTGATTATTACAACCCATGACACTAATAGGACCTAAATAGTGTTGAGGGGGACATGAAACCTCAACAAAAATTTTTTGGATAAAAAAAAGAAAACAAAAGTGGAGGTCAAGGGATGTCCGCAGCCAGAAGTGTTTCATATACATGCTTTCTTAGTTCAGTAACTTTTATCAGTTCAAATAGACTGTGAACAGCGGACCTCCGACATAAATTGTCAGCTGTTTCTATTTATATGCAACATTTAGTCATTTAAATCTGCGAAGGCGTTAGAAATTTGCATACGTGGACAGGCGCTGTTGTTTCAACATTGTTTTTTTATTAAGTTAAAATTCTTCTCGACAAGCACATTAACTTAATTACATCTATTGCATTTTATTTAGTCAGCAGTTTTTCCAAAATTAATCTAATCGACTAAAGGCTTTCTTTAAACATTGTCTGCTCAAATCAGGTTCAATAAGGGAGGCAATACAAACAAAAACGGCAGCAACACAGACTGGCTCCCATCTTGTTTAGAAAAAAAAAAATCTCATTTGATATGCTGGTAAACTTTGCGAGATCTTGCGGTAAAATGCTACAACATCAACAATAATTTGTCATGTTCTTTTAGCGGAAAGCGTGTGCAGTATGGTGAATCAATGGTTAGTGCACTTGCCTATGATGTTAGAGTCACCCGCTTCGATTACCAGCGGTACACTTGATTTGACTTTCTTTTGGTTTTACGGCCCTTTCAAGATTATTTCACTTATTTCGAGCCGTCTTTAAGCCATTTTGCAGAGATGAATGCCACAAATTGCGCGGTCCTTCAGATCGGGACGTTAACAGGCTCGAGCGCCTTCTGTGCAGGGTTAAAGATCCCTGATTACTGTGTAGGCTTTCATCCCGCAAACCTGGAGTTTATGCATGGTTTGTCTGATTTGAGGTCTAACGTTCCCGTCAACACTATATAGGATATATATAGATAGTGCCGTTTTTGAGGTAATTTGTTCTCTACGCTCACAAAATTACCCCAAAAAACGGCACTATCTATATATATAGACACATATATATTTTACCGCAGTATTTACTGCCGTAATACCGCAGAACAACAACTAACACATTATAGACACGTCATACCACATATATTCTGCACCGCAGAACAACAACTAACACTCTATCCTATTCACAGTATGTTATCACTATTTGTTGAAACAATCGATTGAAGATTACGCTGTAATCGGTGATATATTTGTCTATACATATATATCAAAGACAATTACGCGTAATCCATTTTGTTGAGACTTTTTATTCATGATTACGCGTAATCCATTTTTGTTCATTGAGAAAATAAAAGTACTCACCTTTACCAATTTAATTCTTTGCATATTTCCTCCACCGTTTTCATATTTTGTAATATCAATCTGAGGTTTATTGCACAAAATCGTAATTTATTATGTTTTTCAACGAGTTTGTAAAGTCTTATCAAACTATTACAGTACGAAACAGAGTACGGAACACCTTGTTGCACTAAAAATACACCAATATCTCCTCGTTTCACCAATTTTAAATTGTTTATTGCTTGTCCTTGTAAAACAGAAAACCAAATAATATTTCTCTTATTTCCTTTTATATATTTGTCTAATCGCTTTATTTTTTCTATGCAGTTTTCCACAGTGTCTATCGATAGTTCATCAGGACTATTTTCAACATTCAAATTTTCATCATAAGATTGCACCAATTGTTCTTTAATTTCATATCTGACAACACTACGAGTTCGCTTTAGAACTGGTTTCTTCTGAAGAAATTTAATGGTATAATCCTCTTGCCATTGTTTAATAACATTATCTCCAGGATATGTCTGATTAAGATAATTAACAAGTTCTTTAACACAGTTGTCTCTTTTTTCCGCCATTACAAAAAGGGGGCGTGTTATTATCACTTTGTACCGCAAAACATAATACGTAATACCTTCCCACGATAAACCACTTACACAGATAATGAAGGGACTATTTTACTTAAGTGTAGTAATATACTTGATAAACCTTATCAAAAATGTGTGATGCGTCTCAGTCAGTGTTCAGATAACAATAATTAGAGGTGATATTAAAAATCTGCTCCGACAAAAGTCGCGGATAGACACTATATAGAAACATATTAAAAAGAATTTTGAAAATTCCACTTTGGGGCAAAAACTTTAACCCCTCCTGAAAGTGCCTTTACATAATCCAATGACCACCAGATTTTGCACATATAACAAGACTTTAAGGCTGTATAACATATTAAAATTCCAAGTTCCTATGACAACTTTTGGAATTTCTGAAAGTCTTTGAGTCTTCCTAATAGTGGAATCCCATCAACCGATTAGTCTCAGATTTTGCATATGTATTTGGGTTGCATATATACATATTATCACAAAATTTCAAAGTTCTAGCATCATTTTGGAATTTCCTGCAAGTCTTTGAATTGTTGTAAAATAACATTGGTTCAACTAATTACCACCAAACTTTGTACATATGTTTCAACATACAAAATGCACATTCTTATAAAATTTCAACATTGTAGGTCGGAAGTGAAGCAAAAAAATATTAACTTTCATATTTTGGTGGTGGGTCATTTACTATTGTAATTTTATTGAATAAAATCAAGCATTTTCTATCTTTTTTTTTTTTCATTTCATTCTTTGCTTGAGCCTTGCCTTCCTCAATAAGTTTCTTTCTCTCACTTTCACTCAATCCTGTTTGTTTTGAATGTATATTGTCTTTGAGTTTATTATATTTGTCCAACTCATCCAACACAAGTTTAAATTCATTCTCAGATATCTGTCCGTCTGTCAAAGCCTTAGAAATCAAATCCTTTATACTATTCAACTTACTATCAGCAATAGTTTTAATCTCATAATGTTTCTGTGCTTTTGAAGTCATTTTACGCCTAATTAGTTTAACACACACACCCAAACTCCCACACACAACAGCACCAATCTCTAAAGGCAACATAATTGGAACAGTTAATCCAACACCTGCCAAAATAACACTTGTTGATATCAAACCAGTATCAACTCCATCAGTAATATTTATTCCACGTTTGTATTTTTTTGTATAATGCTTTTCTCACATCTCTCTCATTAATTAACGTCTTCTCTATCTCAGATATCTTCTGTAATCTATAATTTTGCCCATCTTCAATAGGCAACTCTGGATATAGCGGTGCATTAGGTTGTTTCATTTTTTTCTTGATAACATATATTTTTTTTATTCAATAAATAATTCAATTATCATCGAAGCCACAGTATTAACACATGTAGCATTATTAGTCTGACAAACAAAATCAATTGCATCACCAGCCTCAACCTTTAACGGTGTAGCAAAGTTATCGTGTTTTCTTAAAATATTATTCAATGATATATCATATCCTGCTTGTGGATTTCCATTAATTGCAATCGCCACAGACACATCGCCTTTTGTTCTTTTACTCGACAGTCCAACACCTATTATCTGGCCAGGAAAGTTCATCACATATCCAACACCTACTTCTCTACCACCATTTCCAAAGCCAAACACTTCATTCTTCTGTAAGGAACCTTTACTCTCCGCACAAATGCTTATCAATTTTCTGTCTGACATATTATCAACCTTATTATATAATAATCGATGATTGAGATACATATCCCGAAATCTATCTTGTAGTCCTGTATGTCTATCATTCAATGTATTTATTTGTGTAAATGCTTGACTTCTCATATTAAATATTTCTTGTTTCAGCCCCAATGCATCTACGTGTTTTCTCTTAGCACCAAATATACTCATTTTTTTATTATAATTATATAATTTCCAAAACGCAATTAATTGGTAGATGATTAATTACCTTGTTGTTATTTTCATCCCTGATTTCTAATTTCAATTCTGCTATAGCATCATTCACCAAACACTTATATTCTGGATGCTCAAATCTCACTGTTGTTATCTCTCCAAACTCTTTATTTTCCACTGGAACAACAGCCAACACAGTACTCGGCATACCATCTAGATAATTATTTGAAGTATTAATCTGTTCCAAATGAACATACAATGATTTATAAACAGCAAAATCTACAGTCTCACCATAATGAGTTTCATTAACAGCAAACTTTCGCTTATTTCCAAACCCCAACATTTGTTTTAAGCCCTTGCTTATCTTCAATTCATCCGGTGTAATTAAAGAAGCAATTCCATTTGTTTCATTTACAGATAATGTAATATTATTACTTTGAAATAAATCTGCTATTTGTTGGAAACTATAATAACCATCTATAATCTTATGAGGTCTCTCTCCAGTCTTCTGCAAATATTCATCAACAACATTATACCATCCAACACCATATGTTATAGATTTCAAACCAATACGTTTATTCCCATCTCTGTTATCAATGTATTGTTGCAAGTTTATTGTCTTGTCAATATTCGAAATTGTATGATACATTTTTATTTTTTATATATAATCAATAATAAAAATGATAACCAAAGAATTTAAATACAATGATGACGCTCATTACCCTCACATAATATGGATTGTGTGTCTTTCAACTGGTTTTCTATTAAAGTTGTAAGCGCAAGTCTACCTTCTTTAAGTCTTGTAGCAGATGGTTTAAAATCATCTACATCTAATACATTCCTAACAAAATCAACACCATATTTCCTTTGCAAAGTATTAAATGATAAAAATGTTGCTATTTCATCTGGTGCATTGGAACGATAATATGTTAATGCAACATTATTACCATCACTATCCTTTACATATAACATTGGTCTCCCTATATCATCTTTCTTGAGAGACAAACCTTTGATTTTACGTTTAGGTTCTTCATTCCTTTCGTAAAATCTATCTATCATTTTTTGACCTATGCTATTAAGCAGAGTTTTCCTATCATCACCGGTTAAATCATTCAAACCAGCAAACTGACTATTTAATGTTCTCTGAAACTCTTCTTCATCTGTAAAAGATGTTTCTGCTTCTTTATCATAATCATCCTTATCAATGTATTGTTGCAAGTTTATTGTCTTGTCAATATTCGAAATTGTATGATACATTTTTATTTTTTATATATAATCAATAATAAAAATGATAACCAAAGAATTTAAATACAATGATGACGCTCATTACCCTCAATAATATGGATTGTGTGTCTTTCAACTGGTTTTCTATTAAAGTTGTAAGCGCAAGTCTACCTTCTTTAAGTCTTGTAGCAGATGGTTTAAAATCATCTACATCTAATACATTCCTAACAAAATCAACACCATATTTCCTTTGCAAAGTATTAAATGATAAAAATGTTGCTATTTCATCTGGTGCATTGGAACGATAATATGTTAATGCAACATTATTACCATCACTATCCTTTACATATAACATTGGTCTCCCTATATCATCTTTCTTGAGAGACAAACCTTTGATTTTACGTTTAGGTTCTTCATTCCTTTCGTAAAATCTATCTATCATTTTTTGACCTATGCTATTAAGCAGAGTTTTCCTATCATCACCGGTTAAATCATTCAAACCAGCAAACTGACTATTTAATGTTCTCTGAAACTCTTCTTCATCTGTAAAAGATGTTTCTGCTTCTTTATCATAATCATCCTTATCATACTCAGGATTTTCATATTCAGCCATTATTTATTTATTATTTAAAAATATTTTTTATCTTTTAATAAAAACATGTCAGCCTACGGAGATAAACTAAACCCTTACAGAAAATTAAGAGAACCACGAGGTGTGAGAGGTATCCGTCAAAGTGTAGTGATAACCAATAATCCATCAACTATTGACCAAAATCAACAATTGTTAGTGAGATTTCCTAATCTAAGTGGTAATGATGTTATTGTTCCCGGAACAGTCAGATTAGCATTTGAAATTGAACTAACCTCTAGAGATGTAAATGCAACTATATTTCAAAACATAGGAAGAGCAATAATTAAGAAAACAACAATTAGAATTAGTGGAAATGAAGTTATGTCCATTGACGATAGTGACATCTATCATTGTTATATTGATTTATGGAAGTCTATTACAGAACGCGTAAATATGGCATACCAAGGCATTGGCAAAGAGAACATGTTGAAACATAGAGTGGGTGCAGAAAACGCAGCAGAAGATAAAGAAGATAAAGCCATCGCAAAAGCATATGGAAACAGGTTTTGCATCCCACTTGATTTTGAATTATTGGAAACCCATATGCCATTTTATCAAGCTGGATTAGGAGATAGACTTGAATATGAACTTACATTCAATGATTATAATAAAGTAATTAAATCAGGCGATGCAACTTCATCTTATACAATCAAAAATATTTGTTTGGAATTTGATATTGTTTCTGATACTGAATTAGCAAGACAAATAAGACAGCAAGTTGATGGTAAAATGGTTATTTTGTATGACAGAATACTAAGACACAGAAAAATAACTAAAAACAAATCTGATACACTATGGAATATCAATCTAAATGTTCCTGCAAGAAGTATGAAAGGAATTCTTATGCTATTCGAAGATTCTGAAAGGGCCAGCACAGAAGAATATTATAATCCAGAAATTACAAAAGTGGAAATGACAATAGAAGGGATTCCGAATCAATTGTATAGTCAAGGAATGAAGTCCCACCAACACTGGGACGAAATAAATAAATTCTTTGCTTTGAATTCAAAAAGAAACAAAGAAACAAGTATGGTCGTTAAAGGTTTATATTTTACTGATACAACAATAGAAAAATATCTAACGAACAGGTATGCTTTATGGTTGGATTTACGTTCAACTGATGATAATACACTTCATGGTTCTGGAAGAAGAATTGAAAATGCATCAGAAGGTATCACAATACAAATAACGAAAGAAGCAGGAGCAGATGAACCAATCAATCTTTATTTGTTTGTTATACAAGATGCACAAATCAACTTTGAAGATGGTAGATTTAAAGAAGTCAGTTATTAATATTTTTTTTTTTTTTTTTTTTACAAATAAAAATGGAACTACCAAAATATCCTCATTGTGCTATTATATGTGGTCAAACTGGATGCGGGAAAACAGAGTTTGTCCTTGACCTTTTGGAAGAGGAATATCGTCAAGTATTTAAACATATTGTTATACTTTGCCCAACCATTCAATGGAACAAGGCTTATAAATATCGTGAGTGGATTGGTGATGTCAGGAAACCTAAAACAAAGAATCTTATAATTGTTAATCCTATTATTAATGATGAAGAGAAATTACAAGAACTACTAAGAATGTTCTTTAATAAATATGCTGGTCATTCTACTCTCTACATTATTGATGATTGCAGTGCAACGAAAGAACTAACAAAGAAAAAAGATATGTTATCAGAATTAGCATTTTCTGGTAGGCATGCAGAACAATCAGTGTGGGTTATTTCGCAGAGATATAATTCTGTGTTAAAAGATTTAAGAGAACAAACAAAATGGCTATGCATGTTCTACACAAAAGATAGAGATAGTTTTGAAAATTGTTTAAGAGAGAATGATGTTATTCCTACTTTGGAAGAACGACAGAGAATAAAAGAAGAACTGAAAAAAAAGAAGCATCGTAAGTTAATTTTGAAGACTGACCAGCCTACTGGTTATTGGTTGGTTGATTGATTATTTTTTTAGCAATGATTAAGTAATGCTTATACAATGCTGTAGCAAATCTTAAGTAATGCTATAGCAAATCTTAAGTAATGCTTATGCAATGTTTTAAGTAAAATAGCAATACTAAAAAACAATGCTGTTAGAAATATTATCAATCACTGCAATCTTATCAATAATCATAACAAACACTGCAATCTTATCAATAGTCGGATATGCGATGTTTTATTTTTTAAAAATAAAAAATAAATTACATAAAATAAAAATGAATGCTGAAGAATTATTACAAGACATTGAATGTGAAAGCACTTATGTAGAAAATAATGAACAAGAAACAAAACGTGAGCGATTATCAGCCATTGTTGCTGGTGGTGGTAGTAAGCAGTATCTTGGTAAAGACTTACAACTATCAGACATTGATACAATGACAGCAGAACAAATAAACAAACTTTACTGCAGATATGAAGCAAGATTGGGAGCAAGTATGACAAAGACATTGGGTAATTCTTTCATTAACTTATACGTTATGGGTGTATCAAAGTATTTCAATGTTGTTAATCCACCTAAACTGATACAAGACTTAGAGGAAGACCCTTTTATCAATCACGCTTTGACAAGTTCGTGTTGTGAATTGTATTATAGATATGGAATGTATCTTGCTCCATTAACTGCAATGCTAACAACAGCAAGACATATTGATTTTAATAAAAAAGAAAATATCCCCTTAGAAAAAGATAATGAGTGATAGTGAAGTTAAAACAAAAGACCCAAGACGAGTAGTTGCTGGTAAGAAAGGTGCAGAAGCAAGAAAAAGAAATGCAGAATTAAGAAGAAAGGAGACTGATACTATAAAGAAAGAAAACATGGAATTAAAATCTATAACAAAAGATGATGAAGTCGGCTCTCCAAATTCACAGAATATAAATATATACAAAAATTATATACCATTATGCATAACAGTTGGAGTTGTTGGAATAGGATTGTATATGTACAAGTCTAAACAAGTTGTACCACAACAACCTATGATGCAACAACCTGCACCTATTATACAACAAAAAGAAATTGACCCATTTGAATTTAATTAATTTAAAAAAATAATATTCTCATTAAAAAAAATGACAACCTCAATAGACGGAAAACAAATTGCAAACATGTTATATCATGCTGGAGTGTAAACTGTATTAACTGTTGGATATTCAGAATTAGGTAGAAAACTATTGAAAAGACCAGCACCAAAAGTAGATTTTAATATGACAGATATTGGTATGTTGTCCATTGATATATTACTTGCAATGGCAACAAAGGATATGCTTGTTAAGCAAGGTATTATTCCTGCAGATATTATGAAGTAATTTTAATATTTTTTTTATTCATCTAAAAAAATGAGCACAACAAATAAGACATTGCAATTAGTATATGAAGGAGCGGTAGTATCTGCAATATCAATTGGATACATGACTATATTTACAAAATTAATGAAACGTCAAACAATAAAATATGATTTCAATGATTTCTTTTATATTGCTGGTGCAATGTAAAGGTATTCTACCAGTTTCATTATTTGGTTAATTATATATTTTTTTTCCATTATATAAAAATGGCAAGTGCAGTAGCATTAATGGTTGGAGGAGCAATTACAAACGCCTTAGCCTTTTCAGGTAGTAATTATTTATTTTCACATATGGGTAGTAATAGTGATGAAGAGAGAAAACGACATGATAAAGCGATGGAACAGTTAGAAGCAGCAACAACTGCGTGGAATGAGAAGAGAACAGAAAGATTGGATTTTATTAATGAACAGTTAAAAAAGGAACATCATGCTTTGAATGAGTTCAGTGATGTTGATACTGCTATGAAACAGTATTACTATATTACAGGAAAACAATTACCAGATAATTTATCCACACCAAAACCTACATTAAGTGATTTTTACACTCCATTAGAAGACCAGAAAAATAGAGAGATTGCATTTGTTGTTGGTGGTATGGCATTGACAGGATTTGTTGCTTGGAAGTTGATGTAGGTAAAAAAAAATTATTTTTTGACATAATCTTTATGCATGTAATTCTTTCTTTGGAAAAACTAAATCATAAGCATGATATTTATTTTTTTTATTATTCTTACATGGTTTCAAACCAAGTGGTCTTACATAAAATGGTGGTTCTTTACCTTCTATCTTCTTTGTGAGATGTGCAGGACTCCATACTTCACCATTGTCTTTGAGAGTTAAAATTACACTCACACCATTGTCTGTGTCAATTGTTCTGTAGTCAGTGATTGTATAAATGTTGTTGATTTCTAAATCAGTCCATTTCTTTGTGCTAAATTGACTTTGTTCTTTTAACAACGCTTCAAATTCATCAGTTGAGATATTTTGAATATTGTTGTTTGACATTTTTTATGTTTATAAAATTTTCTTAAATATAAATAAATGGAGAAGATATACTATAGTCCAAAAGGTTTCTGGAAAGGACACTCAGCAGTTAGTAAATTAGCAAAAGAAGCAAAGGTTAGTCAGAAACAAGCATTAGAGTTCTTAAAGAAACAAGCAATTTGGCAAATATATTTACCTGCACCTAAGAGAATAATAAGACCAAAATTTGATGTGTCTGCAGAGAATGAAGTTCATCAGGCTGATTTGTTGTTTTTACCTCACGATACTATTGGTAGAAAAACATACAAGTATGCATTAACAGTGGTTGATATTGGAACAAGATATAAAGAAGCCGAACCTTTGACGTCGAAAGATAGTAAAGAAGTTGCAAATGCTTTTGAGAAGATTTATAAAAGACATTTGAAGTATCCTAAACTATTGCAAGTTGATTCTGGTAGAGAATTTATGAGTTCCGTTTCAACTTTGATGGAAAAGCATAATACCAAAATAAGAAGAGGTAGAAAAGAAATACACAGAGACCAAGGAATAGTAGAAAGATTTAATAGAACCTTAGCAGAAAGATTGTTTGGTTATCAGTATGCTAAAGAGATTGATACTAAAAAAAGAAACAGAGAATGGGTTAAGAGATTATCTGATGTTATTAAAGCATTAAATAAGGAGACGAAAAAACCTCCTCCAATTATAACAAGAAAAGTTGATGCTGAAATTTGTCCTTATGCAAATGTTAGATATTTGTATCAACCTGGAGAATTAGAAGGTGGTGGAAAGAGAAGGGCTACTGACCCAGTATGGTCTGTTGATATTCATAAGATTGACTATCATATTATAACGCAGGGAATAAGAGTTTATTATTTGAAATCTCCTGCACCTAAGAGAGGGTTTGTCAAAGAGGAATTACTTATTGTTCCGGCTGATACCCATACGCGTATGTCGTGATTCCATCTGGTGCTATGTATCTTTTTGTGTCTAAAGGAGAAAGTGTAGTCTTATTTACTTTTAATCCATATATGTTGTGATGCATTGAGCGTAGCATGTTCATTGAGTGTGTGTATTTCTTTTTGTTGAATAATGCATCTCTGTAGTTTTCAAAATTGATTTGTTTTTTGATTACATATTTTTTTGTTCCTTTCGCTTTTTTGATGACTTGTTCATCTGCTCTTAATACTGAATATAATTTAGGACGAAGACCAATATATTCTGATATTGAAACACCAGCACATTCATCCTTCATCTTACCTATGACCTTCTTGTTTGTTTCATCGTATAGTGGATGTTCTTTTGGATAATCAGAGAAATCGTATTCATCTTTCATTTCAGACATATCTTTGTAAGCATCTTTGGTTTTGATATCTACTAATAAACTGTCTGTGTCGGTGTACAACAAGGTGCAGTTATTACCATACTTTTTTTTCAATGTATTATAATACCAATCATAAATAAGATGTTTTGATAAATCTAAAACATAAAAGCCAACATATATTGGTTTATTTAGAGTTAATCTTGTTTTATTCACTTGAATGGCAGATAACTCATCAGAGAACTTTACTCTACGATTGAAGTTTGGTTTGGCTATTATCTTGCGGATTTTTTCATTTTCACTGCCATCTGTTTTGACTAATTTAATATCAACTCTTTTACGTATGTTTTCCATTGTTTTGCCAAATACTGAGTTGTTCATAAGTTTAAAGAAATCTTTTTCAAATGTAGTCTTTGCTTTTTTACGTAATTCTGTATTCAGACGTATGTAAGGTTCCATCCAAGGTTTCTCATCAAATTCTAATATTCTGTGTATTTTTGTTATTTTCATACCAATTTGTTTGTATAGTCTCAAGTTCTTGTAATGTACTACATATTTCTTCTTATCCATTAGATTGGGGACAAGTTTTTCTGTTTTTAACATACTATTTTCAATTAGTTCATTTTGATAGTCGGATAACCATTCTTTTTTAATTGCTAATTTTTCAGGTGCAAGTGGATAGTCGTTATGTAGTTTATGTAAATGTTTGGGATATTCTAAATCTACTTCATATATTCTTCCTCTACCTTTTTTTAGTGGTTGAAGTTCTCCATCTATTAAATCTGTATTAGTTATCCATTTGAAACCACCATATGGAAGTGGTTGGCTCATTGAATGACCATATAAATTATTTGCATCTAAATACATTATGTAATTGTCTTCTTCATCTGGATTATAATCTGCGACATATTTATTGTTTGCTTTTGCGTGTCTTTTAGAAACCATACTTATTCCACCTCTCATTCCTTTTTCAATGAAAAGATGCATATCCAAATCTGATAGAATTTGTGATTCTATTTTTGTGTATTTTAGAAGAGCATCCCAAGATAGACCAGGTGCAGTGTAGTAATGTAGAGGGTCAAGTTTATAGTTATTCATACAGGTTTCTCTAAACTTTTGAAAAACATCTGCAAGTAAGAGAACATCTGTTTTGAGATATAAATCATGATAATCACCAAGTGTTTTACAGTTAAATTGTTTCCATACTTTTTGAGCGTGTTCATAGTCTTTTTGTTTGATACTTTCATCTGTTAGAGAACTGTAGAATTTGTCTATTGGTGGTAGTTCAGTTTCATTGAATCTTTCTTGTCTGTCAATATATTCGTATGGATAGATACCTTTACGAGAAAGAATGTGTGAATTGTTTGTATATTCTGAGAGTATTGGTAATTTTTTTAGTTGTGTGTATCTTATATTATGACATTTTTTACATTTTCCTATTAATAACCATTGTTCATTGATATTTGTATCTTCTGAAGAATAACATTTTGGACATATTGAACTATAACCAATTGCTCCATCTACCAACTTTTCAAGAGAGGAAGCCATAAATTGAAAACTGTCTAAGAATTTCAGTTGTCCAATGCTGAATGAGATGAATTTCTCTGCATTATTTGCAATACAAGTAATGTTTCCACTTGCTTTGTGTATTTTCTGCATTATTAGATGGCTATCATAACCTTTTAAGTTGTGGAAGACAACTGGAATTTTGGTTTTATTTGGTTTGATTGCAAGTTTTAGATTACAAGATTTGTGTGCTGGTCCTCTATATTCTCCTGTGAAATGACAGTGGTCTTTTACTTTTGGATTCTTTTCATTATCAATTTCTTTTTCACATATCCAACAATGAGTAGCCTCTTCATAATCTTGTATGTTCTTTTCTGTCATTATTATTTTTTTAGGATGTTTGAAAACGTTGTTAATGTTTTCTACTTCACATTCTAAATGATTTAGAAAAACCTCTGCAACATCTTCACCTCTGTATATTACTGGTTTGTCTGCTTTACCATCATATCTAACAACTTGATATCCAAATCCACACGCTTCATGTTCGCTTGTTATTTCTGATTTGTCTCCTTTTTGTTGTGATTTGGGTTTGATTTGTGCTTCAAAGTCAGCAAAGATAACAAATGGAACGGGCATTTGATTTTGATGGTTTTTAAACTTGATAAGACCTTTTGATGGCATTTCTATTCGCATTGGAGATTTATTTATGCCTTCACAGTCTTCTTTGTGTTTGATTAGTAGGTCTTCTCTTGAAAAACCATAAAGACATCTATCACAGAAATGTGTTTTATGTTTGTGTTTATTGTTCTGATTGTAAAGTAATCTATTAAGGTTTTTAATAAAACAGTAGTGATATTTTGTTTCTGTTTTTGGCTCATCAGGAGGATAGTCATCAGGATTATAATCTTCATCTATCATTTCTTCTTCACTATCATCAATTTCCTCTTCAACATCTTCAGTTATCAAAAGCAGATTAATTCGTTCTTTATCATTTGGTTGATTTGAAATATGATATGGAAATATAGTAAGTTTCTCTGTCTTTTTTGTTAATGTGTATCCATAAACATTGATTGCTATATTGTTTTGTTTCTCAACTTTTGGTATTTGTGAGATTGGTGTGGGGAAGTCTATTCCTTCCATATTTAATGTGCCTAAATATTTACGATAACTTGATAACTTACTTGGATTGTTTTTGTTTGGGTATTTAGAAGCAAGTATATGCCATTCTAAACATCTATCATCATCATTTGATAAATTAATTATTGCTTTTTTATTTGCTATTACACTTGGAAGAGAAATATATATACGAAGAACCTTTGAGTGGTTCATATTTTGCTATGTTAAGATAAAGTTTGATACAATGGTCAATTTCTAAATTTGTTGCAGTATTTGTGAATTTTTCAATCCATGTTTGTAAATAAGACGTTTGTTTATCATAATATTCATCTAAATTATTTCCATCAAGAACTGCACATTGTTCTCCATGTCCTACACCGATAACTTCTTTTCTTTCACCATTAAGTTCATCTTTAAAGAACTTTATAGATAATCCAATTGAAAATTTAATGCCATTGTATTCTTTAATGTCTTCATTAATTTTATCTATAATGACAGATTTTTTTTCATTAAACAAAATATTTGGGTCTTTATATTTATGAGCATCTATTTCATACGCTTTGAAGTAATTGCATAATGGTTTATCAACCAGTTTCAGAGCATTTTTCTCTTCTTTAGTATCATCATCTATATCTTCATCATTAATTTTTTCACTTGTTTTAACAGCATTTTGTTGCTGTCGTTTTCTTATCTTTTTATCTCTACGTCTTTTACGCAGATTTTCCAACGTAGAAGTTTGTTGTGGAGGCTCTTTAAGAGCATCAACCATTTTACGCTATTGTTCATCGTTAATAACTCCATCACGATGAAGATTTAATATATTGTACATCTTTGTTACTCATTCTTTTTACCATTTTTATTTTTTCTTTAATATTTTTTTTTTTTTTTTTTTTAAAAAAATATAAAATATAAGTAAAAAAATGGAATGCACATTCTTGAAAATTGGTAATCACGAACAATGTCATTCAAAAGCGACCAAAAATTCAAAATATTGCAAACTGCATAATTATCTAATGAAAAAAAGTAAAGTTAAACCCTGTTTGAAATGTGGAAAAGGAACTTGTGCTAAATATCAAATATGTGTTCCTTGTGGAGCGCAAAAAGAGAGATTAAAACATCGATATTATGAATTGGTGAAGCCGTATAATGATGAAGTTAAGAGATTATTGCATATTGAAACTGTGTAGTCAGTGTTTTTTTTTTTTTTTTTTTTTTTTTTGTTCTGCGCATCTCTGTCTCTAAAGGTGAGTACTTTTATTTCTCAATGAACAAAATGGATTACGCGTAATCATCAATAAAAAGTCTCAACAAAATGGATTACGCGTAATTGTCTTTGATATATAGACAAATATATCACCGATTACAGCGTAATCTTCAATCGATTGTTTCAACAAACAGAGTTAGTGATAATACTGCAGAATATATGTGGTATGACGTGTCTATATATAGATAGAGTGTTAGTTGTTGTTTTGTTCTGCGGTAAAATATATATGTGGTAAGATGTGTCTATATATAGATTGTTACGAGCCAGGCGTAGCAGAAAGAAAAAGCAAACAAGCCTTTTGGAAAATTTTAACAAAATTTATTTACAAGTTAACTTTAACCTGTAGAAGTAAGAAAATTAAATGTACTTAGCTCTGTTATGAAATATCCTGAATGAATCTATTTTCCTTGATCCCACAGAATTCACAGTCCAAAATGAAAAGTAATATCCTTTAACAATCCAACACAGAATTTAGAAATATCTTTTCTTAAATGCCCAAACATCAAACTCCAAAGTCTGACTCAATGAGAAAAATCAAGCTCTTTTATAGACCCTAAGATTCCTCTAGAACATTCCAGAGGGCTGTGGAATAAGATGAGGTAATTTTCTAAAAATAATGCAACCCAGAACTTTCTGGAAGGTTCTGAAGTACTTTTCCTTGTAAACATGTTGTTTACAAAAAATGAAATCAATCTGTGACTCAGTTTTCTAGAATCTTCTATAAGAAGATTAACAAGATATTTATAGCACTATAAGGTCAACACTGGGGTACAAGTGGGAATCAGAAAAATAAATTCTTATGCATAACACTCCCCCTCTTCGAGGAAAAGAAAGATTTATGTAATAAAGCTTTCTTTTGCTTTAAGAATAATAAAATATTAAGCATAGCATATAAAATTACATGTATCTACAATCCACTTTAGTAGGAAAGAAAAACACAACTCCTGACACTGCTCAAGCTCTTGAAAGGGCATCAGGGATAATGTTATCTCTCCCTCTGATATGTCTTATGTCTAAATTATACTCTTGTAGCATAAGACTCCACCTGAGCAACCGCTGATTTTTGTTTTTCATTTTATGTATGAAAGTCAGTGGATTGTGATCACTGAAAACAACAATCGGTGCAGTAGTAGGGGTAAGATAAACTTCGAAATGTTGCAGACTGATTCTTGCTCTGCATCTGTCTATGTTCGAGAATTAATCCTTCTAAGAGTCTATAAACATTTTTGTCCTTTCTTGTTCTGGTATAAGAATACTAGGAGAACTCCATTCCAGTCATTGTCCAGCAAATACTGAATTTCTTCTTTAAGATTTTTCTGTTTTATAGGATTCATCCTGTATAGGTGTTGTTTTACAGGTTTGGAACCATTTATGTCCACATCGTGAAATATTTTGTCTGTCCGTGTTGGAATGTCAGGAAATAATTGTTCATATTCAAAAATCAGCTGTTTCAGTTCATTCCGCTGATTTGGCTCTAGATGTGACAGTTTCTGGTCAAGATTCCGTAGAATGTCAGAATTCTGAAGTTTTGATGATGTGGGATCCGACTTCACTGAATTAATATCCTCACAGTCATTGTCACATGAATTAAGTGGAACAGAGCTAACTAGATTGACTGATGTTAAAGATGTATTGTCCCTATCTATGTATTCCTTAAGCATGTTAATATGACATAGCTGCTTTAGCTTGCGCCTCCCAGGAGTGTTTATTATGTAATTTACGTCACTGATCTTTTTGTCTACAGTGTATGGACCATAATACCTGGCTTGCAAAGATTTCCCCGGAATAGGCAAAAGGGCTAGTACCTTATCACCTGGTTTAAAATTCCTTTCTTTTGTCCCTATGTCATATAGCTGTTTCATTTTCCTTTGGGCTGACTGGAGATTGGTCCGAGCAGCCTCACAAGCTTTTGAAAGTCTAGTTTTGAAATTAGACACATACTGAAGTAAATTCAGGGAGGTGTCATCATTGGAGAGAAATTTCTCTTTGAGAAGTTTCAAAGGACCACGAACAGTATGGCCAAATACTAATTCAAATGGACTGAAGCCAAGAGATTCTTGCACAGATTCTCTGACAGCAAATAAAAGGAGATGGATGCCTTCATCCCAATCCTTCTCTGTGTCAAAGCAATATGATCTTATCATGTTTTTCAGTGTTTGATGGAATCTTTCAAGGGCGCCTTGACTTTCAGGATGATAGGCTGATGACTTATACTGTACAATGCCTAGTTCATGCATTACTTGTTGAAATATTCCAGACATAAAATTTGAGCCTTGGTCTGACTGAATAGATTTAGGAAGCCCAACAAATGTGAAAAACTTCACTAATGCCTTGACGATTGTCTTAGTTTTGATATTTCTTAAGGGAATGGCTTCAGGAAAACGTGTGGAAGCACACATAATAGTCAAAAGATATTCACAGCCAGACTTAGTTCTGGGCAAGGGACCCACGCAGTCTATAATTATACGACTGAAAGGTTCATCAAAAGCAGGTATAGGCTGCAAATGAGCCTTAGGTATAGTCTGATTGGGTTTTCCTACCATTTGGCATGTATGGCAGGACCTACAATGCTGAGAAACATCTGACTTTAACCCAGGCCAGTAAAAATGATTAAGAATCTTGTGATAGGTTTTATTTACACCTAAATGTCCTGACATGGGAGTTTCATGTGCCAAGTTTAATATTTGGGAACGGTAAACCCGTGGAACCACTATCTGGTGGTTGACAGTCCACTCGTCTTCTGCTGAGACGTCTGGTGGACGCCATTTTCTCATAAGAATGTCATTTTTGACATAATAACAGACTGGGACCTGAGATATTTCCTGCTCATCTAAGGCCCTTTCAAATAAAGGCGAAATTTCAGGATCCTTATGCTGTTCTATAGCTAGTTGAGACCCAGACATTATGTCATGGCCTAGATCTAAAGATGAGTTATTCTCATGAAAATCTGTCTGCTTATCAGGCAGGCTTGAAGACAGAGACCTTGTTATCTCTTCATTAAAAGACTGACCCAAAAAGGTATCAGTTAAATCAAAATCCTGTTTCCCATCAGTTTGCTTGGCCTTACGTGCCATCGCCCTTGTGACTGCACAAGATGGATAAAGATCAGGGATTTCCTGCTCAATGGGATCAGGCGGTTGGTCTATGCAAGGATTAGTAGTCAAAAGTGGGTTTACCACAACCTTATCTCCAGCTAAGTCGTTGCCTAGCAACAAGTGAACACCTTTAAAAGGTAAAGAAGGTCTAATACCAACAGCCACTGAACCGGATACCAAGTCTGATGACAAATAAACGTTATGAAGCGGAACATTAACAAATCCACATTCCACACCCTGAATAAGGACACTTTGGCCCATAGAAGTCTTCTCAGAAAAAGGCAGAGTATCTGCTAGAATAAGAGATTGAGAAGCTCCGGTATCTCGTAAAATTTTAATAGGGGTAGGATGGGCATAACTGTCACCATTTAGTGACACAAAACCATCTGATAAGAATGGTTCATAAATCTCCATAACCGAATCAGTCTCAGATAATTTGATATCAGAAAGAGTTTCCTCCCTTACACAAGACTGTGGTTTTGGCCTTATAGAAGTCAAGCCTGTAGGCTTAAGTTCCTCTTGTCTTTCTCTTTCTTTCCTTCGCTTTAATTTTAAACACTCAGAGATCAAATGACCTGTATTTTTACAATAATAACAAACTACTTGAGATTGAGATAAGGGATTCTGGTCTTTGTTTTCACCAGAAGGTTTGGAAAAATTCTGGCTTCTGTTTTCACCAGAAGGTTTTGAAGGATTCTGGCTTTTATTTTCACCAGAAAGTTTGGGCATAGTACTAGATGTATGGCTATAACTACCAGAAGGATTACTGGGATAGAATCTTGGACCTGTCTGTGGATTATAAGGTTTTCGAGGATAAGGCCTGTTCACAAATGAGACTTTATGAGTCAAAGCATAATCATCTGCCAAACGAGAAGCTTCCTTCAAAGTTTCAACCTGTCTCTCATCGAGAAAAGATTTAATGTCTGAATTTATACACCGTTTGAACTCTTCAACAAGGACAAGTTGTCTAAGTTTGTCATGATCAGAGCCTACTTTTTTAGAAGAACACCACCTATCAAATAGCTGTTCTTTGGTTCGAGCAAATTCTACATGGGTCTGGGAAATTTCTTTTTTGCAATTCCTAAATTTCTGCCTGTAAGCCTCAGGGACCAACTCATATGCCTTAAGAATAAGCTCCTTGACCAGATCATAGTCTGAGCTTTGCTCGACAGTCAGCTGAGTGTAAATGTCTCGAGCCTTTCCGACAACAACGCTTTGCAAAAGTAAGGTCCAATGCTCTTTTGGCCATTTTAAATTTTCTGCAACTTTTTCAAAATGCAAAAAATACTTATCTACCTCCTTTTCCTGAAATGGCGGAACTAATCGGATGTGCTTTGTGGCATCAAAGTAACTACCAGAGTCAAAAACAGGGGTAGGTTTCACCCTATCTTGACCCTGGAGTTCCAGTTCCTTCATCTTTAATTGAAAATGCCATTTTTCTCTTTCTATTTCTAGTCGCTCTTCTTTTTTGAATTTTTCTTTCTGAAGGCGTTCCTCCATTTCTAATCTTTCCATCTGCATTTGTCTCTGCATTTCTCTTTCCTTTTCCTTCTCTCTTTCTTCCATTTCCCTTTGCTTTTCTTCCTGTTCTAATTTTTCTTTTCGAATTCGTTCTTCCATTTCTAATCTTAACTTCTCTAATTCAATTTGCCTTCCTATTTCAATTTGTCTCATTTGTAATTCAGTATGAGAGACCATAATGAGAGACAAAGCAGATGGATCGAAAAGTTCTTCATCAAAATAAAACTGTACCAAAATATTCTTTATTTCATGTTTTTTCATGCTTGTTTTAACAGCAGTGACCCCATAATGGGAAGCAATATCTAGCAAATCTGTCCTTTTGGCCAGATTAAACAACTCCTGAGTAGGCTGAGCCAAAAAGCTTCTCAAATCAAACGACATGTTTGCTTTTTGTTTGTTTTATAAAGTATTTATGGAAATACAGATTGAGGTCAATTTGACAATTTTTTTTTTTTTTTTTTTTTTTTGAAATGACAAGCCCAACGAGAATTTCACATGAAATGACAGTTCACATGAAATGACAATCCCCTATATGCCTATAGGGAAATACCAATCCTGTGAAGCAACTGCAAAGTCTATTTGATAAGAAATGACAATTACCTGCGTCACATGAAATGTCGGTTTTAAAATGCTTAAAATGGTTTTATCCCGGACGAGCCCCCAATTTCTGTTACGAGCCAGGCGTAGCAGAAAGAAAAAGCAAACAAGCCTTTTGGAAAATTTTAACAAAATTTATTTACAAGTTAACTTTAACCTGTAGAAGTAAGAAAATTAAATGTACTTAGCTCTGTTATGAAATATCCTGAATGAATCTATTTTCCTTGATCCCACAGAATTCACAGTCCAAAATGAAAAGTAATATCCTTTAACAATCCAACACAGAATTTAGAAATATCTTTTCTTAAATGCCCAAACATCAAACTCCAAAGTCTGACTCAATGAGAAAAATCAAGCTCTTTTATAGACCCTAAGATTCCTCTAGAACATTCCAGAGGGCTGTGGAATAAGATGAGGTAATTTTCTAAAAATAATGCAACCCAGAACTTTCTGGAAGGTTCTGAAGTACTTTTCCTTGTAAACATGTTGTTTACAAAAAATGAAATCAATCTGTGACTCAGTTTTCTAGAATCTTCTATAAGAAGATTAACAAGATATTTATAGCACTATAAGGTCAACACTGGGGTACAAGTGGGAATCAGAAAAATAAATTCTTATGCATAACAAGATAGTGCCGGTTTTTGAGGAAATTTGTGAGCGTAGAGAACAAATTACCTCAAAAACGGCACTATCTATATATATATATAGGTCATTTTGGAACTTTTACCCGACATTGAGATGAAATGACATCTCAAGCCCTGCCGCCGAATGAAACCAATAGGGTTTATAAACATGGACGATCTGACTTACACAACAGTATGTTTCCTCTGGCTTGCTTTGCCGGATCATTACAGGGTCACTGATGAGGCTTTAGTAGCCGAAACTACGTAGTATGACCCATCATCTTTCTTATGAATGTTTTCATTGCTCTTAAAGGAACTCATTTTTGATTTTTATTTCTCTGGACAGGCTGAGACTCTCTATGTGCTTTACCAGTGCTCATGTGCGGTCGGTTTCAGCTCTGCGTGAAAGCATCATGCGGCCCAATCTATTTCTTCAAACACCGTTGGCGGGGGCGGTTGGAATTTATGGTATATACAGTAGGAATGGTGAAATGTGACCGATCACAATCATCTTTGAGAGAAAGGAAACTCATTTGGTAACACTAGAACAAAGCACTGGTGGTTCGATTGTCTCCTAGTGTGGAGTGGGAAAAAGTCATGAAACCCTTAAATTCCGTGCTTTAAGCAAGCATCTGTACATAGGCCCTGCTCAGACGTTTCTGCGGCGTCTTATCCTTAAATTCCTCTACTGCAATAGGCAAACAGTGTAGACCCGAATCAGACGCCGTCATTGTATGCCAAACTCAGTCCAGATTCTCTAGAGATTCCAAAGATAACGTATTTGCGCAACGCTCTGAGACATTAACGCACGCGTTTTCATTCTTTAAAAAAAAAAACGTAGTCTTGTCACTTAGCACTGATGACCAACTAAATATGTAACAAAGGCTTTTTACTTTCTTTTGGCTTTTAGTTAAAATCTTCTTGGCAAACACATAATCTTGCATCTATTACATTTATATTAAGTGAGCTTTTCATTAATTAATCCAATCGGCTACAGCTATCACTTGCATCATTGATTGTTTAAATCAGTTTAGCAAGAGAGGTAATACAGTAAAATTCCTTTATTAATACCACCTTCGGGACTGTTCAAAACTGGTCTTAAAAAGTGGTCTTTAAGACCACTTTTGAACAGTCCCAAAGGTGGTCCCTGGCAAGAGGGCGTTGTATGTAGAAAACGTAAAGAAAGAATAAGAGCACCCTTCTAAATAAACTTTCTAAAGCAGAATTAGTCTTAATTTAGGTGGTCTTAATAGCGGAATTTCAAACAACCCGGTTAAACGCCTCTGGCTTTAAAAATTATCCTGATGGCATTTTTGTTTTCTTGGTTTTACGACCCTTTCAAGATTATTTCGCTTATTTCAGGTCATTTTCGTTTAGATGAAACACACTTGGCAGCATTAGAACACATTAATTTACTATTTGTTCGATTTTCTCCGAGTGCAGACCGAGCGAGATTAAACCCTTAAATTCCGTATTTTAAGCAAACAGTGTAACATAGACCATGATCAGACGTCGAACCCTTAAATTCCCGTACAATAAGCAAACCGTGTAGACCCTGATCAGACACCAATTTATGCGGGGACTGATCTAGTTTCACACTGTTCAACAAACCCAACACATGATTCCAGTCCAGACTCTGAAGACCTCTATAATCCATTTTACGCAACACTCTGACCGGCCCCGATAGCTCAGTTGGTATAGAGTGTCCGCTCCGGGGAACGGGAGGTTACGGGTTCGATCCCGGGCCGCGACATACCAAAGTCGTTAAGAATGGTACTAGCTGCTCCTCGCTTGGCACTCAGATTTACGGGGTAGAGCTAGGACTGGTCGACCCAGTGTCAGGATAATGTGACTGGGTGTGGTATCATGTAATGTGTCTGTGACATGATACTTCAATGAGGCAGCACTATAAAAATGAGCATTGAGCCGCTCCCTTTCGCAACCAGACACCGTCGTGATATGACTGACAAATTGTTGAAAGCGACGTTAAACCCGAATTCACATACACACGCAACACTCTGGTGGAATAACGCGCGGCTATATTTTCTATTAATAACCGCCACCTTGATTACTGAGGACCTTCAGGATAATTTTGTTTCTTCGCATTGATCTGATGACCAACTTAATATGAAAATAAAGCATGTACCTCAGGAATCTATCATTCATTAGAATTAACAGGAATGTTGTTATGGATGATTTGGGTTAGATTTTAACTGTCAAATGAAGGAATTGATAAAATTTGTTCAAACTTGGTACAATATATCATTGCAACCTATCGGATATTTGATTAGATTTTGGTGACCTGGACCGTATTTTCAAGGGCACAGGCCCCCAAAATGGTCAATTTCGATTATCTGCACCCTGTCTTTCTTTCTACTTATACCGCGATTGGTCACATCTGACCGTTACTCGCAGGTGTACATTACATACACTACATGTTTGCAGGACGAAAACCTACACAGTAATCAAGTAATTATGGTAGGGGTCTTTAACCTGCACAGGCCATGACTCTCCCTGCATAGGGGGCCTCCAGTTAACATCCCGATCCGAAGGGCACTTGCCACTGGGCTATCACGGTCCACGCTGTCCCATGGAAGTAACAATGAGATACGTTCAAACTAGGAATAAAATGTCATTGCAACCTTCCTAAAATGTTTAGATTTTGGTGACCCTTGACCTTGTTTTCAAGGGAACAGCATCCCCTCTGAACCCCTGCCTGCCCTGGCAAAGTGGTACGAGTCGGACCCTCCCTGCAAATAAACGCTTGCTGTTTGCTAGAGAAGTCATGTTATCTCTACGCCCAATATCAATTTGGTGCCGGCGTCCCCAAATATGAACTAAAAAGTGTTGATGAGGACGTAAAACCAACCATTTAATAGTTAACAATGAATTTTGTTTGATTAAGTATTAAAAATAGAGGTCAAGTGACGCCCGCAGCAGTAATCTTTTAAGTTGTTCAAATAGACTGTGAACAGCGGACCTCCGACAAGAAAATGTCTTGCTGTTTTATTTATATGTACCATTTAGTCATTTAAATCTGCGATGGCGTTAGGAATTTGCATACGTGGACAGGCTATTGTTTCAGCATTGCTTTTTTTTTTTTTTTTTTTTTTTTTGTTAAGTTAAAATTATTCTCGGCAAGCACACAAACTTACATCTATTACATTTTATATAATCAGTAGTTTTCCAGTCAGTTTTCTCAAATTATTGTAATCGACTAAGGCTTTCCTACATCAGTCTGTTCAAATCAGTTCAATAAGGGAGGCAATACAAACACAGACGGTTCCGGGTCGTTTCGCCCGTGGGTCGTTTCGCCCTGAGTCGTTTCGCCCTGATTTGGGGGGGGGGTCGTTTCGCCCTTACCTGGTGGGTCGTTTCGCCCGTGAGTCGTTTCTCCCGTGAGTCGTTTCGCCGCAATTATCATTTTAAGGGAATGTCAAACGGAATGGATGAGTAAATAGACAGATGGATGAATAAATAAATGAATAAATGGGTGAATGGAGTTGTGCGTTGGTAGATGGACGGACGTACGGATGAACGCATTTTGAATTTACGGAGATAGATAAGTGAATGAATGAATGAATGAATGAATGAATGATGAATGAATGAATGAATGAATGAATGGAGAGTATTGGTAGATTGACAATCGGAAATGAATGAATGAATGAATGAAATGATGCTTGTGTAGATGGACGGACGGACGAACGGATATGAACTGTTCATGGTGACACGTCAAATGACACCTACCGAGGGGTGATGTATGGACGGGCTCGTTTCAGAGTTCGGATAGAGAGATAAAAAGTGAAAAAAAAACATTATAAACTGTGTATGTTATCTTCACAAATCCAAACCACAGTGTCAAAATGTGTTAAGTATGTGATATATGGGTACTCGTTAGAATCGCTTTGCCGATGCGGTTCTAACGACCACCCACATTCCATGCCTGGAGCAGAAATAGCAGACTATGGGTACTACCCACAATACACGCAATGAACATGCAACACATTGTATTCATATTTCCGCCCCAAAATACACAGGCCGTTGGTGATCTTTAGAACCGCTTCGCCGAGGCGTTTCTAACGAGCACCCGAGCAGAAATATGAAAAATATAAGAATCTTTGATCAGAACAATTTTGATATTTTTTTATTTGGTGGTAGAATTTTCCAGTATTTGAATAAGCATGTTTTCGTAATGCAAACTATTAAACAGACCAGTACGATAGCACAGCCTTGCAACATAGTGCTGGTTTTCACATCCCTAAAATGACTATTTTTATTATGAAAGTCTGTGGTATTTTTTCTTAGCTATACTGCAAACATAGGTTGAGGCAGTTCTAACGAGTACCCACAACCTCTGTCTTGTAGCAGAAATAACAAAGATAATGTATACCCCAGTAAACCCCAGTTTTCTTCATATAAGGTGGGGTTTAGGGGGTGTTCATTCCACGGACTTGTTCACGTGATGCTATGATTTCAATGTTATGCTGTGTTATATATTTATAACATAAAATATGTGTTTTATTATGCATAAAATTATGGGAAAAAATGAAAAGCAAGTATAAAACGTTATGTTTCTCTTCCTACCCAGGTTGAGCTACAGTAGAGTCTGTATAAAAGTTAAACCAACTCCATGACATTTGCTCACAAAACAATTGCTCACACGACAGTTGCTCACTTTTTACACATGACACTTAATGTGTAATATTGATTAGTACTCCTTAAGTGACATTTTTGTAAACTTTTATTCAGACACCACTGTTTAAAAATATTTTGTTTGTTGGAATTGAGGTTTAACGTCCTCGTCAACACAATTAACGTAATAATGTAACCAGTTACATCACGCCACTATTTGTGCAGAAAGAAAAACTGATAAGTAAATAAAACATCATGTTAGCAAGTCTTATGCCCCTTTAATTGCAAAGACTTGTTTACCTTATGTGAGCTCGAATATCTTTCTCAAAAAGGTGGTAGCTCAGTTGCTCAAACATGACGTAGAAGCCGTCAGTAGGTCTTCCAGCTGCACCACATTAAGGCAAAACCATGTTTTCCGGAACTCCCAATACCCCCATCAATCCCTTTACATACCAAAACAAACATAACCTCAATCAAATAAGGGCGAAACGACCCAGCTAATCAGGGCAAATCGACCCAGGGCGAAACGACCCACGGGCGAAACGACTCATGGGCGAAACGACCTACGGGCGAAACGACTCACGGGCGAAACGACCCGAGACCACACAGACTGGCTCCCGAATCTTATTTGATATGCTGATCTTGCGGGTATGATTGGATCATTTGCAACAACATCAATATGCAGCCCCAATAATGCAAAAAGCTCAGATCTGCCAAGATCTTTTCGCGGAAAGCGTGTGGAGCATGGTGGCTCAGTAATTCGTGCACTTGCCTATGATGCTAGAGGTCCGCGGTTCGATTACCAGAAGCGGTAATAAAACTGCGGTGTCCGAAAATGCTACACTGGCATCATTTGCAGGGATGAATGCCACAAAGTGCACCGTCCTTCAGATCGGGACGCTAAATGGCTCTTGGTCCTTCTGCGCAGGTTAAAGATCCCTGATTACTGTGTAGGCTTTCATCCTGGACTTTATGTTTAGTTTGTTTGTTTGTTTGATTTGAAGTTTAAAGGTGCATTATTGAGCTACCGGGTCTCATTTTTTTCTGGTTTTAATCTTCAATGCATACTCCTTTGTCATGTGTACACTTTGGGGGCCAAATACAGCTTCAAAACTTTGTGAAAATGGTCGTTATCATTCGTGTTTACCCTTCGCTCTGAACATGTGTTCGGAATTTCTGTTCTAAAAATAAATCTGTCACTTTACACATTACATGCCCACAGTATCGTCTCTGAGTGTCGTTACTTACGGCATGGTATTCAGCGTCATATTTTTTTCCGATTCAGGCATGGCCTAATTAAGCAAACAAGGCCGAAAATGAACGTCGCATAACGTCATATAAGGGGATTCTATTTTTGTCACGAACTAAAAATAGATCTAACTAGTGTTCGAAACCTAGTTAGGGTATCCCTCTCAAACTCGTTTACCTGTCATCATAATTGTTCGCAATTTTGCATAAAATGCATTCATTGGTATTGTTTTAAAGAAAAATACCAGCTATATGTATTTTATTTTTGGAAGCATTTTTTCCAGATAGCTCAATAATGCACCTTTAACGTTCCCTTCAACATTATATGGGACTTTTATCCGACATTGAGATGAAATGACATCTCAAGCCCTGTCACTTAATGAAACCAATATGGTTTATAAGCATGGGCGGCCTGATCGATCATAATAGAGAAAGGAAACTCATTTGGTAACATTAGAACAAAGCACTGGTGTGTCGATTGTCTCTTAGTGCAGAGTGGTGAAAAAATCCTGAAACACTTATATTCCGTGCTTTAAGCAAGCATCTGAACATAGGCCCTGATCAGACGTTTCTGTGGCGTCTTATCCTTATATTCCCCTGCTACAGTAAGCAAACAGTGTAGAGCCAGAGCAGGCACCGTCACTGTATGACAAACTCAGTAAAGATTCTTTAGAGATTCCAAAGATAACCCAGCAGGCCCTCAACGTTGAACTAACGTTGAAACAACGTTGAAAACGTTGTTTCAACGTTAGTTCAACGTTGAGTCAACGTTTTGTGCCTGCAGGGAACCCATCTGCGCAACGCTCTCAGACATCAACGCGTGGCTTTATTCTTTTAATAACCGTAGTCTTGTCACTAATAGCATTGATACCAACTTAATATGTAAAAAAAAAAAAAATGGGCTTTATAGTTAAAACCGGAAGTACCCGGAGAAAAACCACCTGACCTTCCGTTGCAGAACTTGGCGTCTCACATGTGACCCGAGCGAGGCTCAAACCACAGCGGTGAGAGACCTAATGACCAAGAGTCAGCGCTGTTAACCACTAGGCCACGGAGGCCCGTTACAACCAGGTTAATCGCGTCTGGCTTAAAAATTAGGAAGTGTCTGCTGACAGCCGGCTATAATATTTGTTCAATAATTCAGTAATAAGCATATTCTTTTAACAGTTAAACATATCCTTTTCATTAGATACTATACTTCTTCCATAATTTTTTTTTTGAAAGTGAAGGATGCAATACATGTTTTTTTCTAACCTGAAAGTCAGCTAATAGCCGGCTGTAATATTTGTTCAATAATTCAGTAATAAGCATATTCGTTTTCATTGTTAAACATATCCTTTTCATCAGATACTATAGGCGCCAAGCCCTGCAACGGAAGGTCAGGTGGTTTTCTCCGGGTACTCCGGTTTTCGCCCACCTATGATTAACGATCGGCTCGATATGAGTGAAATAATCTTGAAAGGGCCGTAAAACCCAAACCAAAAAAAAAAAAAAATCAGATACTATACTACTTCCATAATTTTTTTGAAAGTGAAGGATGTATTTTCTTAGGTGGACTTGTATTTTTGGTAAAATTATGTGTATTATTGCAACTTACAAATCATAAACAGTTCATGTATTAGTAATTGATATATCCATTGTTTTTGTGAAATATTGGTAAATATTTGTACTGATTGATATCAGTACAGGATAATTTGACGAGCCCGCCAGGGCGAGTCTAATTATCTTGTACAGATGTCAATCATTACAAATATTTACCAATATTTCTCAAAAACAAATGGATATATCTGTTTTAATCCACAGTACATGATATCAGTACATGATAACAATACATCTATCAGTACACGATATCATTACATGGTAAAAAGAACAAAAAAGTCAACAATGAAAAAAATATCAAAATTAAGGTCAAAGAAGTATATCATATACAATCTTTTATATTCCAGTAACTTTAATCACCGACGAGATCCTGTCTTGCTGAATTTGGATGTGATTATTACAACCCATGACACTAATAGGACCTAAATAGTGTTGAGAGTGGACGTAAAACCTCAACAAAAATAGTCAACAGCGAAATTTGTTGGATAAAAAAAAGAAAACAAAAGTGGAGGTCAAGGGATGTCCGCAGCCAGAAGTGTTTCGTATACATGCTTTCTATTCCAGTAACTTTAATCAGTTCAAACAGACTGTGAACAGCGGTCCTCCGACGATATATGACTGACTGAACTGGTTTTTAAGGTAACCGGGCGCTATAAGCACATACGGGCTACCCCTCCGACGATATATTGTCTTGCTGTTTCTATTTATATGCAAAATTTAGTCATTTAAATCTGCAAGGCGTTAGTAATTTGCATAATCGGACAGGCTGTTGTTTCAGCATTGGTATTAAGTTAAAATTCTTTTCGACAAGCACATTAACCTACATCTATTACATTTTATTTGGTCAGCAGTTTTACGAGTTTCTCAAAATTAAGCTAGAGTCTACTCGACTTAGGCTTTCCGATATCATTATCTGTTCAAATCAGTTCAATAAGGGAGGCAATACTAACAACCCGGGTAAACTGTGTGAGATCTTGCGGTTATATATGATAAGATCATTTGCAACAACATCAATCATGCAAAACGTTCAGATTTGCAAAGTTCTTTTCCATGAAAGCGTGTAGCGCACTTGCCTGTGATGTCCCCGGTTCGAATACCAGCAGCGGTAATAAAACTGCGGTGTCCGAACATGCTCCACTGGCATCATTTGCAGGAATGAATGTCACAAAGTGCACCGTCCTTCAGATCGGGACGCTAACTGGCCCGAGGACCTTCTGTGCAGGTTAACTTGAGATCCCTGATTACTGTGTAGGCTTGTATCATCCTGCAAACCTGGGCCCAGTTGTTCAAAGCATCGTTAGCTTAACGAGCTCGTTAGTGGTCATATTGTTAATTGTTCTAGCAAATTTAATATTTAAAATTTCGGTATTTCTGCTGAAAAAAATGTGAGCAGCTTTGTATTTCTGCTGAAAAAAAATGTGAAAAGCTGCTCACATTTGTTCAGCAAAAATATTAGCATATTTGCCATATTAAATGATCAAAGATTTAACGATACGTTAACTAACGACGTCGTTAGTTTTGAACAACTGGCACCTGGAGTTTATGTTGTTTGATTTGAGGTTTAAGTTCCCCTCAAGACTATATAGGTCATTTTGGAGATGTTCCTTCCAATTTTAGGGACTTTTAACCCGATATTGAGAAGAAATAATATCTCAAGCCCTGTCATCTAATGAAACCATTAGGCTTTATAAGCATGGTCGATCTGACTTGCGTCACTTTGCCTGGACATGCTTAGACCCTCGAAGTGGTTTACCAGTACTCATGTGCAGTCGGTTTCAGCTCTGCGTGGAAGCATCATGCAGCCCAATCTATTTCTTCAAGTCCCGAGTCGACATCAGGAATGGTGAAATGTGACCGATCACAATAGAGAAAGGAACTCATTCGGTAACATTAGAACAAAGCACTGGTGGGTTGATTGCCTCTTGGTGTAGAGTGGGGAAAAAGTCACTGAATGCCAAACTCAGTCCAGATTCTCTTAACCCATTTACGCAACACTCTGAGACATTAACGCGCAGCTTTATTCTTTTAATAACCGTAGTCCTGTCACTAAGCATTGATGACTAACTAAATACAGTAGAACTTCGATGGCTTGTTTACCATGGCTGAGTCGAATCTTGAGCCCCTAGGGAAGTCCTCTACATAAGAAATGGTGCGAGATAATTTAGATTTTCGTCTGTTATCTTGCAAATGTATGCTGTGTGTACTCATTAGAATCGCCTCGAGTACCCACGGCATATATTTTCATTACAGAACACCGAAAATATGTCCAAAATTACCTCGTCATGCCTCCTGGCAGTAGTCTCAGTGGCTCAAACTACCCCTGTCTCGAACAGATTTTCGAGGTCCCAAAGGTGTTCGAGCTATTGAAGTAAATGCAAAAAAATAGGCTTTTTATTTTCTTTTGCCTTTTTAGTTAAAATCTTCTTGTAATCTTGCAACTATTACATTTTAGGCCTGTTGGTGAACTTCATACGAGGCCTAAATTTTACGAAAACTTACCTCATCGTCCTAAAGGATAAGATGGGTCTCAAATTAAAGATAAATGTCTTCTCTTTCATTTTCTAGGGGCCGTACGTTCAGAAATGGGTAGCGTCATATCTAAAATGGGCAGATAACTCTGATACTAGAAAATTGTAAAATCTGCAAATAAGAGTGTCGTAAATTGTGTGATGAAGCTTTACCATTACGTGCTTATAGTTTTTAGTTTATATCCATAAATGTATATATATTTCAAATTTTGTGATCGTCTTCTTTATGCAAATTCTGTTGTATATGACCGGAAGTACAGCTAAACGGAGTATTTGCCCTTCTGTTGAAGTTTCGCTATAAATAGTGTTTAGGCTTAACTTAGTATAAGCCTAGAAAACATTTTTAAAAACCAAATTTTGTAACTTCCCGCAAAACAACAACAAAACATTCACTGAATTTGGAACACAATCATTAGGAATCAATTTGTATACAAACATTTTACCCTACGATGCAATTTTGCTAAAAATAATAATGTCATTTGTGTGCCGTGTTGGTTATTGTTTCATATATATTTTACTGGATATTTATTATTATGTCTATGTTTTCGCGCCTTGACGTTTATTTCTAATTCTGCTGTATTATGCTGTATAAATTTACAAGTATGAAGGTCTGAAGCCTCTGCAATGGATGGAGAATGAAAATATTGTTTTATATTTCCAATTAGAACAGCGTAAATAGAATAGTTTAAACAAGACTGCCAAGTATCGGACGCTATAAAAGTAAGAATAAAGGGATCAACAAAAATAAACATGCTTTATACAATTAAACTTTGGAACGAGACACTATTCCAATCAATTACACCAACAATGTTTTTTTTACTGAGTCAGCTGCGTTCGCTAATTTCTTGATTTTGCTGTTTTACAAGGAGTCAACTTACCCCACCCACTATCAGTAAAATGTGTATATAGTCAGAAACTCGTTGACAGGATGTTTCGTGTCGTTTACTCGTGTCACAAAATAAATCTCAGTCGATTTACTAAAAGTCTGTAAACCATTGGTCAATAATATTTCATTAAACAAGAGGGCCAAGATGGCCCTGAATCGCTCCCCTGATTGCAAGATGTCACACAGCTTGGGAAAGTAATGTGGATAACTGACTGCCATCTTAATCCATGAAGCATTTTTGGAACTGTTGCACTTAGATAGATGGACACCTGAGCAACATGATTGCACACTTACAGTTTGAATGAAACTGACTTTTTAATTTTGAGGAGGTTGTCATTTAAAGAGTTTCTATTTTAGCTCTGGTGGCTACCTTGTTCAGTTGGGTGGAACTGTTGTAACTTGTGTGGTAGCGGGTCATCCATAGCCCCAGATTAGAGCGGTTCTCGACACATTATCTTATTTCTGCGAAAATGGGTCATCCATAGCCCATGATGTGGTATCCACACAATATTTTTTTTCTTATTTCTGCTCGGAAACGTGTGTTGCGGGTACCTATCCACGGTGAGACGCTTCTTATGAGTACCAATAGCATATATTTTCAGACAGAAATAAGAAAATAACAGTACTTTTTGCATGCAAAAGCGCCTTACGTAACTACGTAGTATTACCCAACTTCTTTCTTATGAATGTTTTCATTGCTCTTAAAGGAACTCATTTTTGATTTTTATTTGCCTTTACTGCAGCTGGTGTTGTTCCGTGTGGCGGCCGTAAAACGTCTCCCCGTACATCAACCATAGTGCAGATTATATTTTCCTTTTGGTCCTTTGAGATCAGCGTGGATATTCTGAGAAATCAGAAATAAATTATTGGTTTAGACTCATATTCTAGACAGGTTTTTAATTATTTGGACCCCATTTTGATTTATATCAGTCTTTGAATCGACTGCCTATTCGAAATTCGCAAAAATTCAGTATATTGCCTCTGGCTTTCTTTGCCGGATCATTACAGGGTCACTGATGAGGCTTTATTAGCCGAAACTACGTAGTATGACCCAACTTCTTTCTTATGAATGTTTTCATTGCTCTTAAAGAAACTCATTTTTGATTTGTATTTACCTTGAGCTATGGGACTCATTTACGTAACATTACCCTGAAATTTGAAAGAAAACGTAGCAAAGGTATAGGAGGAGTTGTATTTTTTTTCTATTTTTAGCTCTAGCTGCCATCTTGTTTTTCCGAGCAAAACCACTTTAGCAATTTTAGGGTCTTTTAAGCAAGAATCCTACGAGCTATGATGTTTGAATGAAACTTGGCCAAAGGTGCAGGAGGGGTTGTCATTTAAAGTGCGTTGATTATTATTATTATTGTTTTATTTTATGCCGTGGTGGCCATCATGCTCATCCAAGCAAAACCTTAATAGCTAATTTGGTAGCGGGCTTCTCAGCAACCTTGCTGTGAAGCTTGAACTAAATAGGACCAAAGGAATAGGAGAAAGTGTCATTTAAAGGTCGTTTTTTTTTTTTTCTAGTTTTAGCTTTGTTGGTCATTTTGTTCAAAATTGCTGTGAAGTTTGGGGAAATATAGAACCAAAGGTGTAGGTGAAGCATTTTGTCAATCAGAGCGGAGCTTTTTTATTATTCTGGAAGAGGGTCACCAGAGCAATATTACTATGATGACTGATTAAAATTGGCCTCAGGGTTTAGGAGCGGTGGTCATTTAAAGATTTTTATTATTATTATTTATTTTTAACATTGGCGGCCATTGTATTCATCATATTGAAACTCTTTTAGCTACAGTGGTAGGGATTCCCCTAGGCAACATAACTGTAAAGGTTGAATCAAATTGGCTCAAGGGTTAAGAAAAAGTTGGCGTTTAACCCTTTACCACTCAGATACGTGTTTTTACGTGTCTGCACCCCCCCCCCCCCCCCATTTTAAGCCCCAGAAGCACCTAAAATCTGCATTTCTACCCCTGGATAGTTATGTTTGCTTTAGGATTTGTTGGGCAAAAAATTGACCTGTTTTTTCGCGCGCCTCCCCACTAAAAATATTCTGGGGGGATTGAAGGGGGGGGGGGGGCGGGGGGCAGCGCCCCCCTCACATCCCGAAAAACTTTGGATGTATGGCCCAACCGGCCGCTAAAATTTATATCTGAGGGTGTCTGGGGTCAAAAATGCCTTAAAATTCATGCTGATAAAACATGCTGCAAACAGTGAAAATGGCCAGTGCCGAACACCTTAATTGTTGCCTTGACAGCTGTGTCAAGATTAAAATGTGGTCAAAAATTCATGTGAAAACACACTTATTGCCAACTTTGAGATGCCCCCTCTTTACCATGACAACAATGATCAAGTCATGAAAGGTTGCATTTGAAAGGCTACTGCCCAATAAACATTCATACCGAGTTTGGTGTAAAACAGACCATCCATTATGAAACAATGGCTAGTTGAAGTTGCTGTCAGGTGCAACACTGTGAAAATCAGCGAAATTCACAAAATCCCTGTGTGGTAAAGGGTTAATGAGGAAAATCCCAACTGACCAAAATAATGTTTTTTCATCATTTTATTGCAAGAAACAATATTTCAGATATAATTAAGGCATTTTAGACTAAAATTCAGTATGTTCCCAGATTTCAGTTAACCCTTTACCACTCAGATACGTGTTTTTACATGTCTGCAACCCCCCCCCCCCCCCATTTTAAGCCCCAGAAGCACCTAAAATCTGCATTTCTACCCCTGGATAGTTATGTTTGCTTTAAGATTTGTTGGGCAAAAAATTGACCTGTTTTTTCGCGCGCCTCCCCACTAAAAATATTCGGGTGGGGGGATTGAAGGGGGGCAGCGCCCCCCTCACATCCCGAAAAACTTTGGATGTATGGCCCAACCGGCCGCTAAAATTTATATCTGAGGGTGTCTGGGGTCAAAAATGCCTTAAAATTGATGCTGATAAAACATGCTGCAAACAGTGAAAATGGCCAGTGTCGAACACCTTAATTGTTGCCTTGACAGCTGTGTGAAGATTAAAACGTGGTCAAAAATTCATGTGGAAACACACTTATTGCCAACTTTGAGATGCCCCGTCTTTACCATGACAACAATGATCAAGTCATGAAAGGTTGCATTTGAAAGGCTACTGCCCAATAAAATTCATACCGAGTTTGGTGTAAAACAGACCATCCATTATGAAACAATGGCTAGTTGAAGTTGCTGTCAGGTGCAACACTGTGAAAATCAGCGAAATTCACAAAATCCCTGTGTGGTAAAGGGTTAAAGCAAATCGTTGAGGTGTTTTCTATTTTAAGCTCTGATAGCCGTTTTGTTCATGAAGAAGAAACCTTTGATTTATTTTGATAGCAGTCACCTAAGAAATCTTTCCATGGGGTTTGAATGAACTTCGTCTAGGTGTAAAGGAGGTAATGTAAAAGTTGTTGTTTGAAGTTTTCATACTTTTTTTTAATTATTAGAACTGCAAGACATATTGTTCATCAGAGTTTTATGTTTGCAGCTATTTTAGTAGGGAGCCACCTATGGCAACATTCCTGTGGAGTTTGAATCAGTGGCCAAAAGGTTAAGGAGGAGTTGGCATTTAATACAATTGTTGACTTTTTTTTTATAATTTTATCTCTGGTAGCCATTTTTTTTTTATTTAAGAACGGAACCAAATTTTTATTATTTTGATAAAGAGTCACCTATGCAACATTCTTATGAAGTTTGAATGAAATTGAACAAAAAAGTCGTTCAAATATGGGACCCGCCAAGCGATTTTGGTACTTATCGCCTATGCGAGCAGCGAAGGTTCAGGCGAGCCTGCGCATCCGCGCAGTCTCGCCAGAACCTTCGCTGCTCGCTCATACAAGCAGGTAATCAAGAGGAACCTTCAGACAGAAAACCATATCCATGGCCCCTCTGAATGGCTGGGCATGCGTAGTTAAAATTTGTCATGACGGAATGCTCGAAGACCCAAATTCGCTTGGCGGGGCTCAATTTATGTTTCTAACTTTAACTCCTGCTGCTACCTGGCTTATCGGAACGGATCAATTTTAGTTATTTGGTAGCTATATAGGGAGCCACCTAATCAATATTCCATTGAAGTTTGAATCAAAGTGGTTCAAGGCTTTAGGAAGCAAGCCCATAACAAGTACATTGAGGGAATTTTGGGTCTTACAGATTCTGACAGTAGAACTGACTCAAGTGATCAACCCACTCCTGATCCATGCAATAATACCTATGCTTCAAAGAAACTGTACTCTCTTCTGAAAAATTCCAAGAAAGATTCCAAAGGTACAGCACCCCTTCAAAAGGATGGTAAGTTCTACACCGAGACAGTGGATAAAGCAAATATTCTTAACGACCAATTTCAGTCAGTTTTCACCCCAAAATCTCCTCTGAAGCTAAGCCAATTGTCCAATATGGCAGTGCAAAACTATGTAGATAGTGGCAAAATTGATCCATCACAGGTACCAAAAGAATGTCTTAGCCCTACACCACAAATGTCCAATATCTCTGTCTCACTCAATGGAATTCTTAAACTTCTAAAAGATCTTAACCCTCACAAAGCGGCTGGACCTGACCAGTCCTCCAAAAGCTCAGAGATGTGATAGCACCAGTCCTTCAAGTTATATTCCAGAAGTCTCTTGACACTGGGAAGGTACCGAAGGATTGGACCTCTGCCTTTGTCTGTCCACTCTTCAAGAAAGGAGACACAAGTCTGGCTTCAAACTACAGGCCTATCTCGCTAACTAGTATTCTCTGTAAAGTTCTAGAACATATAGTTTCTACGAACGTGGTCTCTCACATGGACAAGCATAACTTACTGTATGACTTGCAGCATGGGTTTCGCAGCAAACGGTCTTGCGAAACCCAACTTGTCACTCTTTTTGAAGACCTGATGAGGAACTCTACAGCAGGTAGTCAGACTGACCTTGTCTTGCTTGATTTTTCTAAAGCTTTTGACAAGGTCAGTCATCAGAAACTACTGCTGAAACTCCACAAATATGGAATCAGAGGACCAATACTTACTTGGATTCAGGCATTTCTGTCCAACCGTACACAGACGGTTGTTTTGGAAAATGAACACTCTAACACTATCCCAGTAACTTCAGGAGTACCTCAAGGATCTGTCCTTGGTCCAATTCTATTCCTGATATACATCAATGATCTCCCTGACACGACAAAATCTAAGGTACGGTTGTTTGCTGATGACACCGCCATCTACTTGGCTGTTTCCAGCCTGAGAGATGTACAAATCCTACAACAAGACCTGGATCATCTCCATAAATGGGAACTCCAGTGGGATATGGAGTTTAACCCAGGTAAATGTGTTGTCATACATGTAACAAGGGCGATAACTCCAGTCCCAAGCCAATACTTCCTACACAGCCAGCTTCTGGAATCAGTTTCAAGTTCCAAGTATTTGGGGGTGGAGATCAGCAGCAACCTGTCCTTCAACAAGCATATACAGAACATAACCACATCAGCAAGTCGGTCACTGGCCTTTCTTAGGAGAAATATCCGAACCCAAAACCCAGCCCTGAGGGAGATGGCATACAAGACACTGGTCCGTCCACTGGTGGAATATTCCTCCCCAGTTTGGAACACTTACACCCAAACAAACATTGATAAGCTTGAGATGGTGCAGCGTCGAGCTGCTAGGTGGACACTTCACAATTACTCCACTTATGCAAGTGTTACAGATTTGCTCCAATCCCTTGGCTGGAGATCTCTTGAGCAGAGAAGATCCGACTCCCGACTATGCCTGTTTTACAAGATTGTTCACGGCCTTGTAGCTGTTGACTTGCCACCGTATGTTGTGCACCCTATGAGAATCCTCAAAAACTCTCACCCGATGTCTTTCCGCCAAATTCAGACTACAGTCGATTACTATAAATACTCTTTCTACCCCCTCGCAATCGTGCAATGGAACCGGCGCCGTCAAGTATCGCATTACTGCCCACATTTGATTCCTTCAAGAGGGCAGTATGCACATTCAGCCATTCAATGCCCTAAATGCCAGCGCGTTGTTTTTAATCTTTTATTCTGCACTTTCAGTCTTTATCGGACTTTTAACATTTTAACTCTGTCATCTTTATTCCACCTCTACTAACACTTCTTAAGGGAACTTTTATTTTTAATACATATTTCTACTAACATCGCACAGACGCGCACCTGCACGTAATCCCCGCGAGGGGGTGATGCAGTATGAAAAGATAGAGATAGATAGAGTTAGCATTTGAAGGAACGTTAAATTAACGTGTTAACGTTACTCTAGTTTTGTCTCTGATGGTCATTTTGCTCATCAGAGCGGAACCGTTTTAGTTACTTTGGTAGAGGGTCACCTATGCAAGTGTTCAATGATAAAGAAGTTGTCGTTGGAAGACGTTTTTTTTTCTATTTTAGCTCTTGCTGCCATCTTGTTCATCAGAGCGGAACGCTTTTTGGAATTTTGGTAGGTAGCCATCTAGGCAATATTGCCGTGAAGTTTGAATCAAAGCTGCACAAGTGGTTGGGAGAAGTTAGCATTTAAAGCAAAATAAATTTGCTTCTATTTTAAGCTCTGTTGGCCATTTTGCTCATCAAAGCAGTTCTAACCGTTTTAGCTATTTGGTAAAGGGTCACCTAATCAACGCTCCTATGAAGCTTGAATGAAATTGGCCCATGGTAAAGGAGTTTTGTGAAGACTTTTTCTAGTTTACCAGAAGAACAGAACAGAACTTTATTATGCAATAAATCTCAGGCTACACACAAGTAGCATATGAGACAAAAAATAATCAATAGTAGCATACAAAAAACTGACTGTCACAACAAGGACTGTGAATTGAAATATAATGATATTCACATTTTACATGTATATATCTGAAAGCGTACCAGAGAGAAAAAAAAAACTGATCGTACTAAAAGGCCAACGGCAAGGCCTCACCTCGTCATCGTCTGCAGACATAGACGCTAACGGGGTAGGGTCCAGCTCTTGGACTTCACGATAAGGTGAGTTTGGAGCTGGAGCTTGGGGTGTACACTGAAATAACCACAAGCTAGATGTGTACTTATTGTTGAGTTAAATTTGTCTAAGGTTGGGATTATTGGACACGCTTTCAGTATGGTGTCAGGTGGCACACGCATTGTCGATCAACGCTGCGGCGGCGCTGCGTGTCCGTTGGGAACGTTTACCCGTTTTTAGTTTCCTGTAAAAAGAAAGGATACATGTACTTGTGTACAAACAGCCTATATAAGGTATGCGTACAAGATGGGAATTAATTACCAGGAAATACTCGTATAGTTTCGATATTCCGATCAGGAGCCCACGTCGGGGTGATAATAGAAGACCGAGTATAGCTAATGCACTTTACGTTAGTAGATCACTTCAGCTATCGTAAGAGGATGGCAAAACATTTGTAAGTCGTTGCTCCTCGAACATTAAAACAACAGAACTAAACACCTATGCAATTCGTTTCTTTTTTCGGGGAGTATAGGAAATTTCCAATAGTGTGTGTAGGCGGGTCATATCGATGTTTACACCTGTCAATGCATTACCTCTGGCGGCCATGATCCTGTTCATCGGAGCGGTGTAACGTAAAAAAAGTGGACCGTGAAAAAATGAGACATTTCCGCCACTGGGCATGCGCAACACATTTGCTCCGCCTACCTTAGATACGTTTTTTATCGGATTGCTATTTGCTTAATTATCGTGTAGTCTGGCAGTTACCTCCCCTCATTCGCCCTGTTAGCGAGCTTTAAGGTGAGTTCTCCTTGTAACAGCGTTTGCAGATGGAACAGACACCACCACCAAGTCACTTTCAGTTTTAAAGTCTGTAACAATGTATGACTTCTTAAAATTCTCACATCAGTTTCTTTTGTATTCTTTTGCAGCATGTAATAGAAGAAGCATCATGTGTCTCGGACATGATACTTCAGTGAGGCAACACTATAAAAGTGAGCATTGAGCTCCCTGTCACAACCAGACACCGTCGTGATATGACTGAAAAATTGTTGAAAGCGACGATAAACCCGAATTCACACACACACACACACACACACACACACACACACACACACACACACACACACACACACACACACACTAACGCGCGCGCGCGTGCGCGCGCACACACGCACGCACGCACGCCTTCTTAACCTTCTGTACAACTGTACAACGACCCATCATTATTCTCACATTACGATTTCATACCCGTGCAATTTCTTTTTCGATGCAAATTTGTGATTTTTGTCTTATTTTTACTCCTAAAATAGGTTGCGGGTGCTCGTACGAGTACCCATGACCTATGTTTTAGAACAGAAAAAAGCAAAATAACTTATACCCCTGTAAACCCTAGTTTTCTCTAAAGTGGGGTTTAGAGGGTTTTAATTTCACGGACTTTTAACATGAAGAAAGGTGTTTGAGATATTGTGTTGCCAAGATTATATTCTCAGGGATGATAACTAAAATACCATGACACCCGGAGTTATGGTTCTTGCTCATAACACGTCTTTTTCCCTCAGGTTTTCTTTGTTTGAATTAGTGTTTTACGTCCCCATCAACACTTATTAGGTTATTTTTGAGAGGTGGCTTCAGTTTTGTGGGACTTTTACCCAACATTGATATGAAATGACATCTCAAGCCCTGCCGCCTGAACAAGCCAGGAGTGTTTATATATAGGTGACGTTCCGATTTACAACACTTCGCGTAGTCAGGCTTAGATCCTCTTAGCGGTTTACCAATAGTCCTGTGCGGTCTGTTTCAGCTATGCGTGCAAGCAAGATGAACCCAATCTATTTCTCCAAGCCCCGATGGGCGGGGCGTAAATCTTCACCTCGTGTTGGTTGGTTGATTTGAGGTTTAACGTCCCCGTCAACACTGTAAAGGTCATTTCGGAGACGTTGCTTCCAATTTTGTTGGACTTTTACCCAACACTAAGATGAAATGACATCTCTAGCTATGTCGCCCAATGAAACCAAAAGGGTTTATTAGCATGGACGGTCCGCCTCGCACCGCGGTTCCTGGACAGGCTTAGATCCTCTAAGCGGTTTACCAGTACTAGTGTGTGGATCGGATTGCGCTCTGCGTGGAAGCATCGTGACTAAAAAGTGAAGCACCCGATCAAACAACATATTTTGCGGCATCGGAACTGTTATATAGTCTATGGTCTAAATTTGATATGCCAGGCTAATACGGGTTAATCGGCGTCTAACCTGGGTTTGCACTGTTTGCCAGTCCTGAAAGAAACGCTTAGCTTACGGCGTTATAGCGGCGTCTGACCTGGGTCTGTGCCATTTGCCTTAGTCCTAAAGTAGAAGCGAAAGGCTAACGCTGGTTAAGCAATGCCTGATCTCGGTCTGCATTGTTTGCCTGTGCCTTGAAATGGTTATACTACTTGCCTCATTGACCAGGGTTAGTTGGTTCCATCGCGTTCTTCTCCCGACTTGAGGATATTAAACCGAGATCCCGTACCATTATGACCTTAGCTGTTGTTAGGACGTAATTCTCAAAGACATACACAACCCGTATAAGCTTAGTGTCTCTTAGGACATAGGCAAACAGTGCAGACTTAGCTCAGATGTTCCTCGACCCAATTAAGCGCAGCATATCTGTTTAATGACAAAGGCAAACAGTGCAGACCAGATGATGCCCCGTATTTTTACATTGGCAATGGGAAAGAACTGTGTCTATTATGCAACAAATCACGGTGCGGAAAAGCGGGCCGAGTGAAATCATTAAAAGCTGCAAATTTATGACGCCATACGTAGACTCGTAGACGTTAGACGGTGTAACGTCACTGTCTAGCACCGACAACGTTTCAAAAGGACATAAATGCATGTGTTACAGTCGATTTCTTTTAATAATGGTGAAAGTGTTTGAGAATTCGAAGGAAACAACAACATTATCTAAGAGTTTCAGCGTGCTAGAATCGAAATAACTCAGCTCTTGCCAGTGATTTGTTGGGTAATAAATCACAGTTTGTCGGTCAGTTGTAAGTAGACAAATCGCAAGCGCTACGCGCTCGTGATACGGACCCCCAAACTGTGATTTATTACTCAACAAATCACAGCTAGAGCCTATCTATCACTAGTCGCTTAAACAGCCAATGGTTAAATCCGGTGATATATTGCGTGATAAATCACTAGGCGAAAAAAGTGTGACGTGAAGAGCCGCCGTTTTATGAAGTTTTGCGACGTTATCGATCCTTTCCTTGACGTTAGACCGTGTAACGTCTTTTTCAGTACGTTACACATGCGTAACAGTCATACATGTCGGCGAGATTTCTTCAAACAGTGGCGGAATGTTGAGAGAATATGAAGGAAACAACAGTATTTTAGTAGACTTTCAGTGTGTTATCAGCTCTATTGTTACGTGCTCGTGATGTGATATACCATACAACGGACCTCCAAACAGTGATATATTACTCAACAAATCACCGCTAGAGCTGGTTTATTCAATCTTAAACCAAATTGGCACATCACCTCTATTTAAGGCCAAATGGATACAGCGCAGATCCTCACAGACCCGGCTCAGATGTCGGTTTACCCATTTAACCCAACATCTAAAATAAAGGACACTAGGAAACATTGCAGACCCAGATCAGATGCCCATTAATTCATATCATACCAAACTTTCTATGTATGGACACTACGAGAACAGTGCAGACCTAGATTAGACGCTCCTTAGCCAATGTTTGCCAAGACCACAGGGAAAAGGTGCTATACCACAGAGGCTTCTAGGTGTATATGGGTTAAACCGATGCACAGTTAACGTATCTCCTATAACAGAGACAGACTTTCGGATGAGTCTATAAACCGAGGTCCCGTCTCCGTATGACCTTAGTTGTTGGTTGGACGTAAAACTCAAACACTCACCTCACCTATAACAGAGACAGTAGTCGTATATAAGTATAGTAATATCTGATCGTGATGTGCACTAGCAAGCGCAGATTGCAGTGTGAGGTTACGAGACCTCCATCAAACGCGGGTCGTTTAGGGTAAGAAATCACGACTTTGGGATGCAAAAATGACAGTTGATAATTGTTTTACTTTGAATTTCTTTTCCACTATTAAAGGTCAAGAATACGTAAATAAATGGCACAATTATTTAAGTGCGTTACGAAAGACGTTACGTCTGACACTGCAGCGCCACTTTCAAAATGGCGACGTCAATCGCCGTCCGTCAATGTAAACTTAAATATAGGTATAACTTTGTTTGTTTGATTTGATGTTTAACGTCCCCGTCAACACTGTATAGGTCACTTTGAAGACTTCGCTTCCAATTTTGAGGGACTTTTACCCGACATTTAGATGAAATGACATCTCAAGCCCTGTCGTTCAATAAAACCGACTAGCATCGCTTTGCCGTAGTGTATAAGGCCTTAGACGAAATGAACAAACAGAGCCTGTTCAATTCGTCTAAGGCCTTATACACTACGTATGGGTAAAACCAGGCGATTTTTTCTGGTTTTTAGACCCATTGGTTTTCGAGCAGACCGTTAATTAACGGTGGACGACAACTGGCGAACCTGAAAAATATATTACCTTTACTTTGCGTCACACATGCAAGGTGATTAAGAGTCAAAGCTTTTACCAACTAGACCATGGCAGTATACACTGTTGTATTATTGACAAAACGCAATGAGAGTGCAGGATAACCAAATACCTGCTATAGTTTATCAACGACCTTTGAGAGTTCAACGTTCAAGCGTGGCAAGACTATTCCATGTTTTAGGGGAAGCAGGTTTCGGATTTCTTTTGTCACAGGATATTAAAATTATAAATAAGTTTTTTGATAATGCCATTATGTAGAAGTCATGGCCAAGTGGTTAGAATGATGCAGTACGAATCTCAGTAAAACTTTATCTCCCAATGTAAAATCCCAACTGAAGGCGACATACCTAAAACACGGACTAGTCCAAAATTTAAAGTGCAGTCACGTCTCACTGCGTTTTGAAAGACTATAGTAATTTTGTTCGTTCGTTTGTTTGTTTGTTTGATGTTTAACGTCCCCACCAACACTATATAGGTCATATTTGGGACGTTGCTACTTTAACCCGACATAGAGATATAATGTAATCTCGAGCCCTGTCGCCCAATGAGACCAATAGGGTTAATATGCACGGATGGTTTGACTCGCACCACTTTGCCTGTGCAAGCTCAGACCCTCTAAGCGGCTTACCAGAGATTTCAGCCTTGCATGGAAACATCATGCAGCCCAATCTATTCTGCCAACCCTGATGGGCGGGGTCCGAGTTTTTGTTCGGTAGTTTGTGTGAAGGTTAACGGCCTTGTCAACACCATTGAGACAACACCGAGCAGGCCATCTTACCTTGGGCAGACATGCACATCAGTGGTTGACCAGCACAGTGCACATTCATTCGACAGAAACAGAGGGAAAAGTCGCAGAAAAATCAAAGCAAAACAACACAAAACAAAAACCAAGAGGCCCATGAGGTCCAAGTCGCTCCCCTGAGCCCTGTGCAAATTTGGCAGTACTCAATCACCTGATGCTATAAACCAAGTTTCAAGACAATCGGTCAAGTGATTCCGGAGATGAAGATTTTTTAAGGTTTTCACCATAACCGGGCATGGCGGTCTGGTACCTTTTCAACCCTTTTCACGCACCTCTTCTCTTTTTCATTCCTTTTCTTTGTGGAAGCCACCATGGTGCAGTGATAACGCTACTCACTTTGTAAAACAGGGATCGCAGGATCGATCCCGGGCTTCTCCAGCCTTTCGGATGAGTCTTTAACCCCAGGTCCCGTCTCCGTATGACCTTAGCTGTTGGTGGGACATTAAACTAAAACTCACTCACCTCTTTTCTTTGTATTTCTTTATGTCCACTTTTTTCACGGATGTCCACTTTTTGCACGGATTGTTGCCTGATCTATTTTTCTTTCACGTCAGGTACCTTTTCAACCCTTTTCACGCACATCTTCTTTTTTCATTCCTTTTCTTTGAATTTCTTTATGTCCACTTTTTTCACGGATGTCCACTTTTCTCACGGATTGGTATCTTATCTATTTTTCTTTTACGTCAGTGTACATTTTTCTTCGGGATTATCCTTTACACGCACATCTTCTGCTTTCGAGGACTGGTACCTTTTCAACCTTTTTCACGCACATCCATCTTTTTTCATTCCTTTATTTTGCATTTCTTTATGTCCACTTTTTTTCACGCATGTCCACTTTTTTCACGGATTGTTGCCTTATCTGTTTTTCTTTTACGTCAATGTACATTTTTCATCGTGTTTATCCTTTTCACGCACATCTTCTGCTTTCACGGACTGGTACCTTTTAAACTCTTTTCACCCACATCTTCCTTTTTTCATTCCTTTACTTTGTAGAAGCCTCCGTTGTGCAGTGGTTACGCTACTCGCCTTGTAAACCAGGGATCGCAGCATCGATCCCGGGCTTCTCTAGCCTTTCGGATGAGTCTTTAAACCGAGGTCCGTCTCCGTATGACATTGGTTGCTGGTAGGACGTAAAACTAAAACTCACTCACTCCGTTTCTTTGTAATTCTTTATTTCCACATTTTTCACGGGTGTCCACTTTTTTCACGGATTGTTGCCTTCTCTATTTTTCTTTCACGTCAGTGTATATTTTCTTCGTGATTATCCTTATCACGCGCATCTTCTTCTTTTTCGGACTGGTACCTTTTCAACCCTTTTCACGCACATCTTTTTTTTCATTCCTTTATTTTGCATTTCTTTATGTCCACTTTTTTCACGGATGTCCACTTTTTTCACGGATTTTTGCCTTATCTATTTTTCTTTCACGACAGTGTAGATTTCTCTTCGTGTTTATCCTTATCACGCACATCTTCTTCTTTCACGGACTGGTACCTTTTCAACCCTTTTCACGCACATCATCTTTTTTCATACCTTTTCTTTGTATTTCTTTATGTCCACTTTTTTCACGGATGTCCACTTTTTTCACGGGTTGTTGCCTTATCTATTTTTCTGTCAAGTCAGTGTACATTTTTCTTCGTGATTATCCTTATCACGCGCATCTTCTTCTATCTCGGACTGGTACCTTTTCAATCCTTTTCACGCACATCTTTTTTTCATTCCTTTATTTTGCATTTCTTTATGTCCACTTTTTTCACGGATGTCCCCTTTTTCCACGGATTGTTGCCTTATCTGTTTTTCTTTCACGACAGTGTACATTTCCTTCGTGTTTATCCTTATCACGCACATCTTCTTCTTTCACGGACTGGTACCTTTTCAACCCTTTTCACGCACATCATCTTTTTTCATACCTTTTCTTTGTATTTCTTTATGTCCACTTTTTTCACGCATGTCCACTTTTTTCACGGATTGTTGACTTATCTGTTTTTCTTTCACCTCAGTGTACATTTTTCTTCTTGATTATCCTTTTCACGCACATCTGCTTTCTCGGACTGGTATCTTTTCAACCCTTTTCACGCATATCTTCTTTTTTTCATTCCTTTTCTGTGTAGAAGCCTCCGTGGTGCAGTGGTTACGCTACTTACCTAGTAAACCAGGGATCGCAGGATTGATCCCGGGCTTCTCCAGCCTATCGGATGAGTCTTTAAACCGAGGTGCCGTCTCCGTATGACCTTAGCTGTTGGTGTAACGTAAAACTAAAACTCACTCACTGCTTTTCTCTGTATTTCTTTATGGCCACTTTTTTCACGCATGTCCACTTTTTTCACGGAGTGTTGCCTTATTTGTTTTTCTTTCACCTCAGTGTACATTTTTCTTCGTGATTATCCTTTTCACGCACATCTTCTGCTTACACGGACTGGTATCTTTTCAACCCTTTTCACGCACATCTTCTTTTTTTCATTCCTTTTCTTTGTAGAAGCCTCCGTGGTGCAGTGGTTACGCTACTCGCCTAGTAAACCAGGGATCGCAGGATCGATCCCGGGCTTCTCCAGCCTTTCGGATGAGTCTTTAAACCGAGGTCCCGTCTCCGTAGGACCTTAGCTGTTGGTGGAACGTAAAACTAAAACTCACTCACTGCTCTTCTTTTAATTTCTTAATGTCCACTTTTTTCATTGATGGCGACTTTTTTCACGGATTTTTGCCTGATCTATTTTTCTTACAGGTCAGTGTACATTTTTCTTCGTGATTATCCTGATCACGCGCGTCTTCTTCTTTCTCGGGTTGGTACCTTTTCAACCCTTTTCACGCACTTTTTTTTTTCATTCCTTTATTTTGCATTTCTTTATATCCACTTTTTTCACGGATGTCCACTTTTTTCACGGATTGTTGCCTTATCTATTTATCTTTCACGTCAGTGTACATTTTTCTTCGGGATTATCCTTATCTCGCACATTTTCTTCTTTCACGGAAAGGCACATCTTCCACCCTTTTCACGCACATCTTCTTTTTTCATTCCTTTTCTTTGTATTTCTTTATGTCCACTTTTTTCACGGATGTCCACTTTTTTCACGCATTGGTGCCTTATCTATTTTCCTTTCACGTCAGTGTACATTTTTCTTTGGGATTATCCCTTTCACGCACATCTTCTGCTTTCACGGACTGGTACTTGTTCAACCTTTTTCACGCACATCCATATTTTTTCATTCCTTTATTTTGCATTTCTTTATGTCCACTTTTTGCACGCAAGTCCACTTTTTTCACGGATTGTTGCCATATCTGTTTTTCTTTCAAGTCAGTGTACATTTTTCTTCATGATTATCCTTTTCACGCACATCTTCTGCTTTCACGGACGGGTACCTTTTGAACCATTTTCACGCACCTTTTCTTTTTTCATTCCTTTCCTTTGTATTTCTTTATGTCCACTTTTTTCACGGATGTCCACTTTTTTCACGGATTGTTGCCTTATCTGTTTCTCTTTCACGTCAGTCTACATTTTTCTTCGTGATTATCCTTATCACGCGCACCTTCTTCTTTCTCGGACTGGTATCTTTCCAACCCTTTTCACGCATATATTCTTTTTTCATTCCTTTATTTTGCATTTCTTTATGTCCCCTTTTTTCACGGATGTCCACTTTTTTCACGGATTGTTGCCTTATCTATTTTCTATTTTTCCTTCACGTCAGTGTACATTTTTCTTCGGGATTATCCTTTTCACGCACATCTTCTGCTTTCACGGACTGGTACCTTTTCAACCCTTTTTACGCACATCCATTTTTTTTTTCATTCCTTTATTTTGCATTTCTTTATGTCCACTTGTTTCACGGATGTCCACTTTTTTCACGGATTGATGCCTTATCTACTTTTTACACGTCTATCTCCTTTTCCACGCAGGCTGCAAATTTAGGGTTTCTCATGTGTACTGATCAATAGCTCGTCTATATAACTCAGGGTGATGATGTTTCGTTATACTTCAGCATATGCAGGATCTTCTCGTTGTTAATTTTACTTTTAAAATGCATCGATACTTTTTTTTTTGGCACCTGTACACAATTTTCGAGGTAACAAAATCATAATTCCTCTCCCAGATGGATTAGAGAAATACTAAACTAAACAGAGGGAGAGTTAGAGGTTTAGTAATAATAATAATAATAAAACAACCTTTATTTTCTTTGTTTGTAGTGGAGTTTAACGGCCCAGTCAACACCATTCAGGTCATTTTGAGCCGGTCAGTTTTCCTATCCATACTTTTTCTTGACAGGCTTATACGTTAGCTGTTAACCAGCACACTGCACATTCTTACGCCAGAAATTGACAACTGCTGTTCAAGAGCAAAATGTCAGTAACAGTCACAGAGGTGAAACTTTCATTGTATGGTATATCGTATACTTCCCAGCTATTACGCAATAGCCGGCCAATATGGGGCTGAGGGCGAAACGACGTTGATACGTCGTATCGCTGTCGACCCGACGTTGGTTCGATGTTTTTGGCAGGCTGGGCAATAGTTCATTCAAGAAGGATTGAAAATGTGACTATTGATTTGTTCATCGTGTAAGCCCCGCCTTAAACAATCGGTTAACGCCCACTTAGCAACGCGCATGCGCAGTGGCGGAAATGTCGCATTTTTTCACGGTCCACTTTTTTTACGTTACAGCGGAACAATTTTAGCTGTTCTAGTAGTGAGCCCGCTAGGCAACATTCCTGTGAAGTCTCCCTAGAGTTAAGGAGGAATTTGCATTAAAAGCAAATTGTTGACATTTTTTCTGCTTTCGGAGGTTCATCTCAGCAACATTCACATTAAGTTAGAAGTAAAATTGGCCGAGGAATAATGGAGGAACTATCGATTGAAGATATTTTTATTTTTAGTTCTGGCAGCCATCTTGTCATGAAAGCATAACGATTTTAGTTATTTTGGTAGGGAGCCAATAGGCAATATTCCTGTAAAGTTTGAATCAAATTGGCACAATGGTTCATGGGGAGTTAACATTTAAAGCAAATTGTTGACGTTTTTCTATTTTTCTATTAACAGCAAAATGTTAAAAAATTCCACACTCTTTGACTGGGCCAACACGCGACTTCTGAAAATTTCGTGTACAGTGGTTCTCTAGCGTGACCTTGCAGGCACTCTATGCTGATTTAATGCACCAGTCATTTGTGACCACGCCCCCCCCCTCCCCCCCCCCCCACACACACACACCTACGGGAATAGCGGGGACAATGAATTTTCACTTTTCACAGCCCTGCTAGAAGCCCTGCACTGCGGGGGACCTCCAGAAGGTCACAGCCCCGCTGTTTATAATAGATCATTCCACTGGGGGTATATTTGCATAACATCAAAACCTCCGCATTAACCCGGCACTGCGGGGGAACACAGAGGGTAACTACCCCGCACATTAGCTCCGCTATTCCCCGCCTATCCCCGTAGGTGGGGGGCAGTGGTTACAAATCACTAGTGCATAACGTTAAAACATCGCTCAACATTGAATCAACGTCGTGTGTCTTCTAAGTAAGAGTTGGGATTACACGTGAATCGTTTGGGTAGACGTTTCATATGAAAAAAAAAAACCGATGTTTCGTCTACTCTTGTTGTCTGCTTTGTCGTCTGCTGGTGACATTTACGGTCATATCTGCGAACAGTGTGGACCCAGATCAGTGACACTGTTTGACTATATGCAAAATACTTTTTACAAAGTTTGCAAGAAGACACAGCAGACAACATGAACAGACGACATTTTCCTATGCAGGCTTGATTGACATCTTAAGGAGAATGGGAACACCTTCAGGGGAGGTAACTTCTGCAAAAGTTTTTTTTGTTTCCCACGTAAATAGGGGTCAACTCTTAAAGGAAAGAATTTGCTCCTGAGGAGCAATTTCTTTCCTTAAGAGTAGGCCCATTTTCAGTGGGGCAGGGCTTATAGAAAAACAGACAGGAAGTCACGAAAGTTGTCTCCCTTGAAAAAATGGCGAAAACTCTTAATTACGAGATCTCGTTCTTGGTTTTCAGACCCAAACTCACCGTCTTATGTGTGGTAATGTAAAGAGAAGTGGAGTACAAGTTTGTACAGCCTGTTGTGGTGATGACCTCTGTAACCAGGGATCATGCAAGGAAATCCTGGGTAAAATCAGAGGCGTTACACATTTTACACAAAACTTCGGTTGCATTCACTTTAAACGAGATGAAGAAGGGGAAGAAGAAGGAGGAGGAGGAGGGAGAAGAAGAGTCACTATATATCCACTTGTCTATAAAAACGACTCTCGTTACGCACAATATACGACGTGTCGCCGCCTATCGGGGATCGAAATGGAATCAGGCTTGACCACAGTACCATAGTCCACACAGAGCTGAAACTGCTTAGAAGGTCTAAGCCTACTCAGGCAAAAGGGTGCCAGTCGGACCGGACTGTCCCTGCATATAAACCCTATCGGTTTGTTTGGAAGGTGGGGCTTGATTTGTCATTTCATCTCAATGTCGAGTAAAATCCCACAAAAATGGAAGCTTCGCCTCCAAAATGACCTAAATAAAGTTGATGTGGATATAAAACCTTAATCTAAACAAACAAACGCACATTATACATGATCACCTCGCACATTGCAAGGATCTAACTTAAAGAAAAGATTGTTCTCCCTTCAGGGAGCAAAAGCAAAATATCGTTACTGTACTGTGATTCACAATTTGTCAGCAATACTTTGGAGTGATATTACTAGAATTTTCTTTGCTTTGTGTACACTTAATTGGGTCGATTGTTAATCAGTCGACCCAAACTATCGATCGACCCAAAGTTACTAACTACAGAAGCTTCTCCCCTGCTTCTGTCTGCGTGACTAACGCTGTCAAGTTAATAGTTAATTATATCATCGCTTTTCTTCTCCCTGTGGATTATCTGTAAAATAAGAATCTGATATGGGGTTCTGTTGTAGATGAGCGTTTCCAACCCGAGGGATGACCGTGCTGAGCGGAACCGAGGCTACGCCGAGGTTCCGCTCAGCACGGTTATCCCGAGGGTTGGAAACGCCCATCTACAATAGAACCCCATATTGGATTCTTTTTCTTGCACAACACCTCCGGTTAGTTTTGACAACTCGCTCATGTATATTGTTTACAAAATAAAAGTAGTGCGAAAGTAGTTCCGGCAGTTGAATAGTATTGAAGCGCATTTATGTTAGTTGCCTGGGTCGGAACACCAGGGTCAGAACATAACTTTCTATCCCAGGGTAAAATCACAGATTTTTTTTCTGGTGATGCCACATTGACTGAGTTAGAAAACCGCTATGTGAGACAAATATTTATCATATACTTATTCTTGTATTGCCCTTGAGACAACAGATTTTGCACCCCCTATCCCAACTATGCTAGTGACAGACATCTCGCCTAAACAGTCAAACTAGCCGACTCGAGGGCTGGGACAAGGGCCGGGACAGGGCCGGGACAGAAGAATAAAAATAGAACAAAAAATGGAAAAACAAAAATGATTATCGTGATAAAACATTGAAAATACGAGATTACAATAACCAAACTTACGCCTCTTCAACGGTTATGTCCGCGTAATCGGTATTTCAACGCTACCTCCGATTCTAACGTCATTAGGCGAGGTACTTTAATTTTTATGGTCCAACTAATTCCTTGAGAAATTATTTTAACACCAAAACACAGGGCTATGTTATATTAATTACCCAAAAAAAGTCCTCAAAAAATATCCGTGCCAGTTCTGAGAAAATTAGGTTTTAATCCGCAGAAAAAGCATTAAATAAGTAATGGCCAGATAACAGCACCATACACTGTTTTACCAGCTGTAAGGCTCTTCATGCGCAAACAAATTACGTCATCAAAAACAAAACTTACGTCAGAAATTGAAAAAGTGAAAAAATTCTACATTCTATTTTTTAATACATGCCATTTATATTTTCCTTGTATGCTATTGATAAACAAGATCTATGTTCAAGTTGTAAAAATAAACATTTTTTTTTTGGTCGGAAAAAAACATTTGTCAATGTCTCATGACAAAATTTAAATGTATGGAAGCACATTTGTGCCATCAGAATCAAATGAATTAATATCGTAAATATGTGCATACGGTGTATTCCGGTAACATGGCGCACGATTTTGATAGCTATGTGTGACTTTGTGGAAGCAACCACTCAAAAATCACAAGCCGAACAATTGCAACACTGTCCTATCTACTTACTGCAATAGAAATTGGCCGCTGACTTTTAACAGGCAGGAAAAATAATAGGGGTGTACCCCCTTGAAATTGATTTACAAATTGTGTATCACAACATTGCGCACAATAACTGTTTTGAGCTGACTGGACACAAAGGTTGATTCAAACAACCTTAAAAGGGCAAAATCCGGATGAGAAAAATATCTTTCAGCTAATTTGCCATGAGGAATCCATATATGAAATTTCATAACCCTGGTATACAAGGTTCTAAAGTTTTACCATGCATCGCAAAGCATGGGCCTACAATGTACCCAAAGTGCCAAAGGGCCATTAGCCACAAAGCATTTTTCGGAATTTAGTCAAAAGTTTATCAGGACATCTACACGTCACCAACTTACAAGCCTCTAGCTCCAATAGATTTTGAGATATTTTGCTGACAAGATTTTATAAAAAAATTCAAAGGGCAATAACTTTTGAAAGGGGCATAATCCGGATAAGAAAAAAATACGCGTTAGCTAATTTTTTCATAAAGAATCAATATATGAAATTTCAAGACCCTTACATGCACGTTTCTTGCGTTATGCTATGCATCAAAGGCGTAAAGGAAAGTCGAATGGACGAACCAGAAGCAATATGCCCCTCCAACTTTTTTAAAGTTTGTGGGACTTTTACCTGACATTGAGATGAAATGACATCTCAATCCCTGCCGCCCAATGAATCCAAAAGGGTTTACATGCATGGTCAGGCTGACTCGCAGCAACTTTTCTGGATATTCTCAGCGCTTTAGCAGTACTCATATGCGGTCGGTATCAGTTCTGTGTGGAAGCATTAACAGCCCAATCTATTACTCCAAGCCCAGATGGGTGGGGTCAAAAACACGCCTATATTATTCTGACCCCTCGAACCCCACTTTTATATAGTACAGGAATAAATATTCAAGTTCTTATATCAGCTCAAAAACATAGATTGTGGGTACTCGGTAGAACCGCCAAGTTCAGGCGTTTCTGTCGAGCTCCGCAATCTACTTATGTTTTCAGCAGAAATAAGAAAAACATTTTTTTATCTTAAAATTCCATTTTTGGGCTGAACAATTGACAATGTTTTTGTTTAAGCGTGTTTCGTAATGTCTGCTCAAAAGCATAGATTGTGGGTACTCGATAGAAACCCCCTCCTACTGGAGTTTTAGTTTATACTAATTTATTTTAGTTCGATTGCGATTAAAGCCTCAAGCTTAATTAATCGCTCTCGAACCCTCATTCCGGATGTTACACGCGCACGAGGGAGAGGCAGTTGACATTAACACCACTACTACCCATTTACACCTGGGTGGGTGGGGCACTGGGGAGTTTTAGGGGGTGTACATGTACATTATTTTTCTTATTTCTGCTAAAAGAAGCCTCCATGATGTAGTGGATAAGCTACTAGCCTCATAATCCAGGAGTCGTGGGTTCGATCCAAGGGCTTCGCCAGACTCTCAGATGAGTCTTTTAACCGAGGTCCGGTCTCCGTATGCAGGGGTTTCATCAATAGACGGGTAGTGGGGATTTCCCGTTTACATAGACATTATTCCGCTGATATGCTTGATAATTTTGTAAGGGCTTTATTCAGATAACATTGAAAATCACACTCCTATCTTTCCTTGAAATCTAGATGCCGAAATGTTTTTGAAACCACTGCATATGACATTTGCTGTTGACGGGATGTAAACCTCAAACACACTCACTCACTTATTTCTGCTCAAAACATAGATGAGGCAGTTCTTTCGAGTATCAACAATCTCAGAAGCTATGTTTTTGAGCAGAAAAAAAAAATAACCTATAAACCCCAAGTTTTTCAAGTATATAGATAAGAGTGGGTTAGTGGGGGTCAAAATTATATAGGCATGTTTTCATGATGTGTTTTATTTTGATTTTCCTTCCCCCCACCCCCAAAAATACCCTTTCCCCTCGGATTTTTTTTGAGGACTTTTTTCTATAAATCAGGACACCTTCCTGATACTAAAACTGCTGATAACATTTCTCAAGGAATTAGTTGTGGGTCAAGGGTCATTTCAGGCTAAATATACTGGCCTACATACATTTTGAACATTGTTTACATCTTCTGAGACGCCATTGACGTCAAGCCAAGAACACGCGTCGACGTGAATTAAACTCTCCCGCGTCTAAATATAACGATTGCATTGAACAAGTATGACCGGCTACAGGAGTTTATTTCCTTCAAGGAAATTCAAGGAAATAAATCATCATAGGTCAGAGGTGATGATCATTTTTAATTCATTGAGAAATTGTGACATTTCTTCGTTATGCATGTAATATAAAGTTAATGAAGCTTTTTTTCAACAGCAAGTCTGTATTTTATTTACATGTATGTATTTGGGCCTCTACAGAGTGTGTTCATCATTAGTAACACGTTGCTAAGAAATAAACTTGCTTTAAAGGAGATGTTTCTTTTATGTTAGAATATTTTACGCAAATAAGTATATGATAAAAAGAATATAACACGGTTGTTTTGATATCGGCCCTGGTCTCGGCCGTCGGCCTGTCTCGGCTGAGACAGGCAACTCGGGCCGAGACTAGGGCCGATATCAAAACAACCATGTAATATTCTATATTTCTTGCACACCAAATATGAAAATCCATACTTTTGGCTTGGGATTGAAATTCTGTTCTAACCCTTTTGTTCTTACCCAAAATCGAATATTTTCACGTGTTTCATAAATGCACTGGTTGAATACGACCTCATATGCGCCGTCGTTAAGGTTGACGTCCCAGCACGTAACGTTACGTCACTAATCATCACAATATTGCGGATGTCGGCAACTAAAGTAACTGCAGTATTAAAAGACCACGCTCACGAATGGAAGGTATGCAAGAAAACGAATCTTACATGGGTGTGAGGGGTGGTAATGCCGGACAGTGACCACCGGGATAAAATTTTCCATCCACCCCTCACACCCATATTTAAGATTTATATATGCACACTATTCGAATTACTTGACTCCAAGGGTAAAGATTCGGGGTCCAGTAAAATCTATTTAAACCAACCAATGGGTTGTCGCTGCTGACCGTTCTGAGAGAGAGAGAGAGAGAGAGAGAGAGAGAGAGAGAGAGAGAGAGAGAGAGAGAGAGATATTTCGGTTTATGTTGTTCCGCAAAGTCTATTTTTGGCAAAAACAGGTGAATATGTGGGTAAATGGCTTTTTTAAACAGGGGCATTTTGTTGATAAAGCGAAATAGACACGCACACAAACGCACAGAGAGAGAGAGAGAGACTCATTTTACTTTACATCGTGTATGTTCTGTATACATTGTTTTGTTTTGTTTCTCGCCCTATTGGTCCCAACGGTAGCCATATGTTCTATGATTGTGGTACTGCCTCGCCTTCAGTTATATTTTATCGAGACCTGCTCATAAAAGCGAAGATTTTTTTTTTTTTTTTTTTTTTTTGGTTTGGGTTTTACGGCCCTTTCAAGATTATTTCACTCATATCGAGCCGATCGTTAATCATAGGTGGGCGAAAACCGGAGTACCCGGAGAAAAACCACCTGACCTTCCGTTGCAGAACTTGGCGTCTCACACGTGACCCGAGCGAGGCTCGAACCCACGGCGGTGAGAGACCTAATGACTAAGAGACAGCGCTCTTATCCATTAGGCCACGGAGGCCCGTTATAAAAGTGAAGATATCTCACGGCGCCGAACGAAGTGAAAGACACACGAAAGCACTATTGGGTCGATTGTCTTTGAGGTGGGTAAAAAGTTGGGCCACTTCGTTTAATCCTTAAAGTCCTGTATTTTAGTCAAGCAATGTAGACCCTGATCAGACGCCGCGTTCCGCGGCGTCTGATCTGGATCTAGGTCTACACTGTTTGTCAGTGTCCGAGCACATGAGTCGAGTCAATGGCCTGCAGCAACCTTCCTTTTACACAGCACTCTGACATCACTGCGGTTATAAATAACCGTTACCTGGATAGACCAATCAGTGATAGTCATGTGGACATCAGCAACGTAAATCTAGTGTGCTAAGTAACTTTGGGTCGCTATCTCTTGCACCAGCACAAAGTAACCATTACCAAATTAGAAGCTGCAAAGAAAAAGAGATATCAGATATCAAGCCGTTTATCAGGCAAGACTTCGTGAACGCTTGTAGAATCGCGAGGCTTGCCAAGCGATTCTACATGCTTTCTCGATGCCGAGCCTGATAAACTTGATATAAAATGACACGAATCTGGTATTCTACTTATCAATTAATCCCCCTGTACAGTCTTATAGTTTTGCCAGTATTTCCAGAAGTCAAGTTCAAAGAAGTGCAATGTCACGTTGACCTGATTAAGCTCACTTGTTCTGAGATAGCATTTCTTTATCAGGTCAGTATGTTACAATACAAATAATATAGGGGGTACCTGATAAACGGCCACCTCGAGACGGCAGCAGAAAAATCTACAGGATAGCAAATCGATCCGCATGGAGAAATTCTAGCTCAACAGTGCGAGGGTCCCATTTGTTTCATTTTAATTGTCATTGTATTTAGAATTCAGAAATCTGAAGTCGGAATTCTGACTTCCTCTTTTGTTCACTCATGATACTGGGTGTTGTTTTAAACCCATCAATGTTTAGTTGTTGGGAGATGAAGATGACGCCTTGCGACTGCTGTATATTCATATCGAAGCGAATTCGTATGGAAACCTGGCTAAACAATAAAGAAGAGTAGGCAATGTTCGGGAATCGATACAATTAACCCACAGCTCCCATCAAAGACACCAAAGGGAAAGAAGCACAAACACGAAGCAACTAGCCCCTATTGGAAACATCAATAGGGGAAAGCCAAAACGACAGTTACTTTCCCACAAAATGGCCAATTGGTTTTCCAAAACAAAATAATATAAGCGATACACTTACTCAAAGACAAATCATAACAAAAGTAAACCGCGACAGAAGAACTGCCTTTGAGCGGTCAGTAAAACGAATTCCACTGGGTGGCTTAAATCGATTTTACGTGGCCACAATCCTCGCCCTTACTTCCGTCGGGATTAAGACAAATAATTATTTCAGTCCGCATGAAGGCCTCCTAACCCATCAGTACAACATCTCCATGAACACAAAATCAAACAACTACAGAGATGAAACAATGGTAAGGACTCGATAGCCAGAAACCACTGAAATGCTGGAGCAAAAGAAGACCAACGGTTAGACTCCGATGGACCCGACCAGAGACAGAGCATCAGACACCAACCAACATTACATAAAATTAGAGTCTCTATTTCTCAGTAAGCCTTTACGCTGAAACCGTCATAGAATCTGAGGCCTGTCCCACCGGCGTGCAATTTAAGAGGGAAGCAAAGTTGTCAACCATGATTGGGTTAACTACCATGCATGCAGTCTGTCGTATACATTTATGTTGTACCCTATCTTTTTGCATCGAAGAATGATTTTACGAAATTGGGAGCTGAAGTCATTGCATTTGTATATTTTTCTGAATTTATAGACTAAGTCACCATGAATTCGGGTTCCGATAAACGAGGAACATCACCATCCAAGAAAGGTAAATTTACAATCTCAAAAACAAAATCATCGCGTTTATCATTAATTTTGAAAGAAACAAACCCATCTACAATAGATAGATGTAAATCCAAAAACAGAGCCTCGGTATCAGAGGAATTTGTTATATTTAACTGAAGTTCGGTGGGGGGGGGGGGGGGGGTAAATTTGACTGATCAACCATCGGAATAGATATTGTCAATATTTAATAAATTTGGGGTGTAAATTTGACTGATCAAACCATCGGAATAGATATTGTCAATATTTAATAAATCATCCAAATAGCTAGAAGGCGAGCTATAGGCTTCAATGATTTCCGATGGTATTGAACGAAAGGGACATCATGAACAAAACAAGAACAGATCAGCCACAAGGGGTGCGCAATTTGTACCCAACGGAATACCCACAACTTGTCTAAATAACTAAGTACCAAATCTTAAGAAAATATTGTCGAGTATAAAGGTGAGAGCTTCATACACTTTCTGACATGACCATTAAGTATAGTTTTTATCCTCTTCAGAAGTGAAAAAAGCATTTCCTACATTACGCGCAAAATGCCGGCCTCGGTAGATCAGTCGGATGCGCGTCTGACTGGTGATCAGGAGGACGCAGGTTCGATACGTGCCTGGGTCGGAAACATTCTTTCGTGGAGATTGATCATGAAATCTTTTCTACGGTCATTATCTCCCTTCCGCTGATTCAAGAAGGGCAGTTGTCAGTTTCTGGAGAAAGATTGTGCACTGTACTGGTTAACCGCTTACGTATAAGCTTGCCCAAGAAAACGTGTGGATAGGTAAACTGACCGGCTCAAAAATGACCCAAAATAGTGTTTACTGGGCCGTTAAACTCCAATACAAACAAATACATTACACGCAAGATAGAGGGAGTCTTCCCTATGAAATAGCCATTCAATTAAATCATTAAAGTGAATGACCACCATTTTTTTTTCTCAGATCCATTTAATAGTAACACCATTGAGGAATGATAAAATCTCATTCTTCATCTAAACTATTTTCTCTAATTAACTGTAATGGCTCATTAAAGTTGCTGATAGGGTGTCAGACATGTTTACAGATAATATCTCCTGGGGTGACATCACAGCAACTGTAGCTAACAAATCTTGGTATTTTAGCAGCTGAGGATTTTAGAGAAGAAAGTGAACATTGAAATAAAAATGCCTTCTTGTAAGGCCAAATACTGCACAGTGAAAAGAGGACAAGGAATTAGCTGTTTTGCTATCCCTGACCCTAAGAAACATAGAGAGTTATGTGAAAAATGGATTCATAATCTTGGAACAGAGAATCTCAACATCAAGACGTTTGTTTATGCAAAGCATAACATTGTTTGTGCTAAACATTTTGAAGATAGCTGTTTTCAAGTGGACTTGAAGGTTTCTTGATTTCTTATTTCTTTTCTTTTCTTCAATAACCCATTTAGTACCAGAAACCCCAAAACGGGTACCCTGGCAAACATTGCATGCCCAGATCAGATGCGGCGTCTGATCAGGGCCTCCACTGTTTGCTAAAAGTCCAGCCATTTTCCAAATAAATTTTGATGAAAACACAACCTGACACCCCTAAATTTTGAAATGAACTCCTGCTATATATAAAGAGGAAGATTCCATTTGGTACAAAAAGGGTTAATTAATGCATATCATTATCATTTAACCAATCATTACATTAACACGCCTTGACAAGTTTAGGTAATATTTCATTGCATTTCACATGGTATTTTGTGATATTTTTAAAGCATAGATTGTGGGTACTCGTTAGAAATGTCTCATTGAGGCGATTTCTTTGAGCACCCATAATTTATATTTTGGAGAAATTATCAGAATATATACATATGTCCTTTTAAATCCCCATTTTACCTACAAAAACTCCTCTTCTATGAACTCGGGCTCATACTGATAGCCCTGAGTATCAAACTCAGGAAAACTGTCTTCAAAGTCTTTATTTTCGTACAAAGACATAATGATGCCTTATGTAAGATGCTGAACTGACAGCCTATTCAAAGGATTTTTGAGAATTCAACCTGATTAGAGAGCCTAATCACTTCTCCTTTAGTAGCTGCATAGAGAGACATAGAGCTTCTACAGTCTCCATGAGATCAGGATTATAGCAAACATGTTGAACCCTGGGAAAGATTTGGATTCCCTTGGGGAAAATATGGCCGCTGCCAGAAGACTTCACTGAAACCATTAAATGTTGATTTAATTACCTTAGCAGGTTTGAATTGGTAATAAAAGTCAGAGATTAATCATTACAGTAACTTTTTCTTGCAAATGAAGTCATTATGTTATAAAGGTGGTCATTCACTTTAAGTTTTTATAAGATTTTGAGGAAGTGTAGTGTAAAGGGTGGAAAAATCATAAGTAGACCGCTTTGAAGCACAAAAATGGATTTTAATTTATTGAAAACTTCATTAGATTTTTTTATAGACCAAAACATATTTCTCTCTGACCTTTCAAAGACTTTGTCGCAACATTTAATCACAATGTTTTTTGAAGACAGTAAAACATGAATTTAATAATTTTGAGAGTTCAATGGTGGTACAAGAACTTGAATTTGCAATAAACCGTGCTTTGTATGGTCTTTTATGAAGTTTAGGCAACCGATATAACGTAGGAAGCTTGTCTTGGCCTTAAGTAACACAAACTGCAAAATTGGTGGCTGAATGGCAGATAGGGTCATCAACTAAAGCCCTCTCTAAAGCCAAAGGCTGCAGTACATAGGACTTTGTACCACCCAGTTCTTGCTGAAGAGTTTCAACATAGTGGAGCCGTCAAACAACGACCGCTTTGTTAGCGGCCTTATCTGCTGGAGCCAAAACCAAAATTTCTTATGAAATTCTTGAATACCTAATTTAAGGTGACGTAAAGACGTCTTAGGTTTAGGAGGTAATAAATTCGTGTTTTGAGAGTAGAAAGAAATGCGTTTGTTCACAACTTTCAGAATGGCAAGTTTCCATTCTTTGAGAGCTTTATGCTCAACATACTCTCGTTCATCGATTACCAAATTCACTCAAGGCAACAGCGATTTCGGTCCTTTAGGAATTATATTACGTATCCTAGAATCAGGAATAATTTTTAAATTGTCGGTGACAATATGATCAGCAGCAGGATAGCAATACACACTGAATTTTTACAATCACAGGTATCAGGAGTGTTAGGGTCAATATCAAGATCAGAAACAAGTTTATTGAAATTTGAAATGATAGATCTAACAGGTTTATTGTATTTATAGCAAATAATGGGTGTTTCGGTATTTTGAACATAAGCAAGAATAGATGAAATCACCGAACTGTCCAGGAAGATACTAGGTAAATCTATGAAATCCAAACCCTTGTTAATGAAGGATATTTTGATGTAATGACGTTTGTGATTTATTTCAGAATCGATGAAAGGACGGAGAGCATGCTGTGTATAACCTTTAGTTAAAAGAGCAGCATCGTACTGATTATTAAAACTATCGTAGAATGTATTCGCCTCGGTGTCCAGAATACGTAATACAGAAATGCGTAATGAACTTAGAAATGCAAGCATTGAGTGGCGTTCATGATTCAATAATATTATGGACAGTCACTTCAGTCTGGTATTGTTTCTTTTAAAAGCACGTAATTTACGTTTATATTTGCCATTTTTTCTGGTGCCGTGCGATCTAGTTTTATGCTTTCGACAGTCCAGAAGTGACAAAATATAAAAGTCGGGCATTTAAGATATATTACCCTCATGATAAATGTTATCATTAAAGCCCAATGGAAAAGGAGTCTGTGATAATGTAATCCATTTTAATTCAGTTTCTTGTCGTTTAATAGTTTTAAACCTAGCTGTAGAATTTATATCATAGTATCTGTTTCCCTTGGCTATATAGAAATATCATTTACAGAATGACCTCTCCGTTTGAAATGACGGAACAAGAACGTGTCAGTTTTTAGGCTTACTCATTCTACGATAGTGTTCGTTAAATCTTGTTTTTAACATGCGATTAGTTTGCCCGATGTACTGCATTTTACAATTTGCAGTCAGGTAATCTGATATATCAGATCTGTAGATATACATGTCAAATCGGATATGTTAACTACAGAAAACCGTTTACCGTTTACAGATGAAGAAACGGTAGACGCAGTACTTAAATGCGAACAGCACCTGCACCACTTAGCATTGCACTTAGAAATACTAGGATGCATTCAACTTCTTTTGATAGGATTGGGATATTTTCTAAGAATGGGCGAATCGGAGTCTAACTGTTGGTTTTCTTTTGCTCCAGCATTTCAGTGGTTTCTTGCTGTCGAGTCCTCACCGTTGTCTCACCTCTGTGGTTCTTTGATTATTTGTGTTCACGGAGATGTTGCACTGATGAATTAGGAGGCCTTCATGCGGACTGAACAAATTATTTGTCTAAATCGCGACGGAAGTAAGGGCGAGGATTGTGGCCACGTAAAATCGATTTAAGCCCCCCAGTGGAAATCTTTCCACTGACCGTTTCAAGGTGGTTCTTCTGTGGCGATTTATTTATGTTGTTGTTTGTTACTTACTGTGTGTATCACTTGTCTCTTTTTATTTTGTATGGCCATATGGCCATTTTGTGGGAAAGTAACTGTCCTTATCGCCTTCCTTTGTTTAGGTCTCCATTATGGTCTGGTCGCTTAATGTTTGTGTTTCTTTCCCTTTGGTGTCTTTGATGGGTGGAGTCAGCTAATTGTATCGATTCCTGATCTTTGTTTTACTTCTACTTTGATAGGAGATAATCTAACACTTAGATTATTTTTAAATAGCTCCACTGAAATTAACGGAAGCGGCAGAAAACAAATTTATAGGTCTGACGAATAACGACGGCAAATATAGCTCTAAAGTTATTAAACTCAAAGCCACTCAACGTGCCATACAAACAATAAGCCTTCATTCATACAGATGAAACGCTACTATTATTCAGATTACAGAAAATTTGGTGCCGCACAAATCAGTCTAATTATAATATAGTTTCCGCAATTTTTATTTTATCTAGTTAGTGAGTTGGTTAGTTAGTTAGTTTGTTAGTTTTAGTTAGTTAGTTAGTTCGTTCGTTAGTTAGATACATGTAGTTAGTTTATACAAATACTTTATTTTACCTTCCGAGGTGGTCATTTCTCTTTTTTTTTACTTTTAGAGATACTTTTTTTCAGATTTCGGACTTAAGAATTCAGAATGGAAATGACAAGTGAATCAGTTGGGCAATTTTTCAACTGTAGTTCACAACAGCAACATACACAGCAGAACAGGTATTCGTGTATAAGTGGTGTGGATACAATCAAAGTACTGAAAGTACTGAGGAAAGTTGATTTATGAGGAATAATTATTATGATAACAATGTCAGTCGTAGATCAAGCATATCACGAAAACACGCCTATATCATTTTGGCCCCCTTGAACCCCACTTTTATATAGTAAAACTGGGGTTTACAGGGGTAAACTTTATTTTTTTTATTTATGCTCTAAACTATAAATTGTGGGTACTCGTTAGAACCGCCTCATCGAGGCGGTTCTGACGAGTACCCACAATCTATATTTTGAGCAGAAATAAGAAAATGCCACAATTTTTCATCTTAAAATGTTTGTTTTTACGGCGGTAAAGTTTACAATGTATTTATATAGGCATGTTTTCGTAATGAGTTATGTAGATCTTTTGTTAACAAGGTCCCAGAGGGTTGAAAATTCGACGAAGAAAAAAAAATGATTCATCGATTGTTTTGTGTTTAACGACAGGTCAACCCTTGTGGATCATTTTGTCTTCTCCAAGAGAAAGGGAGAAAAGAGATAGAAGATATAGTAGAGGAGATAAAAGTGGGGGACAGAGGAGAAAGGGGGGAATGAACGGAAGTGTAGAAACAGAATAAATAACAACAACCCCACTCTATCGTTACCTCCTGCAAGGACAGCAGGCCTTGCCCAACTGTAAGTCAATATCAGCTGGACTCTCCAGTGACACAAGATACACATCACCTTTGCCTCACCCAACTATCCCCACGAAGAAACAAGATGTGTTTGTGAAACACTGATGCCCCCGGACAGCGCATGTTAAATATGAAAGCAGTATCACTAAGCAATCAAAAGTTATGGCCAATGTTCAAGTCTTTAAAAAGTAGGTCAAGGTCACAAGGTAAAAAATCATGGGATTGTTGAAAATGTCTTGTGACATAGTATGCACATGTGAAATATGAAAGCCCTATCACTTACCAATTAAAAGTTATGGCCAATGTTAAATTCAAAAAAAAGGTCAAACATCAAGGTAACGAGGTAAAACTAGAGTGATGACAATGTTTCTCTAAAAATTGCCATAGTGACCTTGACCGCGAAAGTAGATCTTGCTCAAGATATTATCATAAGCATCTTTTGTGTGAAGTTATATTAAAATCTGTTAATAAATGTAAGCGGTAGAGCGATGACAAAGTTTTTCTAAAAATAGCCACAGTGACCTTGACCTTGAGGTCATGACCTTGAAAGTCAAAGCAACTCGAAATGTCATCATAAGAAACATTTGTGTGAAGTTCTATTAAAATCCATCAATCAATGTAGGTGCTAGAGCAATGGCAAAGTTTTTCTAAAAATAGCCACAGTGACCTTGATCTTGAAAGTCAAAATCGCTCGAGATATTGTCATAAGGAACATTTATGTGAAATTATATTGAAATTGGTGAAAAAATGTAAGCGCTAGAGCAATGACAAAGTTTTTCTAAAAATAGCCACAGTGACCTTGACCTTGAAAGTCGAACTCGTTCGAAGTATTAACATAAGGAACATTTTTGTGAAGTTATATTGAAATCAGTGAAGAAATGTAGTCGCTAGAGCGATGACAAAGTTTTTTCTAAAAAAAGCCACAGTGACCTTGACCTTGAAAGTCCAAATCGCTCGAGATATTGTCATAAGGAACATTTGTGTGAAGTTATATCGACATTGGTGAAGAAATGTAAGCGCTAGAGCGATGATAAAGTTTTTCTAAAAATAGCCACAGTGACCTTGACCTTGAGGCCATGACCTTGAAAGTCGAATTCGCTCAAGATATTTTTATAAGGAACATTTGGTGTGAAGTTATATTGAAATTGGTGAAAAATGTAGGCGCTAGTGCGATGACAAAGTTTTTCTAAAAATAGACACATTGACCTTGACCTTGAGGTCATGACCTTGAAAGTCGAACTCGCACGAGATATTGTCATAAGGAACATTTGTGTGAAGTTATAATGAAATCAGTAAAGAAATGTTGGCACTACAGCGATGACAAAGTTTTTCTAAAAATAGCCACAGTGACCTTGACCTTGAGGGGGGTGTGTCTGGATTGAAAAAAATTATGGTACCACTAGAAAGGTCTTGTGACAAGGAGTGCACGTGTGAAATATGAAAGCCCTACTACCTACCAATCGAAAGTTATGGCCAATGTTAAAGTTTATAAAAGTAGGTCAAATGTCAAGGTCAAGGTCACGAGGTCAAAAATTATGGTACGACTAGAAAGGTCTTGTGACAAGGAGTGCACATGTGAAATATGAAAGCCCTAACACTTACCAATCGAAAGTTATGGCCAATGTTAAAGTTTTGTGATAAGGTATACACATGTGAAATATGAAAGCTCTATCTATTACCATTCAAAAGTTATGCCCAATGTTAAGGTTTTTGTAGACAAACGGAACAATTTTGTAAAAAAAATAGGTCAAAGGTCAAGTTCAAGGTCACGCGATCAAAAATTATGGTACCACTGGAAAGGTCTTGTGATAAGGTATACACATGTGAAATATGAAAGCTCTATCTATTACCATTCAAAAGTTATGCCCAATGTTAAGGTTTTTGTAGACAGACAACCAGACAAACAGACAGACAGACCAAAAACTATATGCCCCCGAATCTCTTAGATTCCGGGGGCATAAAAAAGGAAGAGAGAATGAAAGAAAACGTGTCTGCTAATTTCTTCATGGTAAAACCATAAATTTCTAAATTAGCTCAGTACATTTTGTGCTTGTCTCATCTGCTAATATTCTTAAGAGAAATTCTACTAGCGGGCACATGACGTCTTAGCAACGTCGCATGAACATCGCGTTTATACGATAATGCATATACGTTGTGCAGCCGCTTGGAGCTATGTTCCTTCGTGCGTTAGGACATAAAAAGGTGAATAACTTGACGAAAAAAGATCATTTTTAAACCATTTGATTTAGACATTATAACCCTTATCAGGCGCCGCGTTTTGCGAACTTAAAATACGTTTATTCCAACGTGTACATTAACCCATAAATGCCAATTGTTTCAAAACTGGGACATTCGGAAACAATTTAGACAGATTGGAGGCCACAGAATTTAGCGTCTGATCGGTGTCTTCACTATTTACTTAAAGTACGGAACTTGATTTAAAACTCACAGCTTACAACACATGTTTTATAATTATAGCTCTCGAAAGCAGGTGAATATCTGTGTTTGATGTCGGTCAGTAAAGGGTTGTTTAGTTACGGAGAAGCGATCTAACCCTTTTAACCCTGTAGACCGGTGCAGACGTGGAGGTAGAAATACACTGTATCTATGCAAACTTGCAGATCCCGATAAGACGGCACGTAGCTAGCACATCTCGCCAGAATCTACATGTACACTGTCTGCCATCATGTCAGTGAACTAATCGGAAATCTTTTTCTATAAGAATATATTTAAAGCTAGAAGAGTCCTGTTCAGAAACTCAGGGATGAAAGAGTAAAATCTCAAACCAGTTACAACAAGTAAATAAAGCGAGAAGAGTCCTGTTTAGAAACTCAGGGATGAAAGAGTAAAACATAAATGTCACCGAAAAGCGCGTAGAAAAATAGTTCCAGAGTACTGTTTTCTTTTCAGAATTCGTCTTTCTGTGCCAATTTATATTCAATCCGTATAAAGTCTCGAAAACTGAAATATTTTGAAAGACGTTCCATGCGGGGCCGGCCTGCAAAATTAATTTTCAAGAGTTCATTTGGACTATTTTATGCAGCGAACGAACAGCGGAAGTGGAGTGACGCGGTCCAGTACCGGAAGTAGAAATGTAATGACAAAGAAACTTGATTTAAAAAATCAACTTTCAAAAACAATCTGTTGTCAGGGCAGACAAAAACATCAGGGCCCTGTTTTCTGACGCCTCGTTAGCTTAACATGCTCGTTAGTGGTCATAACGTTAACTGCACAATATCTCAAATTTGGTATTGTTGCTAAAAATGTAAGAGGCTTTAGCCACTCACACTAGGGCAAAAATATAAGTATATTTGCCATATTAAATGATCAAAGTTTTAACTATTCGTTAACTAACGACGTCGTTTGTTTTGAACAACTGGTCCCAGTTACTGTAGTAGATCACAAAGTCTGACGATGCAGCCGTCACATTGTCCTAGGTCCTGTCTAATAACAGCAGGAGGAAACCACCAAACAAATCAAGATGAATTAAAAATGAACTAAAGCAGTTTCAAATAACAAAATGCATCAAATAAAATAAAACAGTCAACAACTTTTTAAATGATAAATCAAAGATAGCAAATAAGTAAAGAAATGCTGCAAACAAAACGATCTATAAAATAAAATAAAACAATACTTTGTTATTGCCAAATAAAAAAACGATTGTTTCTTAAATAAAATTAGCCGGTTAAATAAAAGATGAAAATTAAAAATCCATAACCTAGGTTGAACAAAATATTATAAGAATCTACCCAATCTTCTGTTAAAAGTTTCCTATCGTTTCTGAAGCACCAGCGTTTACCACATGCAGTGTCTTAGTAGAAGTGGAGGCAATGATCAGGAATCGATACAATTAACCCACAGCTCCCATCAGAGACACCAAAGGGAAAGAAACACAAACATAAAGCAACTAGCTCCTAATGGTAACATCAATAGCGGAAAGCTAAAAGGACAGTTACTTTCCCACAAAATGGCCAATAGGCTACCCAAAATAAAATAATATAAGCGACACAACGACCAAAAGACTAACCGTGGCAAAAATAAACCGCGACAGGAGAACCGCCTTTGAACGGTCAATGGAAACGAATTCCACTGGGGGGCTTAAATCGATTGTACGTGGCCACAATCCTCGCCCTTACTTCCGTCGCGATTTCGACAAATAAATTGTTCAGTCCGCGTGAAGGCCTCCTAACTCATCAGTGCAACGTCTCCGTGAACACAAAAATCAAACAACCACAGAAATTAAACAACGGTGAGGACTCGACAGCAAGAAACCACTGAAATGCTGGACCAAAGGAAAACCAACAGTTAGACTCCGATGGGCCCGACCAGAGATAGAGTATCAGGTACCAACCAACATAAGCCTTTACGTTGGAACCGTCATAGAACCTGAAGCCTGACCCACCGGCGTGCAATTAAAGAGAAAAGCAAAGTTATCAACCGTGATTGGGTTAACTAGCATGCATGCAGTCTGTCGTATAGCATTTATGTTGTACCCAATCTTTTTATATCGAAGAATGATTTTGCGAAACTGGATGCTGAAGTCATTGGGTTATATATTTACTGAATTTATATATACTAAGTCACCATAAAATTCGGGTTCCGATAGACCTTGTTGCAGAAGAGATTTAAGTCAAATATTGACTTTTGAAATTAAATCAGAATGACGTCTATAAAATTTTGGAAAGACTTTTCGTAGTTTATGGTACCGATAACCCTGATTAAGAAGTTTAGCCGTTAACAATTTATTACGCGTGTTGAAGTGTAAAACCACTCTTTAATTGCACGCCGGTGGGTCAGGCCTCAGGTTCTATGACGGTTCCAACGTAAAGGCTTATGTTGGTTGGTACCTGATGCTCTGTCTCTGGTCGGGCCCATCGGAGTCTAACAGTTGGTTTTCTTTTACTCAAACTTGTCACATATTACAACGATCCGGAAATAGCAGAATATATTCAATTGTCCGCGGCAATGCTCGCCTCAAGTAATTACAAACAGTTGATTTAACTTCTACCGATCAACTTAATTCGAAATGTTTCGTTTTTTTTAATTCCAATCTTGATATTTATTTAAAACCTGATAATTAGTTTACGGGTCGTAGCCATGAACAATTGCTCAACACAAGATGGGTCTAGGATTCCTTGCTGGGCATGCTTTAAATCATGCGGACTGAACAAATTATTTGTCTAAATCGCGACGGAAGTAAGGGCGAGGATTGTGGCCACGTAAAATCGATTTAAGCCCCCCAGTGGAAGTCTTCCACTGACCGTTCCAAGGCGGCTCTTCTGTGGCGATTTATTTATGTTGCTGTTTGTTACTTACTGTGTGTATCACTTGTGTCTTTTAATTCTGGATGGCCATATGGCCATTTTGTGGGAAAGTAACTGTCCTTATGGTCTTCCTTTGTTTAGGTTTCCATTATGGTCTGGTCGCTTAATGTTTGTATTTCTTTCCCTTTGGTGTCTTTTATGGGTGGAGTAAGTTAATTGTATCAATTCCTGATCTTTGTTTTACTTCTACTTGGTCCCGAATCTGTCAGTTTACCATTGTTTCGAAGAATTAAATTATATGGCAAATGGTGGACGAGTCACAATATCAACATGAGAACTCTCTTATCCCTATTCGCATTCGTAAACCCGGTCCGCACACGTTTACTTTCAGCCCTCATTTCCCGAACTTAAACTATCCAATAAGATCACCGAGTTTTATGATTGGTAGAATAGAAGTAAATGCAATGATCATGATTCGATACGATTGCCACACACCTTCTCCCATCCAAGACAACAAAGGGAAAGAAGCACAAACACAAAACAAATTCACCGTAATGCGGAAAGCCAAACGGAAAGAATGACCGAACGGCTATCCAACATAAAAAGCTATCAGCAGTACATACACATAAAGACGAATTATAAGACATCAGAACCGCCTTGGAACGATCGGTGCATTTTTTTTTTTTTTTTTTTTACTTTTTTACTGTGAGGGCTTTGGCCACAGTCCTCGCCCGGCAAATCATTTGTTCAGTCCGAATGACGGATCTCTTACTCATTAATTCAACATAAAAATCGAATGAATACAGAGAAAAAAAAACAATTAGCACTTGACAGCATAAAATAACTGAAATGCTGGAGCAAAAGAAGTCTAACCTACGGCTTTTAAGGACTTGTGTACATGTATTTTTTGCAGCGGTATGATATAAACATTCCAGTGCTTACAAGCCCTCCGGAGTCCAACTGTTGGTTTTCTTTTGCTCCAGAATTATAGTTAAGGTCGATTATTTTCGTTTTTCTTTCGACCTGTGATATTGATTTTCGATTTGTACCAGTTATATATCCGGCTTTTTTTATTTTAGAAAACGTTCTGTTTTATAATTCTACCACTTTGATGATCATTTTGTCTGTTAGATTTGTTTATAATCTTTGCTATCACGGATTTTATAATTTGAAAAGTAATTGTCTTATTTGATGAGTTTTTCTTGTGAAATTTCATCAGTTCATCTCAATTGTTTTTTTTTTTTGTATGAAAATAGAACTTTTGACAGTTTCTATCCTCCGTCGTTAAACCAAAGAACGTAGATCGATGTGAACGGATGCCCTGGTCAACACTCGTTTTTCGAACATGACCATGTGTGATCTTTGCATAGCATAGCCTCGCATATTCTGTCGGTTTACAGCAGGCAGACTTTGGGGATTTCTTGACCACGTGCAATGAAATTTCATTGATATTATCACTGATGGCTCACTTGCCACAAATGATCCGAACTGACTCTTCAATCTCTCAGAAATTTTAAGGTTTACCCCTCTTAACCCCAGTTTTACTAGATAAAATTTGGGTTCAAGGAGGACCAAATTGTATAGGCGTGTTCTCTTGATGTAGTATCTTGCTTTCGCAAGTGCTTTGCAAGTAATGTATATATTTTGTCACTATATTGTGTGTGAGTGTGTATTTTAGTTTTACGTCCCACCAACAGCTAAGGTCATATGGGACGGGATCCGGTTTAAAGACTCACTATATTGTAGAATTAATGCGTAACTACACCAAATTTAGTGACACAGAGGCCTTTCTGATATTTAATCTCCATCAGTGTGTCTCAACCCCAAAGTTCTGAAACCGAAACGGTTGATGTACAAGACCCGGCAAACACAGCACATCCCTCTCCGAGCAAACAACGGCCGACGTAGCTAACGAGACAGGTCAACTGGAGGCATCAGGCAAGAGACGCCTACCCTAGGACTTATAGCCGTCCCCCACTGAGCCAACATAAGCAAACATGGCCCACACACCACCGAAGTCCCGGGCATCAGGAAGGAGATGTCCACAGTAGCAAGACTTGGCAAAATTTAAAATATAACAAAAAGTGGCAATCAAATCCGCCAAGATACATGTCTCACCTGACAAGTCCGTCTTAGTGTTAGAAAAATGAGACTTTTATACGGCAAAAATTAAAGATATAATATAGTTATTTAAATCAGTACTTGAGTACTGACGTCAACACAGAACTATCAACCTCAGCACTAAGGAACTGATACTGAGCTGATGATACCCTCGGGGACGAACGAATCATCCACCAGCAAAGATACCGAGATACAGAGAATATCAGGAATGGCCCAAGTAGGAATTCGGCACACCGTAAGCTAGTTTGAGGCTTCGTTTAGTGTCTACATTAATCTTTAATAAAGGAAACCTGTATGCGGATCTGCTCCTAAAGAATAATAAAGGAAATACTTCACACAAGCACAACAGATCTTAGAATAGTTTATTCATTTAAATGTATTCTTATTCATTGTATTTTATATTTACTTATCGAAATGATGAATTCTCGATTTTAGTATCGTCGACGCAGCAAAACAGACTCTTCCAATAAAAGTCTGGGGTTTTATAGATGTACCTATTTCTTATTTCTGTTTAACAGACATCGGTGGATTGTGGATTTGCAGAATGATGTTAATGGGGCGATTGTGTGTAGAACCAATTCTGTGTCCAAGCATCAGAGATAAAACTTCTGACAACGTCAGATCATAAAATATCATTGTTTTAGCCTTGAAGACATCCTTAAACTAGTGTGCTTGTATTTCTAAGCAACAAGATCGTCAACATATCAGACAGTACACAGAATCTTAAGGTACAATACTATTAATTATGTAAAACAAGTAAATTCTTTCTATCTATTTTTATAACTTAAACAAAAGAAGGTATATAATCAACCAGCTGTAACTGCCGCTGGGGATGGGTTACCGGATGGTGCACTGGATGGTGTAGGTACAGATGCGGCACTCGACGCTGCAGGAGGCGTGGGTCCTGGTTGAGAAACACTAACACTTGGTGGAGGTGTCGGTAAGCGACTGCTAACCGTTGTTGCTTTAGTTGTGGAAGTGGTTGGTTTGGACGAAGATGTACTTGGCTTTGTTGTAGGCTTTGTTGTGGGCCTGGTCGTTTTTGTTGTAGGAGTTCGTCTTGGCTTTGTTGGGGTTGTTCTTGTTGTTGGTTTTGTCTTGGTTGAAGTGGTTGGTTTGGACGAAGATGTACTTGGCTTTGTTGTAGGCTTTGTTGTCTTTGTTGTAGGCCTGGTCGTTTTTGTTGTAGGAGTGCTTGGCTTTGTTGGGGTTCTTCTTGTTGTTCTTGTTGTTGGTGAGGTTGGTTTTGTCGTGGTTGTGGTTTTCTTTGTAGTCGGGGTGGTAGGATTTGTCAGAGGCACTGAGGCTTTAGTTGTAGGCAAAGGTCCTGTAGTTTTCAAGGTTTTAAAATCTAAAACTTTTGCGTCCCACAAATTGTAGAGTCGCTCTGGAAACAAAAAATAAGAAACATAAAAGAACAGCATAGTTCATTGCACCTGGGTATGCAGAACATTGTAAACCACAATTATTCTCCAGCCGAACAAGGTGCTTTGAAAACCAGAGCAAAGTTGTTCTAAACCTACGATATTGCTAATGAAGATTACATTAAAACTTCAATCATCAGTCATGCAAATAGATGACACGTTTTCAACAAACATACCGCTTATGAAAATACTATCCATGCTTGAAAGTCAACATTTGGGCATCCAACGAGTACGTTAAGCTAAAATGCTTTGTGTATAGTACACAAACCAGAGGGTCCAAGAAGGCATTGATCCTATTTGAACAACTATGGTCAAAGTCAGTCGATAAATTTACACACATCTGTTGATGATTATTTATGGTTTCTCAATACATTCGCACTTGAAAAATATAGGCAACTCCTTTGCATACTATTTTCTTCCTAAATATGATCCTGATTACTTTCCAGATTGCCAATTGCATAAGAAGATTTTAAGGTACCGGTTATTTCAGTTATGCCTATCTTATACAGGAATATCCTTGTGCCTTTGTATCAAATGCATTTTGGTAAATTTAATTTAAATTGCAAAATGAAAAAAAAAACCGACTGCAATTCAACATTTTACATCAAATACTAGCGACTGGGACAAAAAGAGTGCCATCAAAGTGCAAACCTGAAATACCATGAATATTAAGCTTTGTAAAATAGAAGTGAAGGCAATGGTCAGGAATCGATACAATTGACCAGGGAAAGTGAAAAGGGAAAGAAGCACAAGCATGAAACAAATAGACCCTAATGAAAACACCAACAACGGAAAGCTAAAAGGACAGTTACTTTCACACAAAATGGCCAACTGGCTATCCAAAACAAAAAAATATTAAAAGCGATACACACACTCAAAGACAAAACATAACAAAAATAAACAGCGACAGAAGAACCGCCTTGAAATTGTCAGTGAAACGAATTCCACTGGGAAGGGGGGGGTTAACTCGATTTTACGTGGCCACAATCCTCGCCCTTATTTCCGTCGCGATTTAAACAAATAATTTGTTCAGTCCGCATGAAGGCCTCTTAACTCATCTGTGCAACATCTCCGTGAACACAAAAATCAAACAACCACAGAGATGAAACAACGGTCAGGATTCGACAGCAAGAAACCACTGAAATGCTGGAGCAAAAGAAGACCAACGGTTGGACTCCGATGGGCCCGACCAGAGACAGTGCATCATGCACCAACCAACATTACATAACATTAGATACTCTCTTATTCTCAGTAAGACTTTACTCTGGAACCGCCATAGAATCTGAGGCCTGTCCCACCGGTGTGCAATTAAAGAGGGAAGCACAGTTGTCAACCGTGACTGGGTTAACTAACATGCATGTAGTCTGTCGTATAACATTTTTGCTGTACCATATCGTTTTATATCGAACAATGATTTTACGAAATTGGGAGCTGATGTCATTGCATTTATATATTTTTCTGAATTTATATACTAAGTCACCATAAACTTCAGGTTCCGATACACCTTTTTGCAGGAGAGATTTAAGTCCAACATTGAATTTTGAAATTAAATCGAAATGACGTCTATAAATTTTTGAAAAGGCATTGCGTAGTTTATGATACCGATAACCTTGATTAAGAACTTTAGCACTTAATAGTTTATTACGAGTGTTGAAGTCAGTTACAGGACTAGCCACTCTAGCAAATCGAACAATTGCGAAATATAAAAGCCATAGGACGCCGCACGTTGAACATCACCATTCAAGAATGGAAAATTTACAATCTCAAAATCAAAATCACCGCGTTTATCATAAATTGCGAAAGTCACAAACCCATCTACAATAGATAGATGTAAATCTAAAAACGGGGCCTCGGTATCAGAAGAATTTGCTTTATTTAACTGAAGTGCTGGGGGATAAATTTGACTGATCAAACCATCGAATGTTTAATAAATCATCCGAATATCAAGAAGTCGAGCTGAAGGCTTTACTGATTTCAGATTGGTTTTTAACGGAAAGGGACATCATGAAGTCTCTTTCATAACAAAACAAGAACAGATCAGCCACAAGGGGTGCGCAATTTGTACACATCGGAATACCCACAACTTGTCTAAATAACTTAGTACCAATTTGTATGTATATAGTGTCAAGTAGAAAGGTAAGAGCCTCACACACTTTCTGACATGACCATAAAGTATAATTTTTATGCTCTTCAGAAGTGAAAAATGCATTTCTAACATTACACGCAAGATAGAGGGAGTCTTCCCTATGAAATGTCCATTCAATTAAGTCATTAACTTTTTCTTCTATAAAATTGTGAGGAAGTGTAGTGTAAAGGGTGGAAAAAACATAAGTAGACAGACTTGTAGCACGAAAACTTCTGGGTTTCAATTTATTCAAACCTTCATTAAAATGTTTATAGACCAAAACAAATTTCTCCCTGATTTTTCAAAGACTTTGTCGCAATATTTAATCACATGTTTTATGGCAGTAAAACATAACGTTAACAATTTGGAAAGTTCAGTGGTGGTACAACAGCTTGAATTTGCAATAAACCGTGCTTAGTATGGTCTTTTATGAAGTTCAGTCAACCAATTTAACGTAGCCTTCTGTAACACATGCAGCACTCTTGGTGGCTGAACGAAAAATGTGGTCACCAGCTAAAGTCCTCTCTACAACCAAGGGCTGCAGTTCATAGGTATTAGTACCACCAAGTTCTTGCTGAAGAGTGTTAACATAGTGGAGCCGTCAAACAACGACCACATTGATAGCGGCCTAATCTGCTGGAGCCAAAACAAACCTTATATGAAATTCTTGAATACCTAGTTTAAGGTGGCGTAAAGACGTCTTAGGTTTAGGAGGTAATGAGTTCGTAATTTGAGAGTAGAAAGAAATGCGTTTTCCACTAGTTTCAGAATGGTAAGTAAACATTCTTCTTACATATACTGAAAGGACATCGTGTTACATCGTTTGCACATAAAGGGAAATAACCATAGTTTAGGCCAAGGCCGCCAACTTAAACAAATCATGTTTTTTAAGGACAAAACCTATGCACCCGTGCTAGCCAATCATGCAAGAGGTCACGTAAACTACTAACGTGTGATTACTTAAACTCTTAGGTTTAGACCTAACAAACGATACGAGAAAGCCAGTAAAAAGGCACAAAAGCATTAAACCTAATGCGAAAAAAGTTTCACTACACATATCACAAACACCTTAACGTGATTACCAAACAATAAGAACTTTTATAAGGACCTCGTATGCTGGTGTGAACAATCCCCAATGTAAATGATAATTCAACAACATCTTTAATACATTATGACCCGTTTAATAGACAGACGGGTATAAAGAGTTATCGAAATCGATTATAGACAGGCGTCGAAAGAAAGGATACCTTATCTACGAGAGGGTTACTGACGTTAACATTGTTTCGGCTCCCTTTGTATATATAAGCCCCATCATGAAAAAACCGTCTTCGGGATTAGCGACCAGGGGCCAGTTGTGCAAACCTAACGATGTCGTAAGTGAATGTGTCGTTAAAACTTCGATTTCATGTGATATTCAATATGGCAAATATGCTAATATCTTTGCTGAAACAATATTCTTTTTTTTTCAGCAATAAATCACTATATTAGATATTGTACTTGCTGGAACAACTAAAAAATTTTCCAATATCGAGCTCATTAAGCTAACGATGCTTTGAACAAAATGTCCGATGTAGGACACAGAAACTAGAGGAATTGTACTAGCCAAGCAGCGAATACCAAGGCGTTAGACAGACTGAGCAGATGCACAGCTTCATCTGCACCTTTGTTTTCCGTAAATGACAAAATCGTGTTTTGTGTTGACGTACCTCTGAAAGCAATTATGACAAAAACTTGTATTCAGGATGTGCGACCAGGTTAGATACAAACCGACCTGCTCATCTACACAGACTATCCAGAATCATGAAACGTTAGTTAAAATAAATGAGGTATTGTACACTAAGGTATCCGCCCCCGCCCATCGGGGCTTGAAGAAATAGATGGGCTGCATGATGCTTCCACGCAGAGCTGAAACCGACACGCACACGAGTACTGGTAAACAGCTTAGAGGATCAAAGCCTGTCCAGGTAAAGCGTCCATGCTTATAAACCCTATTGGTTTCATTGGGCGGCAGACTTTGAGATGTCAGTTCATCTTAATGTCGGGTAAAAGTCCCACAAAATTGGAAGCAACGTCTCCAAAATGACCTTTACAGTGTTGACGGTGAAGTTAAACATCAAATAATACAAACAAACAAAACACTAAGGTACTGATCAGACTGATCAAAAATGCCAAAAACATGTCTTTCTCATGACGTGACCCACATCGGGATTTTATTCGTTCAATTTGTTTCCTAAGGTAACTTTTTAATTAGTTTCTGCCAGGATGACTAATATGAATGCATTCGTTTGCTCTCTAATTGAGTTTGTTTTCAGTGATATTGACAAAAGAACAACGTTTTGTTTTGTGGTGATATCTTTCATTTCGCAAATATCGTTGCAGGAACCGCTGAGTTTGAACATATGATTGTATAGAGCAACATGTAACATGACGTTACTTTATTGTTTACAGCGCAACTAAATAATACAAAACGACGAAAACACATATAAAGACACGAAACGACTACGTGTTATCCAAAAACAGCAATGACAGCACTAGTAATTGATGATGATTTGCGTGAGGGCTACGTTCGTTGATGAGGTGCATGTGGCTTTGTCACAGTAGACCGATGTTTCCCAGTTGGTGTTAGGTTAATACTTGTTGAATCAGTACGTTTAATAGTCCATTTTGAAAATGGAATCAATGGACTTGTGCCAATAGCGGTTGTTGAAGTTCTACGACGAAATGTTGTGGGTGTCAGAATTAAAACTGTAGGCGGAATAAGTTGGCTTGTTACAAATGTGTTTGATACTGCATTACCTATGACAGTCCCAGGAAATTTATTATTTTGACGAGTAACTGTGTTTAAATTCGAAGTCACGACTGAACCTTTTGATATCAGTGAAGATGTTACTACACTAGCAGATGTGCTGATAGGAACGGATGACCCGGTTGTCGATGACGATTTTAGTGTGCCCTGTTTTGGAGAAAGTGTGAAAATAACCGGTGTTGTTGCAGTTGGCGTACGCACTGAATACTTTGTGGTTTTGGCGTTCAATGAAGATGTCGGTTTAGCAGTCTTTGTAGATTTAGTAGTCGCTGTATGTATATCAGTCGTCAAAGACGTGGAAGCTGTGAATACCGTTGGCTTGGTTGTTGTTGACTTGAATAGTGTCGAGTCTTTAGAAGCTGTTATATTCTGTCGTTGTTGAGATGTTCTTGGCGGAGACGTATTAATGACCGGCTTCATATGGGTTGACTGCATGCTTGTATTCGCTATACTCGCTGTGGGTTTCGACGACATTGTCAGTTTTGATGAAAGAAATGACACAGAGGGGTGTGTCGATGAAGAAGCATTCGCGAATTGTGTATTAGTTGAAACCGCAATGCTTGAATTATTAACATATGAAGTTGGCGATAGTGTCCTGGTCGGAGAATATGACGGAAGAGATGATGACTGTTGAATTGTACCAGTTGCCTTTAGAGTTTGGAAGTTCAGAACATTTGACATCCACAAATTATACAGACACTCTGAAATTGTCAAAGGGCTCCGTATGTAAATATAGCATTTGCTGGAGTGAATATAAATCTCTGCAGTAAAACTAAACAAAAATTATAGATCTATTTCCATTCTAAGTTTCAAGTATAATCACAAGTTGTAATCAGTGAAACTGCAAAATAAAATATCTGACTATATGGTCATGCAATAAAACTTCTTTCGTCCATGTATAACAAAAAGGAATTATTAAAAAAAAGGAAAACTTAGTGCCAGCGTCGTCTGGTTAGCTAAATGAAAAGTTATATGCAACAAATGCAGAGGAAGAGTTGCATAATTCCAAGTTTATTTTTCGTCTCATTGTTGGTATTTGGTTAGTTCCCTTTCCCTGTTTTAGTAGTGTTTCAGAAACCAGAAAAAGAGGATCATAGTAGTCCTTAATGCTTACATGTGCTTAATAGTAAGTTAAGGGCACACATTGCATATTACATTCACTAATCTGGCGGTAATAAATCCTAAAATATCAATGGCTCCCTTATCTGTAAGTCAAAAGGAAATCCAATTAAAACTCAGGGAGGGAGCTATCAAGCAATGATGGTTGCTTTGCGGCATATTTAGAAATCAATGGACACAACTCTATGTATCAGATACCTGTGTCAGTTTTCAACTTTATCGAAATCAAACTCTCTTTTTTAGTTTATTCATATCCTATTCATCTGCAGGAATATCCATTTTAAACTGAAGGAGGTTTACTTGTAAAGGCAAAAATGATGTTTATTTACTAAGTTTATAAAACTTCGAAGTTGAGGAAATGTTACCAGCGCTCAGTCGGTAGAGTACTTGCCTTGTAAGCAAGAGGTCGCCGTTTCGAGTCCGGTTCTGGTCGCATTTCTTACACATTTACATATTTATTTGCAACAGCCGGCGTAAAGTGCAGTTATGAAGCCTGTAAAAGAGTTCCCCATATTTCATCAATAGCGCTGTTTATTTACTAAGTTTATAAAAGTTGAGGAAATGTTAGCAGCGCCGGGATAGCTCAGTCGGTAGAGCACTTATCTTGTAAGCAAGGGGTCGCCGGTTCGATTCCGGTTCTGTTTTTTTTTTCAACTTCATTTTTTAACGATATACATGTATGTATTTATCTTCAACAGCCGGTGTTAAGTGCAGTTGTGGAGCCTGTAAAAGGGTTCCCCGTTCTTCATCAATAGTGCTGTTTATTTACTAAGTTTATGAACTTCGAAGTTTAGGATATATTATCAGCACCCGGATAGCTCAGTCGGTAGAGCACTTACCTTGTAAGCAAGGGGTCGCCTGTTCGAATCCGATTCTGGTCGCATTTTTTCTACTTCGTTTCTTAAAGATTTGTGTATTTTTCAACTAACGCAATGTGGGAAAAGATGGACTAGGTCACATGAAGTCAATATTTAATGTGTTGTGGCATACAACAAGTTGATATCAGCATACATAGATATTACAAGTCAAAGGTGCTAATGGGCGACTGGAAGTATGAACTAACGGACAGACAGATAAACAGTTGACCGACAACCTTGTTCCAGTCTATGTACAACACCCCTAGCGGCTTTATCACTGTCCACCTGCAAGTTTCTGGTGATGAGTGGGTGAGGCCAAGGTGTTGTGTATCTTGCGTCACTGGGGCGTCCATGTGATATTGGAGTACAGATGACCGTGGCCTGCTGTCTTTGTAGCAGCTAAGAGTAGAGGTGGGGGTGTTGTTTTTCTTCAATTTGTACACGTTCATTTTCCTCTTTCTCCCCTGTCCCTTACTTTCATCTCCTCTATCATCTCTTCTATCCCTTTCTCTAGGAGACGACACAAAATGACCAAGAAGAGTTGACTTGTCATTAAAGCCCAACACAATCAATCAGTTTGTTTGTTTGATTTGAGGTTTATTTTTATTTTTTTTTTTCTGGTTTTGGTTTTACGGCCCTTTCAAGATTATTTCACTCATATCGAGCCGATCGTTAATCAGAGGTGGGCGAAAACCGGAGTACCCGGAGAAAAACCACCTGACCTTCCGTTGCAGAACTTGGCGTCTCACATGCGACCCGAGCGAGGCTCGAACCACAGCGGTGAGAGACCTAATGATCAAGAGTCAGCGCTCTTAACCACTAGGCCACGGAGGCCCGTTATTTGAGGTTTAACGTCCCCGTCAACACTGTAAACACACGGTAACAATCAATCAGTCAGTCTGCAAATTGTAAAGAACAAATCAAAAGGAAAGACGTTATGCCAATGACAAGATGAACAATAAGCTCATTCAGCAATCAAAGATAATGCGATCTAGCCATTCTTTGAATGTGTTTAAGCTTCTACCCGTGTTCATATAACCTGCAAGGTTTGCCGCCGCTCATCGGGGACTGGATGAATACATTGTGCTGCATGAACTGAAACCGACCGCACATGAATACTGATAAACTACTGAGAAGGTGTCAGCCTGCCCGGGCAAAGTGGTGTGAGTTCATGCAATTTAACCCTATTGGTTTCAATGGACGGCAGGGCTTGAGAGTCTGAATGTCGGTTAAAAGTCCCACAAAATTGGAAGCAACGTCTCCAAAATGACCTAAACAGTGTTGACCGGGACATTAAATCCCAAATCAAACAAACAAATTATCTGGAAGGTACGGGGTGATCGCATCCCTACTTTATACCGCAATCAGGCATTATAGTAACCTAATAAAGGGGGTCGAATAACTGCACGCTATAATCGGTAGTGACCTATAATACCTTCTACTGACCTATAATACGTCTAGTGACCGTTTATAGACCGGACCTACTTTTCAGGTCCCTATTTTACAAGAATAAACAATAACACGCAACCTTTCATTCATGGGAAAACAACGAAACTACAAGTTAAAATCTTTGCAATATTTATTTAAACAGATTTTCAGAAATTTCAGCTAAATTCTTACCTTCTCGACTTTTCCTGGTTTGAATGGCCAGTTGGAATAACTGCGCACGGCTACTGCAGTTGCGCCTCAACCTCGAAAATAGTTTTTAAAGCTAAAATAAACTATCTATTTGCAGATATTCATACAGAAAGTAAGCGCTGAGAAACTTTTATTCGCGCGTCCATGTTGTTCACTACGTCTTTGTGGCGCGGTGACGTCAGATACTTTGCACTTGTTGACGTCACGTTATACTACGTGTGCGCGCCATGGCATCGAATGTCGTTTTACATGCCACACTGTCTGTTTTCTTTTTTGCTTAAATTTGCTAAATTATTGCAAAACCCATTGGTTGTTTTGAATTGCGGTATAAACTAAATACGTGGATAGTGTCTTTAATAATAAAATATAATCGGTTCGCCCCGACAATTTTATAGGGGCTCGCTAAAGCTCGCCCCTATAAAATTGTCTAAGGCTCACCGATTATATTTTATTATTAAAGACACTAACCATGTATTTACTATTTATTGGAGTTCTGTTGGTGAAAAGCAAACAATACTTTCAGCAACCACGGAAAGTTACTATGACTCTTATAGGCTGACCTAGCCTGTTTTCACGCTCATATTAGCTTTTATCCCCAGCATACTTATATGTAGGTTTTAGGAAGATCTTATCGAATATGAAAATTGATGGACCAAAAAGGATATAACTCAATGACTAATATTCCGACCTTGCCAGTTTTTAAGCTCATTTGAGCATTTTCCCCATGCTTATGACAAGGTAAAGATAGACATTTACAGCAACCAAAAGACATAACTGACAGGCAGACCTTGCAATTTTTTAAAGTCATCACAACCTACATAAATAAATGTTAGTTTAAGAAAGATCTGATCAAAACGGAAGGGGTTTTGCTGATGACAATGTCGAAAATAAGAGTTTTCAGCAGTAGATGGCACACAACTTGATGATAAGTAGGTCATCCAAGCCAGTTCTCAAACATATCCGAGCTTTTATTCCCAATCCATTTGCATGTAAGTTTCAGAAAGTTCTTATCTGTTATGCTGATAAAAATGTCTATAAAAGGCGTTACTGTAATAATTTTGGGGATGTAACTCCATGATTATGGGTCGCTCTAGCCAGCTTTCAAATTCACCCAAGCTTTTATCCTCAGAGTGATTTCTTAAACATTTAACTGCAATAAAATTATTCTGATGGGCCCCGCCCATCGGGGTTTGGAGAAAGATATAGTCCTGCATGGTGCCTACATGCAGAGCTGAAACCGACCGTACGTTAGTACCGGTAAACTAAGCATGCCAAGGCAAAGTGATGCGGGTCGGACCGTGCCTACATATAAATCCTATTGGTTTGTTTGGTCGGTATGGCTTAAGATGACATTTCATCTCAATGCAGGGTAAAAGTCCAACAAAATTGGTAGAAACGTCTCCAAAATGACCTAAATAGAGTTGATAGGGACGTAAAACCTCGATTAAAAAAAACATATTATTCTTATACAATACTATGTCCGCACATGTAGAAGGAAACACTCTTAAGTCATTTTTTCCAGCCTACACTCAGAATCGACCCACCAGTGCTGTCATAATATTTCAATGCACTTCTGAATATCATTAATCGGCTGGAATTATACTTATTCTCCTTGGGGATCTCTTATATGTAGAGCTGGGTATTTCATTGTTGTTATCAAACCACCCTCGTCAGGGGCCGGGGTTGTAAAAAGCTTTTCATGTTCAACTCACTTGAGCATGAAATTTGCCTTGCTGAGAAATATTAAAATGCCAACAATTTGTTGGCATTTCAAAATTTATAAGCAGGACAAACAACATTCTTTGCTGGTCTGAGCAGACAAAATACGTGATTTGTTTGTATCTTAATAATTATGAGCATTTCCTGTCATGCTCAGCAAAGTTGAGCATGGAACAAGATTTATAAACTCGGGGCCAGATCTTACCTAAAACATCTTCACATGAGCCACCATTACAGACGGCGTCACCACAGCAAGCAGAGCAAACCATCTGTCCAGAACGTTTTCTGTTACCACACAGACCTGATCAAAAGCCAAACATATTACAAGTATAGCTTTTATAAAACACTAGGTCTATGCTTAGCACATGTGAATGCCTATATGTGTTTAATACAATTAACTGTCTTTGGCAATATTCTAATCCCAGGATCCTGCCGACTTAAGTATAGTGTATGAAATGTCAAAGTTGCAGTTGCTGTAATTTTGTCAAAAGTACTACATGTATTTCATCTTTAAAAAAGGCACATGTACAACTTCATTATGCTTGTAACATCTTATCAAATGCTTGAAAACTGTTGTGGAAGTTCAGTAGACAACTTTCCTACAATTTATACAAGACTAATTGAAAATTAACCCAAACATTTTGCTAACGGCGAGGCAAGTTTTTAGCTCATCGGAGCCGAAGGCCCCTTAGGGAGTTAATAGGAATGGCAGTGGTCCGTCGTGGTCAAGAGTTTGTAGATGTATATTTTTTATTAGCCTGCACAAATATGACAGCAAATATGGGCTTCTACAAATGTGATATAGCAATTCTGTGCCAGAGCTCTGCCCGTGGGCCTCTATTTGTGTGAAAGCTTATACTTATTGTGGGCCTTTTTTAGTTTTGTGAAAGCTTATACTTGTTGTTGCCTAACTATAGTGAGTGAGTAATTGAGTTTTACGTCCCACCAACAGCTGAGGTCATACGGAGACGGGGCCTTGGTTTAAAGACTCATCAGAAAGTCTGGAGAAGCCCGGGATCGATCCTGCGACTCCTGGTTTACAAGGCGAGTAGCGTAACCACTACACCACTGAGGCTTCTATTGCCTAACTATAAAGGTTAATCTGCATTGTGGGTAATAGATGGCTGTACTTCCGTGTAATAATGTCTGAAACGTCTACGTCCATGGGCATGTAATATTTGCTTTCAGTTTCAATCCTCAGTGTGTATCTGCCTCAATCTTTTTTAAGTCATTACGCGAAGAAAGTCTAAGTTTTTAAGGGTGATGGCTACACCTGACACATACAGTATAGGCTTCTTGTTTGTTTGTTTTTTTTTTTTTTTTTTTTTTTTGTTTTGTTTTTTTTTGTGTGTTTTTTTTGTGTGTGTTTTTTTTTTTTTTTTTTTTTGTGTGTTTTTTTTTTTTTTCATTTTGCTGTTGCTGCTTGGTTTTTTTTCTTTGTTTGAATGTAGGTTTCACATCATCGTCAACACTCATATTTGAGACGTCGCTTCCAATATTGTAGGTTTTGTACCCGACATTGATATGAAATAGCATCTCAAGTCCTACCGCCCAAACAAACCGATAGGGTTTATATGCATGCACAGTCCGACTCGCACCGTTTTGCCTGGACAGACTTAGACCTTCTAAGCCGTTAACCAGTCGGATTCAGCTCTGCGTGGAAGCACCATACAGCCCAAACTACATTGTATTTCTCCAAGGCGCAAAACATGGAGTCTATCTGTAAGATGCTAATCACAACAATTAATTGTCGCCTACTCTGTTGTCTGCTTGTTTCTTTAAAAGTCATTATTGCAAAAATTATTAACTGTGTGGATCTAGATCATATTGCTTCTCAAGGCCTGAACAGGGTTCACACTGTAGGTCTGTTTGCAATAGTAGTTTCAAAACGTTTGCAAGAAGAACAGGCGACATTTTCTAATGCAGTTTCTCTTGGCATCTTAACTCATATCCTGCTGTTCACGACAACCACTATCTTTGGAAACAGTGTATATCCAGATCAGATGGCTTGAAGAAGCCATCTGATCAGGATCTACACTGTTTGACATTTAGTTTATGACTTTGTAAGAATGAACTACATCAAGTACTCTGATTGGTTCAATGTCAGAAATGGGTGTGGCTAAACTGAATATTCAGCAAGAGAAGGGTTAAGGCTTAAAGGAAAACATTTGGCCTTTGGTAGAAAATCCTTTTTTTTAAGAGTAGATCCCTATTGCCGGTGAGTGTGGAACTATGTTCGACTCCCCTGCAGGTGTATCCAATACCCTTTAGTTTATTTCAAGCACTCACCGGCAGCTACGTTAGCTGGATCTTTGCAACGCTTTACATCCTCCAAAGCTCTTTGTGTTAACAAAGTACAAATCTGAAAGTACAAAACAAGTACTGGTGCTTTGCAAAACAAGTATCGACGCTTTGGCGATTAATCGATTTTGTAACAAACGATGGGTATAAAAACATACGGAAACTAGTATCGGTCTTTATAACTAATAATAACAAGAGTAAAAAATAGATCAGATCTAGTACTGAATTCATGAGCAATAACTTCGAAGTAGAGTTGTAAATTCTAACATAGGGCGCCTACATGTATATAGGCAATGGGAAGTAACTGTGATTTATTCTGCAACAAATCACTGGGCGGTAGAGTGTGATGCAAAAAGGCCACCATTTTATGACGTCACTGGTAGTTTCTTTGACGTTAGATGGTGTAACTTCATTTAATCGAATCAATACGTTGCAAAAATAATTAATGCATGTGTTACATTCAATTGTGTTGGTGGGATTTCTTCTAAGAATTGCGAAAGGTTGAGATTATTTGAAAGAAATAACAAAAACCTTGTGTTTTTTGTGTGTTTTAGAAACCAATCAGATCAGCTCTAGTGTTTTTATTCTTGAGAAATAAATCAGAGTTTGTCGGTCGGTTGTAAGTAGACATATCACTCAAGCATCGCGCTCTTGCTTTGATATACTCTACACCTGCGGTGTAGAGCATATCAAAGCAAGAGCGCGATGTTTGAGTGGTCCTGACCCCCAAACTCATCTATTCGCTGCTAGAGCTTGGGCCAGTTGTTCAAAACTAACGACGTCGTTAGTTAACGTATCGTTAAAACTTTGATCATTAAATATGGCAAATATGCTGAAATTTTTGCTGAAAAAAAAATGTGAGCAGCTTTTGCTGACGCAGAGCTGCTCACATTTTTCCCGCAAAAATACCAAAATTTACAATATTGTACTTGCTAGAAGAGTTAACAGTATGACCACAAACGAGCTCGTTAAGCTAACGATGCTTTGAACAACTGGGCCCTGATCTATATCTTCAACAAATCCTATTTAAAACTAAGCATCGCCAAAAATTTTGTTGTTTCCTTTTATCGCCATTGTCAGAAGAAATCCGAACAAGACTAGTGATTGAAACACGTGCACAAGGTTTTTATGCGTGAAAACAACGTCAATGACTCTTACGTCAACGATTTTACGACGTCATAAACGGCGGCAAATCGCGTCAAGTTCTTCCACCCAGTATCATTTGTAGAATAAAGCGCAGCCCTTTCAACTTCCTATATCGGCGCGCTTTGCTAAGATGCATAGCTGGAGGAACTGTATCGACACTGTCACTAGTGATTTTTATGGTTAAGAAAATATATATTCTAGTAGCCTAGTGATTTGTCGATTAAAGTGAATGGATACACCTGGTAGATTTTTCTGCCATTTTCCAAAGGGAGACAACTTTCGGGAATTCTTGTTTGCTTTTCTATGAAGTCTTTCCCATCACAGAACAAGATGTGTTTGTGAAACACTGATGCCCCCGGACAGCGCATGTTAAATTTGAAAACAGTATCACTAAGCAATCAAAAGGTATGGCCAATGTTCAAGTCTTAAAAAAGTAGGTCAAGGTCACAAGGTAAAAAATTATGGGATTGTTGAAAAGGTCTTGTGACATAGTATGCACATGTGAAATATGAAAGCCCTATCACTTACCAATTGAACGTTATGACCAATGTTAAATTTAATAAAAAAGGTCAAACATCAAGGTAACAAGGTAAAACTAGAGTGATGACAATGTTTCTCTAAAAATAGCCATAGTGACCTTGACCGCGAAAGTAGATCTTGCTCAAGATATTATCATAAGCATCTTTTGTGTGAAGTTATATTAAAATCTGTTAATAAATGTAAGCGGTAGAGCGATGACAAAGTTTTTCTAAAAATAGCCACAGTGACCTTGACCTTGAGGTCATGACCTTGAAAGTCAAAGCAACTCGAGATGTCATCATAAGAAACATTAAAATTCATCAATAAATGTAGGTGCTAGAGCGATGGCAAAGTTTTTCTAAAAATAGCCAAAGTGACCTTGACCTTGAAAGTCAAAATCGCTCGAGATATTGTCATAAGGAACATTTATGTGAAATTATATTGAAATTGGTGAACAAATGTAAGCGCTAGAGCAATGACAAAGTTTTTCTAATAATAGCCACAGTGCCCTTGACCTTTAAAGTCGAACTCGCTCGAGGTATTGTCATAAAGGACATTTGTGTGAAGTTATATTGAAATCAGTGAAGAAATGTAGTCGCTAGAGCGATGACAAAGTTTTTTCTAAAAATATCCACAGTGACCATGACCTTGAAAGTCGAAATCGCTTGAGATATTGTCAAAAGGAACATTTGTGTGAAGTTAAATTGAAATCGGTGAAGAAATGTAAGCGCTAGAGCGATGACAAAGTTTTTCTTAAAATAGCCACAGTGACCTTGACCTTGAAAGTCGAACTCGCTAGAGACATTGCCATAAGGAACATTTGTGTGAAGTTCTATTGAAATAGGTGAGGAAATGTAGTCGCTAGAGCGATGACAAAGTTTTCTAAAAATAGCCACAGTGACCTTGACCTTGAAAGTCGAAATCGCTTGAGATATTGTCATAATGAACATTTGTGTGAAGTTATATTGAAATCGGTGAAGAAATGTAGGCGCTAGAGCGATGACAAAGTTTTTCTTAAAATAGCCACAGTGACCTTGACCTTGAAAGTGGGACTCGCTAGAGATATTGTCATAAGGAACATTTGTGTGAAGTTATATTGAAATTGGTGAAAAAATGTAAGCACTAGAGCAATGACAAAGTTTTTCTTAAAATAGCCACAGTGACCTTGACCTTGAAAGTGGAACTCGTTCGAGGTATTGTCATAAGGAACATTTGTGTGAAGTTATATTGAAATCAGTGAAGAAATATAGTCGCTAGAGCGATGACAAAGTTTTTCTAAAAATAGCCACAGTGACCTTGACCTTGATAGTCCAAACGGCTCGAGATATTGTCATAAGGAACATTTGTGTGAAGTTATATTTAAATCGGTGAAGAAATGTAAGCGCTAGAGCGATGACAAAGTTTTTCTAAAAATAGCCACAGTGACCTTGACCTTAAGGCGATGACCTTGAAAGTCGAACTCGCTCGAGATAGTATTGTAAGGAACATTTGTGTGAAGTTATATTGAAATTGGTGAAGAAATGTAGGCGCTAGAGCGATGACAAAGTTTTTTCTAAAAATAGCCACAGTGACCTTGACCTTGAGGTCATGACCTTGAAAGTCGAACTCGCTCGAGATATTGTCATAAGGAACATTTTTGTGAAGTTATATTGAAATCAGTAAAGAAATGTTGGCGCTAGAGCGATGACAAAGTTTTTCTAAAAATAGCCACAGTGACGTTGACCTTGAGGGGGTGTCTGGATGGACAAAAATTATGGAACCACTAGAAAGGTCTTGTGACAAGGAGTGCACGTGTGAAATATGAAAGCCCTACTACTTACCAATCGAAAGTTATGGTCAATGTTAAAGTTTTTAAAAAGTAGGTCAAACATCACGGTCAAGGTCACAAGGTCAAAAAATATGGTACCACTAGAAAGGTCTTGTGACAATGAATGCACATATGAAATATGAAAGCCCTATCACTTACCAATTGAAAGTTATGGCCAATGTTAATGTTTTTAAAAATTTTGAAAAAAAAAATAGGTCAAAGGTCAAGTTCAAGGTCACGAGATCGAAATTATGGTACCACTGGAAAGGTCTTGTGATAAGGTATACACATGTGAAATATGAAAGCTCTATCTATTACCATTCAAAAGTTATGCCCAATGTTAAGGTTTTTGTAGACAGACAAACGGACAAACAGACAAACAGACAGACAGACCAAAAACTATATGCCCCCAAATCTCTTAGATTCCGGGGGCATAAAAAAGGGTTTGCTCTTAAAGAAGTAGTAGACCCCTTTTTCCGTGGGAGACAAGTTTTACTTTTGAAGGAGTTGCCTCCCCTGAAGGTGTATTCACTCTCCTTAAATCGATTTTATAAAATAAATGAAAAAGGTTAACTTTGGAAGCAAAGAATACATTATTAGAATGAAAACCGGAAACTCGGTTTTATTGAGTTTCTTCATAAACAGCACTGTTGTATGCAAGGCTGAATACGCCCCCTAGCATCGATTTCAGCGGTACTCGATTTTCAAATTACGAGCAATGGACTCGATGCGTCCAAAGAAAATAAAAATATAATCTGCACTATGATGAAGAACGGGGAGACGTTTTACGGCCGCCACACAGCATTAAACACCAGCCTTACTTTTATCCTTACTATTATGAAAATGCATTATCTAGTAGCAGAGGATAGTTAACGATAGAGGTTTGCCGATTACTCGATTTACTCGAGAGTTACTCACTTAAAGCAAATAAGTAAATGGTAACCGATCATGATATTCCAAATCGATTAAACTGTGATGATGCCCAACGGGCGTTCGTGATGGAATTGCGCTGCATCGGCGATGATCCGACGTTGTGACCCAATTGGCAACCACTATCACTTTTGAACGGCATATTTAATACTCTTGCAATCGACAATTGCCTTGATTTATCTCTGCTGTACCATTGATAAGTATCTAGGGATACAGATTCGTAAAAGTCCTTGACTTTCTTCTGAATCCATTTTGTATTATGTAAGTAAGTAAGTAAGTAAGTAAGTAAGTAAGTAAGTAAGTAATTTCTTTATTTAAAGAGGGTGGCTCGTTTGGTACAATTACCAATCTTCCACGAGGCCCTCTAGTTAAAACATAATACATAACATCGAAAAACTATAAATGAGTATTTACAAATGTGATGAGATTTCTTTACAATTAAATAATGTATGGAGAAGTCTGAGAGAAAAAAAAAGTGGAATGAAATTTATACGGTGATGAAATACGGCGATGAAGGCATACGTTTCAATATCTAGGTGTTAGTCATCCAGGAAATTAATCTATCTGAGAATGAGACCAGGGTATCACTGTTTGTTATCTCATATGGAATACTATTCCAAATAATTGGCCCTGAATACGAAATGCTTTCCTTGAATTTGGCTAAATTTAGTTTTGGAACAATGAAGACTTGACTTGAGCTAGATCTGAGCGTCATATTTAAAGGGTTTAATTCTCTTTTCTGGAAAAGCTCACACAAATAGTTCGGAGCTAAATGGTTAACAACTTTAAACATCATTTTTGCCTTGTTCAAGAATATATTTTGCTCAATTGACATAACTTTTAAGCGTGATTTAGCAGATTCATAGTCTACATATTCATATCCTAAGATAAATTTGAAAGCGCGTTTCTGTAATTTTGTTATATTAGAAATATTATAGTTTGAAGAATTACCCCATTTGACATTGCAGTAATTAAAGTGAGGCTGAATATATGCTTTATAATAAAGAAGCCTATGTTCTGAACTTAAGAAATGACTTATTTTTGACAACAACCAGATATAGGACGACACTTTCTTGCAAACAGCCTTGTAATGGGTACTCCATTGTAAATTTTCATCAATATGTCATTTATTTACGCTTTGTATTTGTATGCTTGCTATATGAATAAAATATGTTTAAACAAAACTGATTCTTGTAACAAAGGAAAGACGCATAGATAGAAAAAAAATCCAGAATAAAATGGGATTGATCTGATAAAGCTCACTTGTCCTTAGATAGCATATCTTTATCAGGTCAATGTGTTACAATGCAATTAATACATGGGTGGACTGATAAATCTTGTTATTCAGATGGACATCAGCACAAGATCCTGTTTGAACATATTCCCTACCTTACCACTCTTTCATGAGGTACTGATAGATTACAGTAAAATTCCTATATTAAGACCACCTTTGGGACTGTTCAAAAGTGGTCTTTAAGACCACTTTTGAACAGTCCCAAAGGTGGTCTCTGAGCAGGTGAAGCTGTATGCATAAACCACAAAGAGAGAATAACTGAAACTTTCTAAATAAGGTTTTCTAAAGCAGAATTAGTCTCAATTTTTTGTGGTCTTAATAGCGGAATTTACTGTATTTCATTTTTATTTCATGTTGCATTAACACATTAAAGTGCATATTTTCTATAACATCAAATGATTGGTCAAAAGTATATTTCAAATACAGTACGGCATTTGACTCACCCTATTGTCGTTTTATGAATTAATAAATTAAACTATTCTGAATAAAATCATATCATTATTATTATTAGGAGAAACAACTTACCCGTTTAGGCAAACACGTCTTCCTATGTGTAACATTTAATGCCAAAGCAAACGTCTGGGCCCCACAGACCTATCAAAATACACAATTACTGGAAAGTGTTTTCAGTATTAAGCATTAACCTGCACACTGTCGTCTGCTTTGTTGTCTGCTGGTTACGCTAAAAGTTACTGGTGCAAACAGGGTGAACCCAGATCAGACTGCTCCTAATCAGGACCCCCACTGTTTGCCTGTGTGCAAAAATACGTTTGATAAGTTCGCAAGAAGATCCTGCCATACAACAACAACAGACGACATTTCCAGATGCATTTTTTCTTTCCGTTAAACACTATAAGTCCATCCTCATGATCATATGTTTTTGGTTTGTTTGCTTGCTTGTTTGTTTGTTTGATTGATTGATTCTTTGTTTGTTTACTTATACTGCGATCGGTCGCCAATGGCCATTACTCGCGTTCACTCGAGATCTGCAGGATGAAAGCCAACACAGTAAAATTTATGTTATTACTGTAGGGATCTCTAACCTACACAGGGTTTGATTCTCCCTGCACAGTGGACCTCCAGTTAACGTCCCGATCCGAAGGACGGCGCGCATTGTGGTATTCATCCCGTTCATTTGCCAATCTTATTTAAAGCAAATCGACCAACTAGTGCTGTCAGTGATTTGATTTCATGGGTTTTTGTTTGTTTGATTTGAGGTTTAACGTCCCCTTCAACACTGTAAAGGTCATTTTGGAGACGTTGCTTCCAATTTTGGGGGACTTTTTTCCAACAGTAAGATGAAATGATATCACAAGCCCTGTCGCCCAATGAAACCAATAGGGTTTTATAAGAATTGACGGGTCGACTCGCACCGCTTTGCCTGTGCAAGCTTAGATCCTCTAAGCAGTTTACCAGTACTCGTGTGCGGTCGGATTCAGCTCTGCATGGAAGCATCATGTCGCCCATCTATTTCTTCAAGCCCCGATGGGCGGGGGCCGTTGATTTCATTGGAAACGTAGACATTGCTTACTGTTCTAGCTAGTACAATATCTACGGAACCTGGGAAGTACGGAACCCGGGAAGGGACATGAATGTTTTTTTTATTATGTTGTGCGAACAAGATATTAAGTTGTGTGAACAAGATATTATCTTGTGCAGAAAAAAATAATATATCTTGTGCGGACAACATATTATCTGGTGCGCACAGGATAATATCTTGTTTGCACAACTTAATATCTTGTGCGCACAAGATATTATCTTGTTCGCAAAACATACTATCTTGTTTACATAACATATCTTGTACGCGCAACATAGATCTTGTGCGGACAAGATAATATCTTGTGCGCACAAGATATTATCTTGTCCGCACAAGATATTATCTTCTTTGCAAAACTTAATATCTTGTGCCCACAAGATCTTGTGCGCACAACATATTATCTTGTCCACACTTCCTAAGATCTATGTTGTGCAAACAAGATATGTTGTGCAGGTTGCACACAAGATATTAAGTTGTGCGAACAAGATATTATCTTGTGCGGACAAGACAATATGTTGTCTGCACAAGATAAATTATGTTGTCCGCAATTGTTGTATTTGACAAGTTTTTTTACTATGGCCCATTGTTATGTTTTTTTTTTTTTTTTTTTTTTTCATTATCAGCTGTGAAAAGTCCTCCCAGCTTATATCATAATGACCATTTAAAATTTTAAACACTTGGATTAAACCACCTCTTGTTTGTCTGTATTTTAAAGTGGGTAAATTTAATTCTTTTATTCTATCCATATAATTTAAGTATGCTATATCTGGAACTGGTTTTTCCCCTCTCCTTTGTATGTTTTCTATCATTTGTATATGTTTCTTTAAGCTTAGATTCCACATTGTCTCCGTAGTCCACTATAGGTCTTATAACTGTTTTATATACAGTTAAAATGTATTTCTATCCATGTATGAAAAAGTTATTTTAACCAGCCCCAAAAGCACGGTTGCATTATTTACAACAATACTTATATGTTCTTCAAATTTCACGATTATATGTTCTCCAAATTTCATGATATGCTGGAATGTACCTCTTCGAAATCGAAACTATTTCCATGACGATCGCTCATGTCATATATAAAAAAACGGATTTTCTTTCCCAATATGCATGACCTTGCACTTTTGTACATTAAAAACAGCAACTATTTGGATGTTTACATAATCATCCTGTAGAACTTCAATATCTCTCAATTACTGAAGTTGATGGGCCTCCGTGGTCTAGTGGTTAAGAGCGCTGACTCTTGATCATTAGGTCTCTCACCGCTGTGGTTCGAGCCTCGCTCGGGTCACATGTGAGACGCCAAGTTCTGCAACGGAAGGTCAGGTGGTTTTTCTCCGGGTACTCCGGTTTTCGCCCACCTCTGATTAACGATTGGCTAAATATGAGTGAAATAATCTTGAAAGGGCCGTAAAACCAAAACCAAAAAAAAATTGCTGAAGTTCTTCAAACAGTTTTGCATCGTCAGCAAAAAGAACGCGGTGTGGCTTTATTGGGTAGATCGCTTATATATAATATAAACAGCATGGGTCCCGACACAGAACCCTGCTGCACGCCAGAGGTCACTTTGGTCCATCTGGATGATTTTCCATTCATGTCGAACCGTAAAAAAAGTTTTAACCCGCGTATGTATATTTCCACTATGTCAAAGACATTTGAGCCCCGCCAAGCGAATTTGTGTCTTCGAGCATTCCGTCATGGCAAATTTAAACTGCGCATGCCTAGCCATTCGGAAGGGCCAGGGATATGGCTTTCTGTCCGAAGGTTCCTCTTGATTCACTGCTTGTATGAGTGAGCAGCGAAGGTTCTGGCGAGACGGTGCGGATGCACAGGCTCGCCTGAACCTTCGCTGCTCGCATAGGCGATGAGTACCGAAATCGCTTGACGGGGCCCATTTTATCTTTTTAAGAAGCCTCCAATGAGAAACAGAGTCAAACGCTTTCTGCATGTCTAAATATACATGTACCATGTCCACTGGATTACCATTTTCTAAAGATGTAACTAATTTATCAAAAACCTTCAATAGTTGTTGCATGCAACCTCTTTTTTTCTCTAAAGCCATAGTGTCGGGTTATAATAATGTCATTGGTCTTTATATGTTGGGTAATAGCTTCTCTAACAACAGTTTCTGGTATTCTGCACAAAATTGGCGTTACACTTTCTGGGTAACGATTAAGCGCAGATAATGAGCTTGAGTTTAGTCAATGCTGGTCGCACAAGTCCTTTTTATAGATTTAGTCATGCGCTGACTCATATAAAATTTACCTCATCTGTCTGACAGGTTGCGAGAGAACCACACTTTGTTGGAGTCGATACATCGCCCTGGCCCTCAGCTTTGGTAGAATCACAGAAATAACATTGGGACGAGTTCTGGTTTACTAAAAATAGAACAGATCTGTTCCGCAATGCTTAGTTAAGGACGACGGTTTGGTTTTTCTTTCGCTTTCAACTTCCTACAGTTTTATTTGAGCCAGGTGGTGTGGAAAATGTTTTATGACATAGGCGAACAACAAAGATACTGATCAAACTGCGCATCCGCGCAGTCTGATCAGTGTCTTTGTGTTCGTTTCTTTAACAGACCAGTTCCTCTATCTATCCATCTATCTACTAATACTGCGTCGGTCGCATTTGACCATTACCGCAGGTGTATATTACATACACTCCAGGTTTTGCAGGATGAAAGCCTACACAGTAATCATGTAATTAAGGTATGGATCTTTAACCTGCACAGGGGATGGTTCTCCCTGCACAGGGGGGGGCCTCCAGTTAACGTCCCGATCCGAAGGACGGTGCACTTTATGACATTCATCCCTGCAAATGATGCCAATGGAGCGTGTTCGAACACCGAAATTTTATCGCCGCTGCCGGGGATCGAACTCGGGACCTCTAGCATCAGAGGCAAGTGCACTAACCGCTGAGCTATCACGCTCCCAGTTCCTTTATCTCAAATTTCCTTGTTCGAGTCACTGAAGTTTCACTGTGTGTCAGAGTTTGTATTACTTACCCCTTTTTGTACCAAATGGAATCTTCCTCCTTATATATAACTACAGTCCATTTCAAAATTTTGGGGTGTCAGATTGTGTTTTCTTCAAAATTGATTTGGAAAATCGCTGAACTGTTTGAAAACACCGCTTACGTATAAGCCTGGCCAGGAAAAGGGTGGATAGGTAAACTGACCGTCTCAGAATGAATAAAAATTAATGAACCTTTCAGGGTTCAATACCTTAGCCTGTTATCCGATGATGTTCGTACTTCCATGAATGTTAAAAATATCTTAAATAACTTTAGTATTTCTGAAATAGTAGTGTTTGTGCGAATTTCTTAAATAACTCCAAGTTAGTTTTCGAATTCCTTAAATATTGTCGTGTGTGTGCGGATTTCTTAAATAACGTCAAGTGTGTTTCCGAATTTCTTACATAACGTCAAGTGTGTGTGCGAATTTCATAAATGGCATCACATGTGTGTGCGAATTTCTTAGATAACATCAAGTTTGTCTGCGAATTTCTTAGATAACATCAAGTGTATGTGCATATTTCTTAAATAACATCAAGTCTGTGTTCGAATTTCTGGAATAACATTAAGTGTTTGTGTACGAATTTCCTAAATAACATCAAGTGTGGGTGCGAATTTCTTTAAGTGTGTGTGCATAGCTGTTACTTACAAAATTTTATTCCACACAGTTTGGTGTTGCACTCCCGATTACTGGTTGGATTGGCGTCACAACATCTAGAACAAGCAATGAAGTCATCCCTCTTGTTAATTCCTCTTCTTCCAATTGGGCGACCGCCACTGCTGGCACTCGAACACACCTGAAATAATCAAAGCACTGAGAGTACTGGTGGGTCGATTGTCTCTGAGTTTAGGTTAGTTAAAACGTAAACTGTTCTGTTTAAGCAAACAGTATAGACCTGATCAGTCGTCGCGTTATGTGGTGTTTGATCTGGGTCTACACTGTTTGCCAATGACCCAGTACACGAGCCCAGTCCAGCTTTTACTTTTCACACAGCTAGCGCTCTAGCGTCACAGGGAGAAGGCTACCAAGATTTTGTATATGGAAAGTGCCAAAAGCAGGCGGGTAGCTTCTGTAGTTAGACCGAAATAGCCACAATTTAACATGAGGCGATTTTAATGAGTTCACACATCATACCTGTATTTTATAGAGGATAGAAATTTCTTCCCCACCAGATAAGGAAATTCGTGGTTTTAGCCTGGGATATAATTCTGTTCTTACCCTGGTGTCCTTACCCCGGCAAGTATGTGAAAAATAAAACGTTAAATAAAGTAAAATTAAAAATTCGGTGGTGTTGAGCAAGAAAAAGATTCATATATGGTGTTCCGTGGTAGATGGGCGTTTTCAACTCGAGGGATGCCCGTGCTGTGTGGAACCGAGGCTACTGGGCGTTTCCAACACGAGGGATGACCGTGTTGTGAGGAACCCAGGCGTAGCCTCGGTTCCACTCAGCCCGGACATCCCTCGAATTGGAAACGTCCATGCTACGCCTGCGTTCTACTCAGCACGGTCACCCCTCGTGTTGGAAACGTCCATCTGCAACAGAACCACATATCGGGCTCTTACAAATGTTTAGGTTTTTGTGAATGATCTAAATAATGCTGGCTGCTGTTCTAAATATACGATTGTTGGCTTGCTTGTTTACCCTTTGAACGTCGGTCTGCATCACGTGAACAAGTCCGAGAAATGAACAACCCCCTAAACCCCACTTTATATAGAGACAACTGGGGTTTACGGGGGGCATGCCATATTTTTGTTATTTCTGCTCCAAGACGTAGGTTGTGTGTACTCGTTAGAACCGTCTCAATGAGGCGGTTCTAACGAGCACCAACAACTTGTGTTTGCAGTATAAATAAGAAAAATATCACGGATTTTCATCAGAAAATTGGCCATTTTGGAGATATGAAAAACGCACTGTGTCGCACGGGTGTTTTATCGTTATGGGTGCTAGCACGCCACTGACACATAAAGATTTTGTTATATTTTCTGTGTCGTATTACTCTCCTTTCGCATTTTTGTTTCTGTCGTATTGCTCTCCTTACGTAGATGTAATTATCTGTCGTGTCACTTTCCAAAATAATTGTATTATCTGTCGTATTACTCTCCTAAAGTTTATTAAATGCTAAACTGTTGAAGAATCGTAAGGTCGTGGCCATTACAGCATAGTCAAGTATCATATGCAATTATTGAGCAAATAATCATATATATATAAACATTTATAAATCAACATTGGAATGGCCGACGGTGTAAACTGAATCTTCAAGTTACACACGCTAACAAATATATTCATGTCTGCCAACGCGTTTACATATACCATTTCATGACACTTAACACTGGCACACTTAACCTACCATGTGTTACCATGGCAACGTGCTCAAATCGATATGCCCTTGATTTTCAGAGATGTTCCGCTGTTGCTAAGCAACAAAGAATGACAAACATACCGAACTTATACAGACGGAGACTAAATCCAAATAACAAAAATAATCCTGATTACTTTTTGTTTTTGCTTTCTGTTGTTCATTCAAGCACTCTGATTACGTAATTTCGACGGTACAACATCAAATCACAAATAATGTTTGCACCTAGGCTAACTGTACTATCCGTGTTTGTAGTGATTGCTCTCCGTAAACAGATTGTGTTATCTGGCGTATAACTCTCCTTATGATAATGATGATGATGATGATGATGATGATGATGATGATGATGATGATGATGATGATGATAGAATAAGACAGTCTGTGCAATTGCGAGGACTGTTCAAATATGAATGCAAGTAGAACGTTTTCTCATGCACTAATGCGAAAATCACCTGGAAATAAATATCACAGCGTAGAAAAACATTTTACCTATACATTGATACCAAACCTGTTAAAATCCGTGCACTTTAGCTATGTATATCGTTCGATAAACATTGTCTACTCTTGTATACTAATACAAAACATGGTTAAAAGAAGGTCAGAGTACGCCGTTGAAATACGGTCCTATATATATTAAGAATCGTTGTATTCTTGGTATACGGTGCAAAGACATTTTTGATGAAATATGTTCGGTTTATGGGCATAATGAAATGTCTTTTCCGACAGTTTTTCGTTGGTGTAAGAAATTCAACTATGGGCTAGGCTCAACAGAAGATGCCACACATGATCGTCGGTCGAAAAGAGTAACATCTGTCAAGATGGTTGCTAGAGTGAAAGAAATAGTTGCTACCGATGCACGATACACCACTAGGCAAATAGCTAGTATGGTTGGCATCTCATTAGGAGCAGCTCATACAATTCTGAAACGGGATTTGAAAATGAGAAAGATCTGTGCTAGATGGATTCTCCATCTGTTGACAGATGAGCAGAAAAAGACACGCGTTCAGTGCGCCAAGAAGTTGCTTAAAAAGTTTCAAAATTACAATGCACGGTCTTTCGCTAATGTCGTCACAGGTGACGAGACATTGGTTCACTTTTTTAGCCAAATCGAAAGATTCAGAACAAAATATGGGCAACAAAGTATTGCAAAAGACCATGCATTGCAAAGCGGACCATGAGCGTCAAGAAGGTAATGTATGCCATATTCTTTTCAAATCATGGCCCTACTATATAGGTTGCTGTGCCTAAAGGCAAATCTGTAAATGCGAAGTTTTACAAGAATAAAGTTCTTCGAAAATTGAAGAAATATTTCAAAGAACCAAGACCCGCAACTGGTTTGGCCAATGTCAGATTGCTACATGGCAATGCGTCATCGCACAAGGCGTTCATTGTGCAAGACTATCTGAAGCAGGAAAAGGTTGTTGAACTCCCTCGCCCCCGTATTCCCCTGACCTTGCCCCGTGAGACTTTTTTTTGGTTCCCGCGGCTGAAAAAATACCTTTCTGGTCGAAAATTTGTACAGCGCAAACACCTCGGTTCTGCAATATCCCAGTGCCTTCATAGTATACCTCGAAAAGACTAGCAAAATGCATTCAATGATTGGATCAGAAGACTGAAAGTTTGTATATCTGTTAAAGGGAAATACTTTGAGGGGACAAAATAATTTTCATCGAAATCTATCACGGAGTCATTTTTATGTGCTTAGTTGCATTCATATTTGAACAGTCCTCGTACATCACGAAAACACGCCTATAAACATGTGACCCCCTTGAACCCCACTTTTATATTGTAAAACTGGGGTTTACAGGGGTAAACTTTATTTTTCTTATTTCTGCTCTAAAATACAGATTGTGGGTACTCGTTAGAACCGCCTCAATGAGGCGGTTCTAACGGGTGCCTACAATCTATATTTTAAGCAGAAATAAGAAAAATATCACAATTTTTCATCTTGAAATTTTCATTTTTTCGGCGATAAAGGTGGTGATGTATTTATATAGGCGTGTTTTCGTAATGATACTTACGTCTTTAGCTCGACAGCCCGCTGTATACTCAATGTTTAGTTGTTCTGTAACTACTTCATCCATATAGCACTCCTGCAAGACACAAAATAGTTGAATGCAACAAATGAGCCTCGTTACGCGAAATCCTGACTTCTGGGGCTGTTACAGTGTACCAAGAAAGGCACTAAATGGCCTGCACAGTTTCAATGACTAACTGGAGCATTGAAAATGTAGATACTATAGAAACTAGAGCCACCAGGGACCCACAAAAGCATGTTTGGACGGGGTGGTGGGGGGAAGTGTGCGTGCGTGCGGCGTGCGTGCGTGCGTGCGTGTGTATGTGTGTGTGTGTGTGTGGAGGGGGGGGGGCAAACTGGTATAAAAAAGTAGACAAACAATGGGGTTGCCCTGTCAGTAGTCTCAGTCGGTACTCTGACTGTTTCTTGCTAGTTATCTTAACCATTGATTGCATGGTTTTAGGATTATGGCCGATGTAACAGTCTTTTAAGTCGATGAAGGGGCATCAGTCAAAATTTATTAAAGCTACAGTTGTTGCCCCCTTGATTTACATGTGTGTATTGTCGCAGTCTAGAATTACATAATTTGACATGAAATTGTGTATTGTTGTTGTGATTTTTTGTTTGTTTGATTTGAGGTTTAACGTCCCCGTCAACACTATTTAGGTCATTTTGGAGACGTTGCTTCCAATTTTGTGGGACTTTTACCAGACATTCAGATGAAATGACATCTCAAGCCCTGTCGCCCAATGAAACCAATAGGGTTTATTAGCATGGTCCGCCTCGCACCGCGGTTCCTGGACAGGCTTAGATCCTCTAAACGGTTGACCAGTACTAGTATGCGGGCCAGAATCAGCTCTGCGTGGAAGCATCATGCACCCCGTATATTTCTTCAAGTCCCTATGGGCGGGGGCTTGTATTGTTGTTGTGACCTTACGTTTAAAGTTTGAAGTTGATGTGTTTGACGGTCTGTAAGTATTCTGGGACGAAATACGGAATGGTAGGAAACTGATAATAACAAAACACATAAAAAAAGAATGATCGACTGCTGAAATACGTGTATGATATGTAGCGTCACATCATAATTTGACAGAACAAATGCTCCCAAAAACAGCACCACGGAGGTTTTGAATGATTTTCTTTTACGGCTATTTTCTTGTAAATGTAACGTAAAACACACGAGTTATGTTATGGTTATGACGTCATTCATATAATAGAGTATACGTTACCTCATCGGAAGCACACGTTACAGATCTGGTACAATCATCTAAACTTCTGGCGGCGCTACAAATACGACATCTTGCTTGTCCGGCTGTAAATAGGGAAAGAAATGCAGCTAGTCCCCTGTCTCTACTGGACCCTCTCAACAACATAGGCAATTACGTGTACGTAATTAAATACCCGTAGTACGTATTGTGAGAGATATGCCTAAGCAAACAGTGCAGACCAAGATCAGACGCAGTCTGATCTGGATCTTTACTGTTTGTTATTCCCTCTATACCTTTTGGACCCCTTGCTGGATGGTGAAACTAATTTGTTATTATTTCAGGAGTAATACAGCCAGTCTTCAAGTCGGAATTTTAAGGATTTTACGGTATATACCAGACTAATTGTACGACGTTATAGAACTTGTTTTCGCTCTATTAACAAATATTAAATTACAAACACAGGAGGCAATTAGATTGGAATGTCGTTTTTTTTTGTGTGTGTGTGTGGGGGGGGGGGTCAAAAAATAATAATAATAATAAAAATGAAAATGCGAACAATCATAGGCACTTTAAAATTTATGAGTAGGAAAAGGAGGGTTTATCAAAATGGTGGGTCGCTTGTCTCTGGGTGTAGGTCGGGGAAATAATCCTGAACCGAGGCTTCATTTAACCTTTAAACCAGTATTTTAAGCAAATTGTGTAGATTGTGATCAGACCAATATTAAATTTTAATTCTAGGTAAGCCTTTACGCTGGAACCGTCATATTATCTGTGACCGTCAACAATTATTGTAATCTGTGACCGTCAACAATTATTGTAATCTGTGGCCGTCAACAATTATTGTGCAGTTTTTCTTTGAAAATGGCTAAGTCACTTTTGATTTTGAACCTTATGAACTACTTATGGACAGAACTTCAAGCCCCTGTGGTGGAACCTTTCAGTCCTGAGTTTCTGAAGTGGACTCTTCCATCTTTGAATTTAGACACATCCATTTCTGTAAATAGGGGTGCTAATGAATATCATTAATAGGAAGACAAATAATGTGGGCAAATAGTGTGGATTCTGATGAGACGGCTAGTGTGAAAAGACCCTTATCACACAGAAGAGCATAAATGTATCATCCGAGTCTGCTATGGCAACTTATAGGGCAAGAGTCATGACGTCTTCTTGACGTTCGGAAGTTTGAAAATATTTGAGGGTCACTGATGAGGCCTAAATGGCCGAAACTAGCTAGTCTGGCCCAGAAATCATGTACACTCCATATTTTCCAGTTTTGTTGTGTATTCCTTGCTTCCAAAGGATAACCCTTTCTAGAACATATTTAACGTCCCTACAGCTGTTGTCTGGGAATATGTGGCGGCCGTAAAAATTCTCCCTGCCCTACATCATAGTGTATTTTATATTGTCTTGTCCTTTGGGATCATTAATTCCATTGTGCAATTTTGAAAATATCTGAGGGCCACTGATGAGGCCTAAATGGTCGAAACTAGCTAGTCTAGCCCAGAAAACATGTACACTCCATATTTTCCAGTTCTGCGGTGTATTCCTTGCTTCCAAAGGATAACACTTTCTAGAACATATTGCATGAAGCTACGTCAAAGTATCTACTACATGTCTGTGAGTAACAAAGGCTCGCCTGAGCCGTTGCTACTCGTGTATGTGTAAAAAAACAACATTTTCTCAGAAGATGGCCTAATTCATATTGGTTGAGAGCAGCCTTAGTGCAACCTCTGTTAACAACAAAAATGAAATAAATTAATGCTTACAGATTGAAACAGCGCACACCAGCAGCAAAATGGCACACACTGAAATAAATTAACTAACAGAAATGCAATAATGAATATATTTTCATTCAAGATCAAGATCAAAATAGATAAGAATCACATCCAACCCACATACTATGAACACACGCACGCACGCACGCACGCACACACACGCACACACGCACGCACACCACGCACACCACACACAGAGAAAACATGCAACCCGCCCAATTTGAACACGTGTTCAAAATAGAAATAGATCAGGAATCGATACAATCAACCCACAGCTCCCATCAGAGACACCAAAGAGAAAGAAACACAAACATTGAACAACAGACCCTGATGGAAAAACCAACAGCGGAAAGGCAAAAGGAAGTTACGTTCCCACAAAATGGTCAATAGGCTATCCAAAATAAAACAATATAATCGGCACAAACACCCAAAGACAAACCACAACAAAAATAAACCGCGACAGAAGAACCGCCTTGGAACGGTCAGCGGAGGGAGGGGGTGGGTGTGTGTGTGTGTGGGGGGGGGGGGATCGATTTTGAAAGGTGGAAGGGGGGGGGGCAAATCGATTTTTAAAATCAGAATAATTCTGTGGAAAACATTGTAATAATTTTACAGAATGTCGTGAAAAAGCTTTGCAGTACAACAAATTCGATTTTGAGATTCTTGACGTCTCGGACAAATATTGCTCTCAGGCAATACGAAAACACGCCTATACAAATACACTATGGATTTTATCGCCTAGAAAACGAAAAACTTAAGACGGTTCTAACGAGTACCCACCATCTATATTTTAGAGCAGAAATAAGAACAATAAGGTTTACCCCTGTAAACCCCAGTTTTTCAATGTAAAAGTGAGGTTCAAGGGGGTCAGAATTATGTAGGGGTGTTTCCGTGATGCAACGAATGCGATCATGAATCAAAATAATAAATAATGTATTCTGTGATCGTGACTTTGTGATCCTATATTGAAATGCTTATTTGAATTATAAGCAAAATTCTTCGTATACGATTAGGAAAGTATGACGTCTTAAAACTTAAACAGAAAACTTAAACAAAAAACTTCTAAGTCGCCGACCTTCACTTGAAGGGCGGAGATGGGGCGAAAATATTGCTGGCTAAACTTAAGACCTATATCTATCAGTATGCTAAATATACTAATTCTATCGCATCGTTTGAAAAATATGAGGTTTCAAAACTAAAACGTAAAACTTAAACAGTATCTGGACGCTGACGCTAGCCCGGGGCCGACTCCCACTTCGGCGGCGAGGTTAGTGCAATAACTGTCACCCGGCGAGCGAACAAGGAATTCAGTTCTGTTTATATAGAGGCTCTTACATGAGTGTTCGTGTATTATTGAATTTATTAAACGAAGTTGAGGAAAAGGGATAAAATGCGAGGCTTTGCCGAGCATTTTATTCCTTTTCCTCAACGAGTTTAAGTATTATTGAATTTATTAAACGAGTTGAGAAAAAGGGATAACATGCGAGGCTTGAATTTATTAAACGAGTTGAGAAAAAGGGATAAAATGCGAGGCTTCGCCGAGCATTTTATCCTTTTTCCTCAACGAGTTTAATAAATTCAAAAATACATGACCACTAATGCAAGGTTCTATTTATCATATGACATTTAAGTGATGATTAATTTGTTTAATCTGATATTAATTATAAGGGGTCAGCTGCTAATAGCTAGCTGTTCCAAGACAGCCTTTGCACCTTTGGAATTGATCCCTTTGTTTGATCAGACAGTCTGGTGTGCATCTATTACCAGGTAGTATCAGATTACTAATTGCAGACACCTTACACCAGAGGGGCCCTGGTCATGCTGTTTGCTGCTGACTGTTATCTCAGCCAATCGGATGCATGCTGGGTTTAAGTCCAGCTTATGAGATCTAAGCTGTAAGCTTGATTTTGGCTCCAGTTTCAAGTTAGTAGAGCAGCAAGAGACACATGTTTGGTTAAGTTTGCGTTTTCCCCTCCCACCCTATGACCTTCATACATGCAGCAAGGTGCATCAAAGCAAGTGACAATTGGTTTGGTTAATACCTTTTTTCATTGTAGGTAGAAGGTAGAATTAGTTGACCATTTTTGCATTATTGCTTATTATCTACTACCATGCCAAACTGAAAATAATATATATCAGACTGTGTGGTCATATATTTATGAATTATGTGTTTAGCATGATCTAGAGCTTTGGACACTTCATGGACATGGTAGGCCATTATTAATGACTACTTCAAGCAATATTTGGTAACTTGTTTCCATACAGAGAGGTTTATTGTTAGAGGACTGAGTGACTATGGAAAAGTTTTTTTTATTTTGTTGTTTTTTGTTTTTGTTTCTCTCTCTCTCTCTCTCTCTCTCTCTCTCTCTCTCTCTCTCTACATTGTGAATCTTGACATTGGAAGATTGAAACATGGAATTTTAAATAAGACACAATCATCCAAGTGTGGAGATCATTACTACCATGATTTTGACAGTACAGTGATAATATAAAAGTATATGAGCCCCGCCAAGCGAATTTGTGTCTTCGAGCATTCCGTCATGACAAATTTTAACTGCGCATGCCCAGCAATTCAGAGGGGCCAGGGATATGTCTTTCTGTTTGAAGGTTCCTCTTGATGCACTGCTTGTATGAGCGAGCAGCGAAGGTTCTGGCGAGACTGCCCGCATGCGCAGGCTCGCCTGAACCTTCGCTGCTCGCATAGGCGGTAAGTACCAAATTCGCTTGACGGGGCCCATATGCTATGCATTCAAGCTGGCTATAATATGCAATATTCATGCGCATCTGTTTTTGTCATATGCGCTTTAGCTTTGCATTAAATGGTCTACATTTCCTTAAACCCAGTCTTACATTTTCAATGTAGCCCCGCCCATTTTGACCACATTAGGAATTAATAATTCACGATTTTTGACAAAAATGTCAATATTCCGCCATTTGTAAACGCGACGTCGTTGAAGACGTCGTACGTGTAACATTTTGGTAGGGTGACAATCTGGACCAAAAAAATGGGAACCCATACCCCCCCGTATAACAAGACAAGTCATATATCAAAATCTTCGTCAGGATCTGTAGTATCTGAAACTGCCGGCATAAATTGGCATAAATGATGGCGAGCTGAGAAATCCAAGATGGCGTCCAAGATGGCCACCATAGCTGTAAATTCCAGTTTTTCGTAAAATGTGAATATAAATACCACAAATCATCTTACAAACTTATTTTAATTTATTTTTCTGGTGTAGAAAGAAGATTTGTGCTAGAATATAGATCAACTTTTTAGGTTTGACTTGAAAACCGGTGAAAAAAATGATATTTTATTGTTTTTGTGTCTAGTTTCATAGGTGGTACATAAAAGAAATTCTAATGTTTCAAAATTTAAACAGTTTTTACATATCTATTGTTTTATTTTAACTAAGACACTATTCTAAAATACATTTAACACTATTTTAATATACATTTATGGTTTGTTATGACTTTTTTACCATCAATTTAGCCCCAGGATTACCCCACCCACTCAGTTTACCAGTAAAATTCATTCACATAAATGCTCACAAACAAGGGATTTGTAGGTGTGTGCTTCATTTTAGACAATTAAGTAGTAGAGGACATTCACAATAATGCTTAGTTCTGTTTTCATATCGTCTCAAAAACATGCCCATATGTTTTTGACCCCCTTGAACCTCACTTTGTTTTATAGAAAACTAGGGTTTTCAGGGGTAAGCATTATTTTTCGAATTTATGCTTAAGGACATAGCTTGTGGTGTTTGACAGCATCGCCAAATTGAGAGGGTTCTAAAGAGTCCCCACAATCTATGTTTTGAGCAGAAATTAGAAAAATATCATTATTATCTGGATTTTTTTTTGGGGGGGGGGGGGGGGTGAGGGGGTGGTAGTAAAATCTTCCAATGGATTTGAATTATGCGTGTTTTCGTAATGTTATGTATTTAGCCATTTGAAACACCACCTCTTTATAATACTGTTGTCTGAATCCAAGCATAAACCTCTTAGTTAAACAGTGTTATGTCCAAGAAAAAGGTAGAATAGTGTAAAAGAAGTTCCTTTACATGTTTTTGTGTCATTTTTTTCTATGCAAATAGTTAGGGGTTTGGGCTTTGAACAGTATTACATAAAAATGTGTTATAAAATGATTGTGCTGTACTAATAGGCCATATCAGACTCCAAGTAAATGATTTAAAACTGTCATAGTCCTCGGTATAAATATGAGCTAGTATTGTAAACAAGTTCTTACAAATGTTAGTTTTTTGTTTGTTTGTTTGTTTGTTTGTTTGAATGGGGTTTAATGTCCCCGTCGACATTATTAAAGTCATTTTGGAGATGTTGCTTCCAATTTTGTGGAACTTTTATCTGACATTGAGATGGAATGACATCTCAAGCCCTACCGCCCAATGAAACCAGAAGGCTTATATGCATTGGACGATCTGACACACACCGCTTTGCCTGGGCAGGCTTAGTCCTTCTTAAAAGCGGTTTACCAGTACTCGTGTGTGGTCAGATTCAGCTCTTCGTGGAAGCACCATGCAGCCCAATCTATTTCTGCATGCCCCGATGGGCGGGGGCAACTTACAAATGTTAGTTTGCTTGTTTGTATTGGGGTTTAACGGCCCAGTCAATACTATTTAGGTCATTTTTGAGCTTGTCAGTTTACTTATCCACACTTTTCCTGTGCAGGCTTATACGTAAGTGATTAACCAGAACAGTGCACATTCTTTCGCCAGAAACTGAAACTGCCCTTCTTGAATAAGCGGAAAGGAGAGAATGACCATTGAAAGGATTTCATGATTAATCTCCACGAAAGAATGTTACCGACCCCAGCAGGTATCGAACCCGTGTCCTCCTGATCACCATTTAGGCGCTTACAAATGTAAGACCTATTCAAACATGCTTTTCTACTTGCAAGCTTGAGTACACGGTTGTACTTTCTATAAGCAAATGCAGTCATCACTACACTGATCAGGCTATTTACAACCATATTAGTTAAAAGAGAGAGGCTGCTTGCATCTGTGTTATGAGCTGTGGAATGAATAACCCAGTTTCAGGATCAACCATATGCCCTAGGTCTATAGGGCTAGGCAAATTAATCTTAGATTTAATAGCTCCCCATCAAATCAGTAGCTGATATGTACACCTGTACAAATGGAGCAAAAAACTATTAGTTGGTGGTAGATGACTAGGTCTAACGCCGGGTTTTTGGAGCACCATTGTTGTCTAATGTGTTTGGCTGAACAGCAAACCTACAGAAAAATTGCTGCTGCCTTAACTGGCCCTGAGACATTTGACTCAATACCAAGATCTGAAATCTCTTGAAGCTTGAAGTCTGATTTAGGCAATCCTCTTGCCTATACTATGTAAAGAAGAGCAGGTATCACATCCTGTAAGGCAATGCAGACAGCATAATCGCCCTTTCATCTGGCTCTAGCTTCCTGAAAACAGTGTGAACTGGAATACCTGAAACTGAAACCAATACAGCTTGTAAGCATGGACGGTCCGACTTGCACCGCTTTGCCTGGACAGGCTTAGATCCTCTAAGGGGTTTACCAATACCCATGTGCGGTCGGTTTCAGCTCTGCGTGGAAGCATCATGCACCTGATGGGCGGTGGGTGGGGGGAGGGGGTGGGGGGCAAAGACATTTCGACAATATAGCTACTGGAGATGAAGTTCCTCAAGAGATAAGAGATACAATAAGAAGTTTGATAAGTTGCCATAAAATGGGTCAAAAGCCATTTGAGTCATTCATGCAGGAAAGACTCATACCCATAGCTAGTTAGGCAGTCCAAAGAACAGTCTTATGAGCCTTTGCCTGGGTCAAAACTCCAGACTATGAGTGATATCAGGTCAATGGCACAGGTGTCTGGGGAAACCAGTCTGAGGAACTGACTGCCACCGGTGAAGAGATATATGCTCTCTATACATCAATTCATTCATTCAAGGTCTTGTCTTTCAAAAATGCTCATGATCACGTGAGTTTGTTTACAGATGAAGAATGTATGATGTCTACCAATAAGTCGGATTTCCTTGAAAAACTAGAAAGACTTGCTGGTTGTGTAGTATTTGACGGGATGTCTGTACTTAAAATGTTGCAGCATTCATCATGTCTCAAACTGACATATCAACAGATGGCTGCTATGTTTTGGTCTTACAGTCTTTTTACCATTATTTGGGTAGGTACCATTCACGTCGGTTTTGACAGGAATGAGGAAAACAGTCTCAAATCACAGACCCAACAAAAGTGTGGAAAGAATGTTTCTTCACACGTGCCTGTGTCTACGAGGAAAAAATGTAGTAACTGGTGATTGATAGATACTTTCAAACAGTAAAATCAAGAACTTCACACTAGATACCTTACTGAAAATTGCCATGAGCTTCTTAAGAAGAATGCTACTGTTGTTGGTGCAGGTTGACTTGAGAACAAGGCTCTGAAGTATCCGCTGATGGAGCGCTGTGGTGCAGTGGTAAAGCATTGGATTTGAGATCGAGAGGTAGCCGGTTCGATCCCCGCAAGCGCCATGTGTTGTTTCCTTGAGCAAGGAACTTTATCCACATTGCTTTGTACTGGTTCCTGTCCAGGAAAAGAGGGCCACATGGAAGATTAGTACTAGTACTAAATGTGTTATCCTCTATAAATAAGGTTGATTATTATTATTATTATCATGTTGTTCCTGTTCAGCATGAACTTTATTCCAACCGTGAAGAAGCTGATAGTAGAATGATTTGCAACTAGCCGTTGCAGGTTCTCTTGTTGTCAGTTCTGATACCGATGTTTTCTTTCTACTTGTGCATCATTTTAACCTACTTTATGCTGATGACAGGCAGAAGAGGTATTCATGCTGACTACACCAGGTATATTCCAGTTCACACTGTTTTCAGGAAGCTAGAGCCAGATAAGAGGGCAATTATGCTGTCTGTATTGCCTTATGGGTTGTAATACCTGCTCTTCTTTACATAATACAGGCAAGAAGAAGGCAATTCATGTTCTGCCTAAACCAGACTTCCAGCTTCAAGAGATTTCAGATCTTGGGACTGAGTCAAATGTCTCAGGGCTACTTAAAGCAGTAGCAATTTCTTTTTAGTGCACAGGTGTGCATATCAGCTACCGATTTGATGGGGAGCTTCAAAATCTAAGATTAATTTGCCTAGCCCAGTAGACCTAGGGTATACAGATTAAACCGCTTACAGATTCCAAGCATGCCCAGGAAAAGTGGTGCGAGTTGGACCATCCTTGCATATAAAACTTTTTGGTTTAAATGTGTGGCGGGGCTTGAGGTGTCATTTCATCTCAATGTCGGGGAAGGTCCCACAAAAAATTGGAAGCAATGTCTCCAAAATGCAAAATGACTGATACAGTGTTGATGGGGGACGTTGTACCTCAAATCAAACAAAATATAACCTGATTGCATAGCATATCCACTTTGTAACACGTTTTTATATAACAGTTTTGGATATAACACTTTATAACCCCAAAAGTCTAGCCAGTTACACAGCAAAAATGACAATGAAAGTCATTTTGGATCAATTTGATAAACACTATTTTGCTTGGATATAGCACTGCTTAATTAAGACGGTCAATGCTCAGATCCCGAAAACAGTGTTATAAAGAGGTGGTGTTTCCTAATGGCTGATCATATAATATAGTATGAGAACAGAACTAAGCATTAGTTTCAATGCCCTCTTCTACTTGTTGTTTAAAATGAAATCCTCGCCTGCAAATCCCTTGAGTGAATATTATGTGAATGAATTGTACTGGTAAACTGAGTGGGTGGGGTAATCCTGGGGCTAAATTTATGGTAAAACAGTCATAACAAATCATAAATGTACTTGGAAATAGTGTTAAATGTATTTTAGAATAGTGTCTTAGTTAAAATAAAAACAATAGATAAATAAAAATTGTTTAAAATTTTGAAACATCAGCATTGTCTTTATGTACAACCTATGAAACTAGACACAAAAACGATGAAATGTCTTTTATTTCACCGGTTTTCAAGTCAAACCCAAAATGTTGATCAATATTCTAGCACAAATCGTCTTTCTTTACCAGAAAAATAAATTAAAATAAGTTTGTAAGATGATTTGTGGCAATATTGTGTGACTGAATTTTACTGGTAAAATGAGTGGGTGGGGTAATCCTGGGGCTAAATTGATGGTAAAAAAGTCATAACCAACCATAAATGTATTTTAGAATAGTGTTAAATGTATTTTAGAATAGTGTCTTAGTTAAAATAAAACAATAGATATGTAAAAACTGTTTAAATTTTGAAACATCAGAATTTCTTTTATGTACCACCTATGAAACTAGACACAAAAACAATAAAATATCATTTTTTTCACCGGTTTTCAAGTCAAACCTAAAAAGTTGATCTATATTCTAGTACAAATCTTCTTTCTACACCAGAAAAATAAATTAAAATAAGTTTGTAAGATGATTTGTGGTATTTATATTCATATTTTACGAAAAACTGGAATTTACAGCTATGGCGGCCATCTTGGACGCCATCTTGGATTTCTCAGCTCGCCATCATTTATGCCAATTTATGCCGGCAGTTTCAGATACTACAGATGCTGACGAACATTTTGGTATATGACATGTTTTGTTATACGGGGGGGTATGGGTTACTACCAGAAATAGTGGACTTTTTGGCCCATTGTCACCCTACCATTTAGGGGCGTATCAATACATGGCGTTACCATATTCTCAGACGCGACGTCATATGTTAAAAAAATCAATAATGCATGAGCATGACTGCAAGATGATATTTATCATATGACATTTAAAATGCATTTTATTCACGACTGATTTGCAATAATGTCAATATTCCGCCATTAGTAGACGCGATGTCGTTAAGGACGTATATGTAAGGTTACGGTGCGCATCTAACTTATTTGCATATTTAATCCACTAATGGATTATCTAATTTATTAATTAGCGTTATTTCATTCTCAGAGAAGCCTCCGAGGTGTAGTGGTTACGGTACTGATCTTGTAAACCAGGGATCGCAGGATCGATCCCGGGCTTCTCCAGACTGTCGGATGAGTCTTTAAACCGAGGTCCCGTCGCCGTATGAACTAAGCTTTTGGTGGGACGTAAACCTCAAACACTCACTCACTCACTAATTTCATTCTCAGACGAGACGTCATATGATAAATAACATAACATAATATTCCCTATATTAAGACAAGCTCAGGTCATGCACATGTCATATGAGTGGGAGGACGAAAAAGAAACAAATCAGCAGGCCCTCGACGTTGGATCGACGTTGAAAACGTTGTTTCGACGTTGTTTCAACATTGAGTAAACGCCCTGATTCTGCAGGAAAAGACACTAATGATAACAAGTAGTTTAGGTCGTAGTACCAAAGCGTTAATCCAAAATCATTAGTCCATAGACAAAATGGCAAATATCAATGTTCAGATCAACAGACATGGACTCCAGAATAGTGTAATCAGGCGTCCGCGGATAGTAAGCATTACTTTGTAAGCAAGCTTCGCCCACCATGTCCATCGACCTGAACGAAGAAAAGGTGTAAATGCCGAGAAGGGTATGTCCGAGATTTTGGAAGTCTTTCTATGGCTTACCATTGGCAAACATATCAGAAATAATTCTGGAAATGGCCACATTGTACGGATCAACAAGATCATGGTGCTTCCCATAGAACTTCTTTAGTGTTGATACCAGTTTGGTTTTTTGATACCCCTGGCATAACAACCTGGTAGTGAGCACCTTCCCATGTTCCATAAAGTCCTGATACTTGGAACAGGCTCTAGCATAACGGATTAACTGTGAAACGTAAACTCCATATGCTGGTGCAGACGGGATATTACTGCTCAGGAAGGGAAAGTTAACCATGGGAAAATAGAAGTCATCTCGTTTATCGTACAACCTAGTAGTAAGCTTCCCGTTGTCAATATAGAGATACCAATCCAAGTATGAGGAGGAGGTTGCAGTCTCTGTTGTTTTCTTAATTTCAAGTTCACGTGGATAGATGAATTCCAAGTACTCTGCGAATTTAGCATTTTTCAGAGACAATAAATCATCTACATGTATATATCTGTAGGTGAAATTGAATCGTTGTGCAAGGCGTTTCTTGCCTGCTTTGAGGAGACCTTGTACAAACTCCGCCTCATACTAGTACAAGAACAAGTCGGCAAGCAACTCATACTGGAGAATATCCTAACCAGCAAATACATGGCCATACTAGTACATACTGGGAAGTAGCCTATGCCTAGCATACTGGAGGTAAGCCTTACATATCCAGTAGAATACAGTAAAATTCCTATATTACGACCACCTCTGAGACTATTCAAAAGTGGTTTTTAAAGACCGCTTTTGAACAATCCCAAAGGTGGTCTTTAAATACAGGACACTGTATGCAATTAGAAACACTGAAACCTTTAAATCATGTAGTTTTTTTTTTTTTTTTTACTATTTAATTTTGGCTGGTCTTAATAGCAGAATTTCCAAACTACATATAGGGCAAGGACAGACCCATTTTTAATTTAGGAGTATCCTTTTTATTTTTCTTGTAATTTTCACAAAAATACGTGTACTTTAAGCAAGCAATGAAAACACTGACGCGGCTTCTCTTTGTTTTGGTAAGCTCTTCATACAGTAAAATTCCACTAGTCAGACCAACTAAAATTACGGCTTATTCTGCTTTTAAAAGCATATTTAGAATATTTCAGGAATATTTCTTTGTGTGTTCTACATCCAATGTGCTCTAGTGGGAGACAATCTTTGGGATTGTTCAAAAGTGGTCATAAAGACCACTTTTGAACACTCCCAAAGGTGGTCTTAATACAGGAATTTTACTGTATATGGGTTATAAGAACTTATTCTTTTCTTATTCTCAGCCAGCTATGCCGAGTTCGGAGCATATAATGTCAAGTTCAGAAACTGCGGCCTATGGACCAGTTCCTCAGCAATCGACCTTCAGTCAGATTGATCCGATACCATTCATTCATGAGAACGACCCGGGCCCAACAAAGCAACAGCCACTTTTCCAGAATATAACGACGGAACCACAACAAAATATCGGGAACGGGCTGATTGCTCAGCAAGCTATGCCAAGTTCGGAGAATGTGAAGCCAAGTTCAGAACAAGAAATCGTCAAAGAGCCCAGGTATCATCAAACCAAAGCACCGTCTTTTACATGCATAACATATATAGCAAATAGAACAGAGTCTCGCACAGAAAGCCAGAATATTCCCGTGTCAGTATCAAATGCCATTCCAGAGGAGACAGGAACAGTAAAAGAAGCAAACCACGATGAGACCGATGGAGAAACGCTTACGTTAATACTGCGCAAAATACGAGACTTGGAATCATTGTTTCACAATGTTAAAAACTCGATAATGAACAGCGTTGAATCACAATTGCAAGAAATGAAGACAACTCTAGTAAGTATTACAGAAAAAACACCAATACGGACATATGCTGATGTTGTAACACCGCAACCTGTAATCATTTCTCCTCAAGTCAGTTCAATCAGTATTGACGAAGGATACGACAACAGCACAACACACAGTGTGGACGGCGATTCATCGCAGACCCACGTAAAGACCTTATATCATGACAATAATACAGAAGACAATATGCCTGTGGGGAACCATATACCAGTGCGAGTGAAGACTAGACCGGAAAATAATGACAATCAACAATCTAGCAGGAAAACACAGCTTACAAATAGGAGTGAACTATCTCGTCACACAGAAGAACATCCCACAAAACAGTATGAACGTCCCGCAAACAAGAATGAACGACCTACAAACAGGGATACTAGAAATACAAACGGAATTGTACGGCGTTCAAATGGGAATACAAACAGGAGCAAAGGAATAGCAAACGAGACTGACAGACATACAAACAGATGCGGTCCGATTCAAAATGAACGACCTACTAGCAGGAATGAACATCAACTGAACAGGAACGGGATACAGCGGCACACAGAAAGCGATGAAGTATCTTTAAACAGCGCTGACTTCAGAAATCGAATACAACCGATTAGAAATACAAACAGACAAACATTACTCATTGGTGATTCACTGTTGAATTCGGTAAATCCCAAAGGTCTAGTCAGGGGAATACAAAAACATTCTAAAAGTGGAGCTCAAGTTTGTAACATTATAGAAGACATCAGTATGTATGATATGAAGTCCTTCAGTTCTGTTGTTGTGATGGTAGGAGGGAACGACGCATCAAATCGCACGGATACAGAGCTTTTCGAGGAGAAGTATGATCAATTGATCAGTTTCATTAAAATGGGAAACCAAGATTGCGATCTTTATATCTCCAAAATAGTTCCACGAGGAGACACAGACATTCAAGAGTACAACTCCATCATATCGAGACTTGCAACGTACTGGCAAAATCACGGTGTTTACCTCATACAAGCGACAGAGGATTATTTTTATGGACAATATGGCTGTCCGACGATACGCTACTATTCAAATGACGGAATTCATCTCGCAAATGCAGGTGTAAAACGACTACTCCATGCCATAAACTCTAAGATAAATGTAGTGGCAGACCTCGAGAACCGCGTTTACAAACGTTATGCGTTTCGTTACGGAGGAAGACAATCGGACCAAGGGATACATCGGAATTCCGGGAGCAGTGAATTAGAACCCCGTGCTGCGAGGAATAGACAGCACGGAAATGCCGGTGGAGGATATTACAATGAAGAGAGAAATAAGAGACAATACCGTAGATCGAGGAGGGAATGTTTTGCATGCCGTATGACTGGACACCTTGCTAAGGACTGTTAGAACAATAAATAGGAACTCGGCATTATTGCCAATCTAACAGGAGGCGCATCAATTTCTACTAAATATAATTTTCAAATTTTAGAAAACATTTGTGATGTTTGTAACTCATTTACATGTTCATGCGCCTGCAGGGGTATTAGTGACATGACTATTGATGATAATATTAGTCGAGTAAGCTCTATAAGTGATAATCCAGAAAATACACAACCATATTTACCAGTTAACAATGACATTTATGTAAGAAGCCATTCTTTATCTAATAGTGCTGATAAGACAGAATCTAATGACAAGAATGATAGTAATCGATTACGAATTACTCAGAGTTATGTCAGTAATAATGCTTTATCCTTTAACTTGACCTCAAAAGGATTCAATTTTTGACATATAAATATTCAAGGCATTTGTGGAAAGCAGATGACAAAATTTTTAGAACTGAAAGCCGACTGCACCAGAAAACAGGTCATTGCAAGTCTTTGGAATAAGTGAAAGCAAACTAAAAGATCATAAAATGTCACAATGTTTTTATGTAGACGGTTTTCAGAAACCATTTCGCGATAATATGTCAAATGGCGGTGGAGGTATCATTGTATATGTGAGAAATGGTTTAAATGTTAGAAGGAGAATCGATCTAGAAACTAATGATATTTCATGCATTTGGTTGAAAATTTTACCAGAAAAAGGTAAATCGTTTTTAATAGGCAATATGTATCGCCCACCAAATTCAAAAATTGAGTTCAATGATCGTTTTGAAAATGTTATCGATATAGTTTCACAGGAAGGCAAAGAATTTATTTTATTATGAGATTTTAATAAGAATTTACTTCCAGATCATGTTGATATAGAATGGGAAAACTTTACAACTTCTTTGGGGCTAAGTCAGTTAATCTGTGATCCGACTAGAGTAACAGAAACATCAAACACCTTAATAGATCACATATACACAAATGCTGTCGAAAACATTTCAAAAGCACATGTTTGTCAAACTACAATAAGCGACCATTATGCTATTTTCGGAAGTAGAAAACTGAATAATTGCATAAAACTAATACACACCAGACAATAATCTACCGCTCTTTCAAACATTTTGATGAAAATGCGTTTAATAAAAATAAAAAATGAGTTCCTTTAAGAGCAATGAAAACATTCATCAGAAAGAAGATGGGACATACTACGTAGTTTCGGCTAATAGAGCCTCATCAGTGACCCTGTAATGATCCGGCAAAGAAAGCCAGAGGAAACATACTGCAATTTTGCAAATTTCGAATAGGCAGTCGATACAAAGACAGATATAAATCAAATCGGGGTCCAAAAAATTAAAAACCTGTCTAGAATATGAGTCTTAACAAGTAATTTATTTCTGATTTCTCAGAATATTCACGCTGATCTCAAAGGACCAAAAGTAAAATATAAACTACACTATGGTTGATGTACGGGGAGACGTTTTACGGCCGCCACACGGCACAACACCAGCTGCAGTGAAGGCAAATAAAAATCAAAAATGAGTTCCTTTAAGAGCAATGAAAACATTCATCAGAAAGAAGATGGGCCATACTACGTAGTTTCGGCTAATAAAGCCTCATCAGTGACCCTGTAATGATCTTAAGTCAGATTTACAAGAAGTCCCATGGGAAACGGTTGAAAGATTTGATAATATAGATGAAGTCGTTGATGTCTGGAATTCAATGTTTTTAGAAATAGTCAATAAGCATGCACCAATGAAATCCCACAGAATAAAAAGACAGTATCAACCAGAATGGTTAACACCTGAAATTTAGATTGCATGAAACAAAGAAATAAAAACAAGATTAATGGAAAAATGGATGAATATAAATATATAAGATACAAAGTCTCTAGTATGATAGATGAAGAAAAAAAATGAAGTGTACAAAAATAAGATAGAAGAAGGCAAGGATGACCCTCGTTCAATATGGAAAATATTTAGACAATTTGGAACAAGCAAAAAAGAAAACGTAAAAGATGATATCAAAATTAAAGCTGATGATAAGATAATTTCAAATGATTGAGATATAGCAAACATTTTTAACGAATTTTTCGTGAATATCGCAGCAAATTTTAGGGAGCCATTAAAACATTCTGACTTCGAAGAATTAAAACATCATATTGACTCTAAGCTAAGCAGAGATGTACGTTTTGATATCCCACTAACAAGTTGTTCATTTGTTTGTAAATATTTGTCAACGCTAGATGTAACAAAAGCAACAGGACTGGACTGTATGGAACCAAGGTTGCTTAAAAAGCACCACAAATTCTAGCACCAGGCCTAACATATATTATAAACAAAAGTTTAACGACGGGTAAATTTCCTTCTTTATGGAAACAAGGCAAAGTGAATCCCATATTTAAGGCAGGTTCGAAACAGGATGTAAACAACTACAGACCAATATCCATATTCCCACTTTATCGAAAATTATTGAAAAATGGGTAAACAAAAATCTTATGAAGTATCTAAACCAGCATAATTTGCTGCATCAAAGACAGAGCGGTTTCAGGTCCTGTCATTCAACTGAAACGGCTTTGATAGCACTCGCAGATTCTTGGCTACGTGCGCTCAACGAAGGTGAATAAGTTGGATGCGTTTTGGTCGACTTTCGCAAAGCGTTCGATTTAGTTGATCATAAACTCCTTCTTGAAAAACTTCGCCTTTATAAGTTAGGCAATTTATGTTTATCTTGGTTTAAATCGTATTTAACAAATCGTAGTCAACAGGTAGTTATAAATGTAAATAGCTCTAAAAGTGATGACGTACTTTACGGAGTACCCCATGGGTCTATTTTAGGACCCCTTTTATTCTTAATGTTTATTAATGATTTGCCTTTGACTTTAAAACATGCAAATGTATCTGTAGATTTATATGCAGACGACACGACGATTCACTGTAACGAGACAGACAAGGCATTACTTGAAATGAAACTTCAACAAGCATTAGATGCTCTTAAAATGTGGTGTTTAGAAAATGGCATGATTATCAATCTTGAGAAAACTCATCTAATGTTTATCATGAGTAGACAAAAACGAAACACATTAACAGATAATTCATTGTCACTGGCACTAAATGGGCTAAATTTACAAATGACTAGTAATGAAAAAATCTTAGGTGTTCATTTTGAAGAAAATCTGATTTGGAACAACCATTTTAAGCATGTTTCTAGTAAGATATCATCATATTTATGGCTTTTATATCAAATTCGGTCATTTCTAAGTGAAGAGCACAGGCTGCTTTTTTATAATGCATACATCAAACCTCATTTAGAGTATTGTTGTGTGGTATGGGGTAATTCTTCCAATTATAATATTCAACTAATGGAAAAACTCCAAAGGAGAGCCTGTAAAACCATTCTTGGAAAGACTATTCAACTTTGGATGATGCCATAAATCAATTAAATATGCTATCTTTTGAAGAAATGGTTTTTATGAACAAAGCAAAGTTAATGTACAAAATAGCAACTAACACTGCACCAATTTATTTGGTAGATTTATTTCAAATGCGCATGAACGAAACAAGCTCAGAAAATTCTCAACTGAATTTACGATCGGTAGCTAACAAGAACATGCTGATACCCAAACCGAAAAATAACCTTTTCAAGAGTAGTATTTCGTATTCCGGTATTCTTGTTTGGAACAGTATTCCTCTGGATATCAAAAATTCAAATACGATGGAATCATTTACAAGAAGATGCATAACATGGATGAAAGGAGATCATGATTCTTAAGACTTTTATTGTGATGACCTCCATCGCCATTTCACATTATACGTATAGTATGTTGAATTAATTTGCACAATAACATTTTCAAATTATTCTCAAATTAGCATTTCTCCTGAGTTTTCATTTTCTATAGATCACTATTGCTTCATTAATAATGATTTTCATTGTATTATATCATTTTGTATGTCCGTATGTATTATGTATTCATGTTGGAGGGCCTCAGGGAAGATTGGTTCCGGCCAACTGAGTAACCCTCGGTAAATAAAGTAATTACTTACTTACTTACTTATAATTATAATAATAAATGGGTAATATATTTTCTCTAGTTAGGACTATGAACCAAATGTAAGCACTGTAAGCACTGGTCAACTTGCGCCTGGTATAGCTGGTAACCGGGATGTAACTATGTCTCAGCCCTCTGGTAGTGGCATGTTATCTCCGTTACCAAGCTCGATCCGCTAGGAAGGAACAGTATCGATATCAAAGGACGAGTCTTCCAAGGGAGGAAATGTAACTGTAGGCGTGGGTAGTTTACCGGCTGAAGGACTGAATAGGCCACCCGAACAACAAAATACTGACTCGCAATAGAAATACGAGGGGTGTTCAAAAAGTGACGAACCTTGATTAACACAAATTACAGACAGTTATCGTCACAACAGCAGCGCTAGTATCCAAAATAACAGTTCCATAAATGTTACTGGACTGCGTTGTAGTAAATTTAATTGCGCAGCACTAAATGTTTGTGGTTTGAGACGCAGAACTCTATACCCTGATTTTGTAAATTTAATTAATCAGTACCACATCTTCTCTGTGTGTGAGACGAAGCAAGATAACTTCCATATTATCGATGTTCCCGATTATGATTTTATTTCTCAGACTCGAAAACAGAAGTTCATCAGAAGAAGCGGTGGTATAGGGGCTTTCATTCACAAGTCCATGTCCCATAAAATATCTCAGATCGAGTCAGACTCAGATTATATCATGTGGTTACGAATGGACAAAACGCTTTTCTCAACAGATGAGAATATCATCTTTGGCGTTGTGTATGTTCCACCACACGATTCTCGATTTAATACTGTAGACGAACTGTCACAATTTGATGTTGAAATAACGAATATGTGTATTACTCATAACTATGTAATTTTAAACGGAGATTTTAATGCCCGTACCCACACTAAGCCAGATTTTATTGATACAGACGAATTCTTTAGTCGGCAATTTGATTTTGACAGCAGTCTACTAGATTTTTGTAATATATCAGATAAACTGGCGGCAATGAATATTGCAAGCGAGAGAACCTCACATGATACCACTCTCAATCACGAAGGTCAAATGCTGTTAGACATTTGTAGACATTTGTAAAAGCAACAATCTACTTATATTGAATGGCAGATGTGGCGATGATAGGCTGAAAGGCGCATTTACATTCCGCAGCCGTTCCATCATAGATTATTTTATTGTATCATTAGGATGTTTACAGTTTGTTAACAGCTTTGCTGTGAATGATCTCGACCCCCTTTATTCAGATGGGCACTCGCTCATTACCGCATCGTTTGATTTTAAGAGACCACTTAAAACCCTACCAAATAACAAACCAAACCATAATCTTAATAGACCTAACTGGAACCCAGATAAAAAGCATGATTTTCTGAATAATCTAGACAAGTCAAAACTTGATAATTTATACCAACAACTGAAAGATGCTACCAAAAACAAAGTTTCCTTGTCTGAGAAATCTATATCAGATTAAGGTGATGAGATATCAGACATTTTTATAAATTCTCAGTCCCTTACACAACAGGGTGATACCCAGTCATCAGTCGACAACATGCACATCAAAACGAAATAAATGGTTTGGAAAAGAATGTAAGAAAGCCAGAGACAAGTATCATACAGCGAAAAAAATACATGAAAAAATTCCTACTCAGAATAATAAAAGTAAACTTATAAATGCAAGTAAATCCTATAAAAAGAAAATGAATTTCCATATAAATAAATTTAATAAACAACAGCAAGTAAAGTTACGACAGTTACATGACAAAAATCCTAAACAGTATTGGAAAATATTGAATAGAATTGACAACAAACAGGAAAAATCGGACATAGGTCTGGACACTCTCTTTAATTTTTTCAAAAATTTAAATGCAAATACTACTGAAGATACCGACCCGACTATGGAAAATTTTAATGTTCATATCGATGAAGATACTGATGATATTTTAAAGTGCTACATAACGGAAAATGAGATTATCAAAATGTATACAATGTCTGAAAAATAATAAAGCATGCTCCAATGATCGAATCATAAATGAATATTTGAAACACACAACCGATGTTATGACCCCTATTTACGTATATTTCTTCAATTTAGTTCTGGATACAGGTTCCTTGCCAGAAAGCTGGCTTGAAGGAATTATTCGACCCATTTATAAGAGAAAAGGTGACCCTTACCAACCTGAAAACTATAGGCCTATTACAATCTTAAGCTGTTTTGGGAAACTGTTCACTTCAATTTTAAATGCAAGATTACACAAGTTCCGCGAGTTAAATAATATTCTTGAAGAAAATCAAGCAGGGTTTAGAACCGGCTATTCAACTACAGACCATATTTTTGTACTGCATTCGCTAATTGAATTACTTAAAGTTAAGAAAACGAAACTGTTTTGTTCATTTATTGACTTTTCTAAGGCATTTGATTCTGTTTGGCGGGTGGGTCTTTGGATGCAATTACTTGGTTATAACATTAACGGCAAAATATTTCGTGTAATACATAATATGTACAAAAATATCAAGTCATGCGTTTCCTATAATGGAGAACAATCTTCTTTCTTCCAGAGCTTCAGAGGGGTTAGGCAAGGGGAGAATCTTTCCCCAGTATTATTTGCTATTTTCCTAAATGATCTTGAGAGTTTTCTCATCAGTAACGGTGCATCGGGTGTAAACCTAGACCTACAGTATGACCAACTGACAATATTTATTAAGATATATGTTCTGCTGTACGCTGACGACACTGTCATTTTTGGTACAGATGAAAAACAATTTCAAACTAACTTAAACTTATTCTTCGAGTATGCTACATTATGGAAGCTTGACGTTAACTATCAAGAAACGAAAATCATGATATTCGGTACAAGAAACGATAGTCGTTTTGAATTCAAACTAGGTAATCATATTATATCTACCTGTAAGGAATTTAAATATTTAGGAATTATTTTCTCGAAAAATCGCAGTTTTTATAATGCTATTAAGAATAATGTAGCCCAAAGCAAAAAAGCCATGAATTTACTTTATAAGCGGATAAGAAACCTAAACCTTCCCATTGACTTACAGGTCAAATTATTCGACTATACAATTGTCCCTATTTTGTTGTACGGGTGTGAAATCTGGGGTTATCAAAATACCCAAATCATAGAAAATGTACAAAACGATTTTTTGCGTAATATTCTCAGATTACGAAAAAGCACGCCTATTTACATGTTACAAGCTGAACTTGGGAGACGACCACTGCAAATAAATATCAAAAGTCGTATGATAGGTTATTGGATCTCCATCATAAATGGTAAAAGTACAAAACTCACTAGACTTTTGTATAACATTCTTTATAATGAACATGAACTCGGTAACCATGATTTCAAGTGGATCAAATATATTAAAGATATCCTGATATCCGTAGGCATATAGATCCAATACATAATCATCGAGCATTAAAATCATCAATCAAACAAACTTTGGTCGATTTACAAATCCAGGAATGGAGAACAAAGTTGATTTCCTCGTCAAAGGGCAAATGTTATTCGGTCTTCAAAACAGACATATGTATGGAAAAATACCTTACACGCTTGCCAAAGCGATATTACTTATCCTTATGCAAATTTCGGACGGCTAACCATAAACTCCCAATCGAAACAGGGCGATGGGAAGGAGTTCCTCTTAATGAAAGGAAATGCCCTCATTGTAATATAGATATTGGGGACGAATTCCATTTTATTTTTAAATGTACTCTCTTTAACGCAGAAAGACATATGTACTTGAAACCTTACTTTCACAGGCGCCCGAACATGTTAAAATTTAAAGAACTTCTGTCTACAAATAATCTAAAGACACTTATCAATGTAGCAAAATTCGTCGATGTGATAATGAAATCTTTTGGGTAAGCTGTTACTTTGTATACATAAAACAGCTATCTTACACTATATGCAGCCTATTACCTTAATGCTTCATATTCTAACTTAGTATTCTTAAGATATTTTGATCACTCCACATGTATGAAGGTAGTAGCATAGCAACCGGTTCTTCGAAACAGACAATACATGTATTAATCCTTATAAACATATTTCTTACAGGGAGCCGTTCACTGACGTCATTGATTGCATAGATTTATGTCATTTGTTTTCTCTTATGCCACCTATGAGTGGCCTGAGATGTACGTTATTTAATAAAAGATCTGTTCTGTTCTGTTCTGTTCTGTTCTGAAGAATCCCAACAAAGTTTTACATATTCATGTAATTTTGTTCAGTATACATGTTTTTACCATACTTTGATTCACAAGCAAAATAACATACAAACCTTTTAGAGTAACATATAGCATCATCAACTGTTTTGAATGACCTAAAAGGAAAAAAGAATGTAAATAAAGTATAAGTGCACGTCAGGATACAGACGCGGCGATGGTGATTTCGTTCGAGATACGCTTGCCATACATTTTGGTGTAAGATTAGGAGAGTTTAATTTCCAATTTATGCGCGACTTAACACACTTGCTACAAGCCAACTCTCTCTCTCTCTCTCTCTCTCTCTCTCTCTCTCTCTCTCTCTACATCAGATGGAGAAAAGTAGGATATTTAGTATATTTACTTAAGTTCATCTAACGTTCATTGGTGTACGAACAAATTTGGGTCATTTAAACTTTGCCCCCCCCCCCCCCCCCCATGTTCTTCATACTGTTATAAAGGTTAAATCAATTATCTTTGTTACTTACATTAATAATACAGTCGAACTTCAATGGCTCGAACACCTTTGAGACCTCGAAAATCTGTTCGAGACAGGGGTAGTTCGAGCCACTGAGGTTACTGTCAGGAGGCATAACGAGATACTTTTTGACATCTTTTCGGTGTTCTATAATGAATACGTATGCTGTGTGTACTCATTAGAATCGCCTCATCGAGGCGATTCTAATGAGTACACATAGCATACATGTGCAAGATAAAAGACTAAAATTTCCTTAATTATCCCCCACTATTTCGTATGTAGAGGATTTCGCTAGGGGCTCAAGAATGTGTTCGACTCATCCATGGTACACGAGTCATCGGTGTTCGAGCCATCAAAGTTCTACTGTACTTTCCAAATTCTGATTTTAGGGCTTAAACAGAAACAAGAAAACAATTGCACACAGTTTTCCCGTCAATAACGGAAGAACGCTGTTGACGTCATAACGTGGGTATCGTCCAATATATTTATTAAAAAAAAAACAACATACTCATAATCTTTGGGGAAACAAACCTTTTGTTTTGATTCTAGAAAAGGTATCCCTGCAGGCATAAAACGTTGACTCAACGTTGAACTAACGTTGAAACAACGTTGTTTCAACGTTAGTTCAACGTTGAGTGCCTGCTGGGATATCTGTTCACTCACGTATTATTAATTTTCCTTGTATCTGCCTTTTTTATCCAGATTAGATGGCTTATTCAATATTGAGAGAATAAGCTTTATTTGTTAAATAAATACGTTCTCCCTCTAGGACAATCACGCCAAACTATGCATATGTCAAATGCCATCTGCTATTTCACACCAATGTCATACGATAATATAAAAATGGTGAATAGAAGATAAGCTTCAAATTCTTTGGGATTCGATTGTTTGTCAGTCGACCCAAAGTTATACATTTAGAAGAGCATATACTGCTAGTGTCCATGTGTCCACGTGACTACGCTGACCGATAAACTTAAACCGCGAGTTATGTTCGTCTTAAAGCTTAAGGGTACCGTTTCACCCTTTACTGAATGAATGTGAAGAACAGCGCAGCAACACCAGCAGTAATACAGTCGAACTTCAATGGCTCGAATCCCTTTGGGACCATGAAAATTTATTCGAGACAGGGGTAGATCGAGCCACTGAGATTACTGCCAGGAGGCATAACGAGATACTTTTGGACATCTTTTCGGTGTTCTTTTATGAAAATGTATGTTTTGTGTATTCATTAGAATCGCCTCATCGAGGCGATTCTAATGAATATACACAGCATACATTTGCAAGATAAAAGCCTAAAATCTCCTTAATTATCCCCTCTATTTCTTATGTAGAGGATTTCCCTAGAGATTCAAGAACGGGTTCGACTCAGCCATGGTAAAGGGCCATCGTTGTTCGAGCCATTGGAGTTCTACTGTATTACTGTCAGCAGCAACATTACTAATAGATTCTTCAAACCAATAACTTTGGAGAGGTCCAGTTATAATATATGGGGTGTTAGGCTTATGTCATTCCTTGTAAGTTTTACATCAATGTCCTTACATCAAGCAGTGAATACCCTAATCAGACGCCGCATTCTGCGGCGTTTGATTAGGATCTTTACTGTTTACTAATGTTTTGTTTGTTTTTGTTTTGTTTGTTTGAGGCTTAACGTCCCCGTCAACATTATTTAGGTCATTTTGGAGACATTGTTTCCAATTTAGTGGGGCTTTTACCACACATTGAGATGAAATAACATCTCAGGCCCTGCCGCCCAATGAATACCACTTTGCCTGGGCAGGCTTAGTCCTTTGAAGCAGTTTACGAGTGGCAAACAGTGCGGACCCAGATCAGACAGCGCAGAACGCGGCGTCTGATCAGGGCATGCACTGATTGCAAAAAGTTAAGCCATTTAAAAAAAAACTTAATTGAAGAAAACACAACTTGACACCCCTAAGTTTTGAAATGGACTCCTGCTATGTATAAGGAGGAAGATTCCATTTGGTACAAAAAGGGTTAAACATCAGTGAGCTCACTTCACTGAAATTGAAAAGTTTACATGCCTCAATAGGAATCTCCGTAGGGCTGGCTAATCGGAGCTAAAAAGATAATCGATTATCAGTCCTGTCATTGCGATCGATAATCGATTAGTAATCGCTAAGGTTTTTGTCATAATTTAACCTGCCTGAGCATCACTCTTACAATATGTTGCACTTTACCATATGTATATTTGAACAGACAGGCCTGAGCAAACAGTGCATACCCAGATGAGACGCCGCAGAATGCGGCGTCTCATCAGGGTCTGCACTGTTTGCTACTCATCCAGCTATTTTAGGCATAATTTTGGGTAGTAAATTGTACCTATCAAGTAATCGATCAAAAGCAAATCAGAAATGATAATCATTTTTGTGGAAATTATCGATCGATTAATCGATTATACGATTAATCGTGTCAGCCTTATTGGAGATGTCACAAGAGATGATACAAGTTGGCAGGGGAAGATCAAACAGCACCAAAAATTCTATCATTGGGGTAATTTCTCTATTGCAGATAATTTACTTTACGCATATGCGTACTATGCGTAATGGCGCGACGCATATGCATAAGTCTTCTCTCTTTCGGTGGCGATGTACAAATTATTTCCATTAAGAACAGATCCTGTAATATGTTAAAGAAGGTTTATTTATTTAGTTTTTATTTATTTATTTATTTATTCGTTTTTTTTGGTATTTTTTGCTTCCTACCTTTATTTCATTTTCTCGAAACGTCTTGAAGAGCCCTTTTCCACTATACAAACAATAGCATCGTAACCCCCAGGTCAGCTTTTGAACTAGGTGACATCGAGATCGTACTATTCTGTTTTTATCTTGTCTCTTACGTCTGCTGCTTCGTGATTTCAGTACTGGCTTCTAGTCATCAAAGCCATGTCACGTTTCCATGCTGAACTTAGGACGTAGAAATCTGGCCCGACGTTATAAAACCTTTCCGTGCTTAACTCAAATGAGCATAAAATTTGTAATGCTCAAAAGTATTAAAAATACAAACAAATAAGATCATTATTCGGCTTCAATCAGCAAATATTGTTGTTTGTCTTGCTCAAAAATTTTAAAATGCCAACAATTGTTGGCATTTTAAAATTTATGAGCAGGACAAATTTCATGCTCAAGTGAACTGAGCATGAAAGACGTTTTATAACCTCGGAGCCTAGTGAATGAATGCGCCACCTCCCGAGGAAACCTCTCTGGAACTCTCCCATCGATGATCAGTGATAACACGAATAAACCTGTGTATTTGTAGAGACAAAGGGAAAACGTAATTCATCAGGAAACACGCCTATATAATTTTGACCACCCTTAAACCCCACTTTTATACAGTAAAACTGGGGTTTACAGGGGTATACATTATTTTTCTTATTTCTGCTCAAAGCATATATTCTGGGTACTCGTTAGAATCTCTGTTTTTAGCAGAAATAAAACTATCAGGATTTGTATCTGAAAATTTTCATTTTTTGGTGGTAAAATTTTACCAATATATTTGGATAGGCGTGTTTTCGTAATGGACACGATGAAGGCCCGTAGCTTTCTTCGAATGCGCATGCCCAGCCATTTAATAAGCTCTGGGCTGAAGCTGCGCCACAAGGCTTACTTTACATGTCTGGGGTGTTAAAAGCCTTCTCGAAGTCCAGAATAAATGTGTCCACCTGTCCAAGATTTTGACCCGTCATTAATAACTGTGCTCAGCTGAGTTTCACAACTATGCCCTTTCCTAAATGCATGTTGTAGGATTAGGCAAGAGGCCTTAGAATGTTGGAAATGTTTAGCATTCCAGGTACCAAAAGGTCACCTTGCAGTAGAAAAAGTAAAACCTTCTATCCGATTTCTTATGGCTTGAGTTCCCAATGCTGCATACCAATTTCCATGGTCATCGGACATTTGATTCTAGAGAATTTCAAAGGGTTTTTCGTGACGGACGTCGACGACGACTGACAATTATAAACTTGCATGTAAACTTCCCCACAGCCTAGAGTCAGGGGAGTTAAAGATATTTGTTACAAAGAAAACAGCAAATTAGAAATATCTCGCTAAAACCTTAAGTGGTCGCAAGGCATGTAGCTTGTACCAAGAGGAAGACGTGTTTCTGCCAACTCATACTGACGCATATGCATATTTAAAATAATAATAATAATAATAATAATAATAATAATAATAATAATAATAATAATAAACCCGACGATACTATACATCTTTTCTTGTGTGTTGAGTCTGCTTAAAAAAGAAAGAAAAAATGGATTTCGGTTGATTGTTTGTCAGTCGACCCAAAGCTACTAAGCACAGTGGTTTTTCGTTGTTCGTGTCAACGTGACTATCATTGACTTGTTGGAAACTCAGATTTTTCTTCATATCAATACCCTTAAAAAGTCATATAAACGTACATTCTGGTTATATAAAAATGACTTCATAATGACTTAGTATCTAAATGCAGAAAAAAATACATGCATATAGTTACCATGATTTCAGTACCCAGTTTCGTAAAATCATTCTTCGATATAAAAATATTGGTGCAACATAAATATTATACAATAGACTGCATGCATGGTAGTTAACCCAGTCACGGTTGATAACTTTGCTTCCCTCTTTAATCGCACGCCAGTGGGTAAGGTGTCAGATTCTATGAAGGTTCCAGTGAAAAGGCTTACTTGTATAATGTTGGTTTGTGCCTGAGGCTCTGTCTCTGGTAGGGCCTATCGGAGTCTAACTGTTGGTTTTCTTTTGCTCCAGCATTTCAGTGTTTTTTTTTTGCTGTCGAGTCCTCATCGTTGTTTCATCTCTGAGGTTGTGTGGTTTAATTTTTGTGTTCTCGGAGATGTTGTACTGATGAGTTAGGACACCTTCATGCGGACTGAACAAATTATTTGTCTAAATCGCGACGGAATCAAGGGCGAGGATTGCGGCCGCGAAAGACGGTTCTTCTGTCGCGATTTATTTTTAATGTTGTCTGTCTTTGAGTGTGTATATCGTTTATATATATATTTGTTTTGGACAGACAATTGGTTATTTTATGGGAAAGTACCAGTCCTTTGGGCTTTCCGCTATTGATGTTTCCATTAGGGTCTAGTTTACATTTCTTTCCCATTTGGTGTCTCTGATGGGAGGTGTGGGTTAGTTGTATCGATTCCTGATCATTGCCTTCACTTCTATTTAGCAGTGATTTAGATATATCATTTACATAGATTAAAAACAACAATGGTTCCAGAACCCAGCCTTGAGGCACGCCTGCCTGCAAAGATTTATAATAAGAAGTACCTTGTTTGATGACTACCTTTTGTTTTCGGTCTGCAAGAGAAAATCCACAAAAGAAAATTGTCTTCAATACCATACTGTTTTTATTTAAAAATCAGACCGCTGTGCCACACTCTGTCAAAAGCCTTGGATGTGTACCATACAAGAACACTGGTGGTTATCAAAACTCTGACTGATATTTTGATATTTATCAGTTACCCCTATATATAGTGCATTGTAATGCATTGACCTGATAAAGATATGCTATCTCAGGACAAGTGAGCTTTATCACGCGCACTTTCATGAATGAACAGGACTACTAGAAAAAATGACAAAAAAGTTATTGTTAATGGGAAAAATATAAAAATTGCTCGAAACAATCATTGGAAAAATATGGTCAGCTGATACTAAATATATCGACCGCCAGAATCCTAGGACGCACTGAGGACAATCGATAACTGATCGTAAATTGCTAATTTAAGAGTGTACAAGGGGATAAACTGATAAATAGAATACCAGATTCGTGTCATTTGATATCAAGTTTATCAGGCTCGGCTTTGAGAATGCATGTAGAATCGCTCGGCAAGCCTCGCGATTCTACAAGCGTTCTCAAAGCCTTGCCTGATAAACTTGATATCAAATGACACAAACCTGGTATTCTCTATATATCAATCAACTGAAAGACGGTGGACTGATGGGGAAGAAAACCAGACTGATATTTATACAATGGTCTATTTTCGTTTAAATAATTATACAGGTTCTTAAAAGCAATACTTTTTTGGATTTTGCTCACATCGCTCAACAAGTCTATAGGGGGATAGTTACTTGGGGATGTTTTGTCTCCTTTCTTTGGTATTGGAATGACGTTCGAATGTTTCCACGGCTCTGGAAACTCATCCTCACTTAACGAACGGTTTATTATAAAAGATAAGGCTTTTGATATAGTTTTGGAAACCCCTTTTTGCAGTTTGATACTGATGCCATCACCCCCGTTAGCTTTATTTGGATTAAGGACTGAGAAGTCCTCTCTTTTACAATAAAACACCCATTGTTTAGGATCACTTGGGAATGCAAAGAAATGCATCCCGTTCCCTTTGGAATGTCTGCTAGTGCCACCGAATGCTACACAATATATATGTATTTGTTTTCGGTAATACAAAGAAATAAACATCAACCTTTGCAGGTTCTTCATCTGAAATGGTAATAGTGACGTCACACACAGGATAAGCAGCGGAGAGTGGTTGCATACATGCATATTTGAGACAGCTTTAGTGTTTACGGTAAACGAACTGAGCTCAGCAGGAATGCGTAGGATTCTAACAGCATTGATTGAACAGCATTTGATTAAAAGTAATTTGTAAGCTTCCCCCTTGTACGGAGGCTCACGAATACATACCGAAGAGAAACCATACCGTCGTTTTAATTTTAAACAAATCTGCATCGACGTTGCTTAGCTGAGTTTGACGGGGTATTTGACTACCTGGAATACAGACGGACACAAAAAACGCCGACTGTTTATTGTGGATTTGAAGGAGGTTGAGTCGATAAAATCCTGTTTTTGCGACCCTATTAAGAAAATCTGTCATGATTTTTGCTGTTTTCTTTCTTCTGAAACTGTCACAGCTGTTTTTGCTTCGATAGATTACATGAAAGCGTCTTTGCAGACAACTAAAATGCAAAACATGCAAATTTGCTAAACAAAAGCAGTCTAATTGCCAGAAATGCGACTGATTTATGCAAAGATGTCATTTTTAGCTTGAACGAGAAATCGTTCTTGTTCAAGAATAAACTCCTATATACTTGTGCCACACGCTGATCGGTAAGCAATGAGCATGGACTTGAGTGCACCATGCTGAAAGAAGATAATCCTTACGACAGACGCATTCCTTTGATGTTACCATGAAATGCAGACAATGGACACCAATAACGGATTTGCAGTTAATGCCTAAATCAGTACCTACTTGCATATCTCCTTAATTTGGAGGTTCAACAAGCACGGTTATGAACAGTCTTGAATATTTCCAACGTATATAAACAACGACGATGAAAATAGCTTAATAAGAGTAAATGACCTCCCCTCTCTATCTCTGTCTCTCTCTGTCTCTCTCTCTCTCTCTCTCTCTCTCTCTGCAAGTGCCTGGTATGGGGAGTATGAATTTCAACGATTTCCATTTCAGGAAATGTCTGGATAGTTCATGTTTCCTGTACTTACAAAAGTGTCTTAAGCAGATAACTGATGAATAGGAACAGTCAAAGAGCCTTTCCGTTGTTCTAATATTTTTTTTACCAAAATAGTTTCACATTTTATTGAATAGAATTATAACAAGAAAAACGCCAAAAGGCATTATGGACGGGTTTTTGAAAAAAAGGTTAACCAAAAGGTAAACCGGGACGCCCGGCCGCCCGCGCGGACATCGCTATTCTAAAGGACGGATTTTTCCTTGAAAAACCCGTCCATAAAGAATGAAAAAAGAAAGAAAAAAAAAGAACAAAAAAAAAAAAAAAATTGTCTCCACCGGGGTTTGAACTCACGCCCCTCAGATTCATAGTCAACAATAGGATTCGTAGTCCAGCACTCTGTCCACTACACTGGCATTTGAAAAAAGGTTAACCAAAAGGTAAACCTGAAAAACACAAGTTTGAAAAATGACAATTTCCGCCAAAATTTTAGTCTTTTGCGCCATTTATGGATAATACAGAAAAGCGGTACCTCCATTTATGCATCAGTTCTGATATTAAAACAATCTGCTACAGAATAGATGAAAAATATCACTTTGAAAAAAAAAAGGTTAACCAAAAGGTAAACCTGGGACGACGCCCGCCCGCCCGCAGGACGCCCGCCCGCCCGCCCGGCCATCGCTATTTTAAAGGACGGATTTTTTTTTAAAAACCCGTCCAAAAATGGGAAATTACAATTCACAGAGGATTTTCCAGATAAACCATTCACAGAGGATTTTCCAGATAGACCATAAATCGCAGTGGTTTAAAGGCTGATAAATGTTAAAGACTTCATTCAAGTATTGTAATGTTTAACGTTTGATTCAAATATTCTATTTAGAAGTCTATCTACGAGCCCTCGTATTGACCCAAACCATTTTTTCTTCGGATGCTTGAAGGGAAAGAAACTGAAGAAGCCGGATCGACAGTGGTGGTTCTTGTGCAAATACACGTATATGTACATTGAGACTTCTGAAGGTCCGCATTTGTTTTGTTCAAATAGCCTATAAAATATTAGATCGAAACCAATAAACCATACTTTCAGATATCACTGTTTCAAATGCTAACAATGGACCTTCATGGCCTAGTGGGTTAGAGCGCTGTATCTTAACCATATCGTCTCTCATTGCTGTGGGTTCGAACCTCGAGCGGGTCACATGTGAGACGCCAAGTTCTGCAATGGAATGTCAGGTCGTCTTCTCCGGGTTATCTGGGTTTCACCCACCTCTGATTAATAGAAGAAGAAGAAGAAGAAGAATGAAGGCAGCTGAAGGTGCAGGGGATAGTGTAGCTTTGTTAACCTCTTTGGTGAGAGCTAGGGACAAACTTTCCATATCACAGGTTCTGATGTATGAAAGTCATTCGACGTTTCACCACTGATTCTGGTGCATGACATTTTTTCTAAATTGATCGGGAACACCTCGAATTACGAAGTGCTAACTTGTAATCAGAATCAGAATTGTTACTGGTAACACTTCAAATGACATTCATTCACAAGGACATGTGATTTGAGAAATTAGTTCCTGCCACTCACCAAAGACGATACACCATCCTTTGCACTGTCAGCTGAGGAAATATAGATATGGGAGGGTATTCCATTCTTTTATGGTTGGAAGGAAGAAGGATCCTTTGCAATTGCCAGATCTATCTATCTATCTATCTATCTATCTATCTATCTATCTATCTATCTATCTATCTATCTATCTATCTATCTATCTATCTATCTATCTATCTATCTATCTATCTATCTATATATCTATCTACAATGTATCTATCGTCATATTTGGCCATTACCTCAGTTGAATGGATCGCTAAATTTAAATTTAGCTAATAAAAAAACTCACTGGATGAGATGAGTCCTTAAAACTATTTGCAATCTGGATAGCAGAGGTATCCTAAAACTCATACTTCTGAGTCTCAATCTTACACTGTACGAGCTTTGAACTCCTCTGCGGTCTTGGCATTCACCGCAGAAGAGGGAAGACTATTCCATTGAGGAATAGTTCTAGATGCTCTTCTTTGGGTTGACACTATTGCAGGGGTCAAGTACCTATCTTTATTAATAGACACTGTGTCAGAGTGTATCTTATAGAAGAAGATTAACGAGGACTGCTCACGATGGGCCTCCGGAGGGACGGTCACTCTAGCTCATTAAACATAGAAGTGAAGGCAAGGACCAGGAATCGATACAATTAACCCACAGCTCCCATCAGAGACACCAAAGGAAAAAAACGCAAACATGAAACAACTAGACCCTAATGGAAACATCACTAGCGGAAAGCAAAAAGGACAGTTACTGGGGGGGGGGGGGTTGGCTTAAATCGATTTTACGTGGCCACAATCCTCGCCCTTATTTCCGTCGCGATTTAGACAAATAATTTGTTCAGTCCGCAAGAAGGCCTCCTAACTCATCGGTACAATATCTCCGTGAACACAATAAATCAATCAACCACAGAGATGAAACAACGGTGAGGACTCGACAGCAAGAAACCACTGAATGGTGGAGTAAAAGAAGACCAACAGTTAGACTCCGATGGACCCGACCAGAGACAGAGCATCAGGCACAAACCAGCATTACATAAAATTAGATTATCTCTAATTCTCAGTAAGCCTTTACCGTGGAACCGTCATAGAATCTGATGCCTGATCCACCGGCATGAAATTAAAGAGAGAAGCAGAGTTGTCAACCGTGATTGGGGTAACTACCATGCATGCAGTCTGTCGTATAACATTTATGTTGTACCCTATCTTTTTATATCGAAAAATGATTTTACAAAATTGGGTGCTGAAGTCATTGCATTTATATAATATTTTTCTAAATTTATATATACTAAATGTCACCGACGCTACTTCTATTTCGCCATCGCCGGCAGGTCCATCGAGCAGCTGTCCTCTGCACCTTCTCCGCTTGCTGAATCTTAGTTTTAACATAGGGATGCCAAATGGGTGATGCATATTCAAGCTGAGGGCGAACCAATGTTTTATATCAACACCCTTTATCTGCCTAGGTTCAAAGGCCAAATTACGTCTATGGAATCCTAAAGTCCTAGTTGCTTTAGATGTTATCTCTGAGATGTGTTGACCCAGTGATGATGATACCAAGATATTTGGCGGATTGAACATGCTCCAAAATGTATAGTCAAACTTAATTTGAGCAGCAAGCCTGCAGTTCAACTGCAGCATTGTATGTCTTGCATTACTTTAATCTTAAAATGTAGATTTTGAATATGCAGTCACTTCGATTGCTAACGTCCGCAGTATTGTGATCAAATTATTGTGACGTTTAGTGACGTCACGTAACGTGTAATATCTTATATTTACACTTCCAGTGTAAAGTCTTAATGTAAACCTATAGAAAACAATGTAGTCCATACTTCTATGAACGCATCGAGTCACATGATTTACAGCGACGTCAAGTGACGTCAGTCTAAACTATGGTTCTCCACAGGCGTTGGTGACGTCAACGCTATTCCGCTCTTTGTAGAAAATCAGCGTGTAAATGTTTTCAGCTTTAAAAGTTTGCCTTACAAGCATTTTGTCGCCCATAGATGAGGGGCAAAGAATGTAAATAAAAAAAATAACCTTAATTCGTCTGTTTTTCATTTAAGAAATGAAATTTATTTTTCTGCAGTTCATGGAAGTATGTACGCAGTGGGTCGCGTGCAAAGTAAATGAACCCCGAAGGGGTTCATGTAAACTTTGCTAGCGACCCACTGTCGTTCATACTTTCATGAAAAGCAGAAAAATTAAGTTTATTTTTATATTTACATTATTTGCTCCTCATCACTGGGGCGAAAAAAAATGCTTGTAGGGCAAACTTTTAAAGCTGAAAAACATTTACACGCTGTTTTTCTACAAAGAGCGGAGCAGCGTTGACGTCATCAACGCCCGTAGAGAGCAATGGTTTAGAATGACGTCATTTAACGTCACTGAAAATCATGTGATTCGATGCGTTCATTGACGTATGAACGCAATTGTTTTCTATAGGTTTACATTAGACTTTACACTGGAAATGTAAATATTAAAGTATGAACGACAGCGGGTCGCTAGCAAAGTTCGGGGTTCATTTACTTTGCACGCGACCTACTGCGTTCATACTTTCATGAACAGCAGAAAAATAAAATTCATTTCTTAAAACGACAACGTACATGACTTCCTATACAAAAAGTGCACATCAATCACCCCTAAAGTCAAACAAGTTAGAATTCTCGACTTAAATACTATCACAGGGTAGGAAACCTGGGTAGGATAAAAGTTTCTGTCCCGGTCAGGCTAAAACGTCCAGGATTTCCTCATCTAGTGTGCAAAGAACTAGTAACAAGGGGCTAAATAAACATTCCTTCACTATAAAATGTGTGTCCTGGAAAAGAGTTCCGGTACTGATTTAATGAATAAGTTTTTCGTTGCTCGCAGAAGTTAGATAGGTTTCATCGATCAGACAATGTGGATGCGCAACTTCTGTACTAACAAATTATTGTGCAGATTCTTGTGACTGTACTGTGACTGTTGCTTTTTCTCATTAGAGCTCATTGTTGGCGGTATCAACATGCGCATTTGGATTTTATCATATGACGCGACGTCTGAGAATGTAATAACGCCATGTAATAAATTCGATTTTATACCGCAACCAGGCATTCTAGTAACCTAACAAAGGGGGTCGAATAACTGCACGCTATAATCGGTAGTGACCTATAATAACTTCTACTGACCTATAATACGTCTAGTGACCGTTAATAGACCGGACCTACTTTTCAGGTCACGAATTTACAAGTGTAAACAATAACATGCAACCTTTTATACATGGGAAAACAACGAAACTGCAAGTTAAAATCTTTGCAATATTTATTTGAACCGATTTTCAGAAATTTCAGCTAAATTCTTACCTTCTCGGCCTTTCCTGGTTTGAATGGCCCGTTGTAATAACAGCGCACTGCTACTGCAATTGAGTCTCAACCTCGAAAATAATTTCTAAAGCTAAAATAAACTACTTATTTGCAGATTATCTTACAGAATGTAAAGCGCTGAGAAACTTTTATTCGAGCGTCCATGTTGTTTCCTGCGTCTTTGTGTCGTGGTGACGTCAGAAACTTTGCACTCGTTGACGTCACGTTATACTACGTGTGCGCGCCATGGCACTGAATGTCGTGTAACATGCCTAACTGTCTGCTGTCTTTTTTAGCTTAAATTTGCTAAATTATTGCAAAACCCCTTGATTTTTGAATTGCGGTATAAACTAAATACATGATTAGTGTCTTTAATAATAAAATATAATCGGTTCGCCGCGACAATTTTATAGAGGCTCGCTAAAGCTCGCCCCTATAAAATTGTCTAAGGCTCACCGATTATATTTTATTATTAAAGACACTAACCGTGTATTTACTATATCACATATTCAGTACTATATTTAACACAATAACCCATGTTTTGCATGTGTTATAATGTTTGTTTCCATTTCCGGTTATCAGCCCGCCCGTTCTGATAACCGGAAATAGTGTATTTGGAACGGACGGTGGTTATCAGCCCACTCATGACGTTATTGTGACGTTGCCAATTACATGACGTAACGCGAATAGTTAGGCGTGACGTTACGCGCTTTTTGGCTTTAATCACGCTTTTTATCACATTTTATTTTTCAATTTATGAACGTCAAACACAGTAAGAATAGGATCTGAATATGTGATAAACAAATTATAACATGGGGTTTTGGTTATCGCCCTCTGTATCAACCCTCGACCATTATCTGCCCTCAGGCTAAAGCCATCGGGCAGATAATGGAGTCTCGGGTTGATACATCGGGCGATAACCAAAATCCCATGTGATAATCTCTAATAATTCACTAGTGGATTAAATATGCAAATGAGTCAGATACGCCCCGTAACGTTACATGTACGACACCATATACGACGTCGCGTTTACTAATGGCGAAATATTGACAGTTTTGTAAAACGATCGTGAATAAAATGCGTTTTAAATGTCATATGATAAATAGAATCTTGCATTCGTGTTCATCTATTATTTAATTTATTAAAATCGTTAAGTAAAAGGGATAAAATGCTCGACAAAGCCTCGCATTTTATCCCTTTTCCTCAACTCGTTTAATAAGTTTAATAATACATGAACACTCATGCAAGATCTTCATAAGATACATGCTTATGTACAGGTTATTATTGGCCCCCGTCCACCACGGTTTGGGGAAATAAATGGGCTGCATGGTGCTTCCAAGCAGAGCTAAAACCGATCGCACAGGACTACTGGCTACATGTAACCGCTTAGAAGGTCTAAATCTACCCAGGCAAAGTGGTGCGAGTCCATATACTTGTGAATCCTACTATTTTCCTTGGGCGGTAGGGTTTAAGATATCATTTATTCTCAATGACGGACAAAAAGTCTCGCAAAATCGGAAACGTTTCCAAAATGACCTAAATAGTGTTGTCAGTCGGGGGCGTTAAAGTTCAATTCAAACAAACAAACAAACAGGTTATTTTGTATGTCACATGCAATTTTTATAGGTCAAACGACTTTGTATTGTGCAACTGTTGTAAAACGTTGTCTACATGTCATAAACACATCTTACAACCCAAACACCTTCTATTTTAGGAATGGCCAAGCGCAAAGTGTACATGTTGCAAATTTTCAACTGAAAGGGCAAGTATGTACCGTTCCTCTTTGCTGTTTCTTGAAACATGGCGCTTGTAATGGGTAAAAACGTCCATATTTGGGTTATCCACATCCGTGTTTATTGTACCATTCTTTCCGTTTTTAGTGTACCCAGACACAACACATGATCCGTGGTAAGTTGTACCCGTGTTTCAAGGTAGTGAGTCAAGAAAAATCGGTACGAATGTTTTTGTGAATAATTATTATTAAAAATCATATATTTACTTCGATATCTAGATACATGAAAACCCCAAGAATGCTCGTGTATATGTCGTTTATTTTTAATTAATAGACCCTTACATCTTGAAGTTTTGTTTTTATATCTACTGTGGCTTAATTTGTAGCTTTGATTTCCCTTCTCCAGCCGTGTCATAACTTAAAATTTGGACGAAACAACAAAAACACATGTCATACCAAACCCACTCGTGATATTTGCGACGAAATAAAGGCAACATTGAGTCTAACATCGGAGTCTAACAGTTGGTTTTCTTTTGTTCCAGCATTTCAGTGGTTTCTTGCTGTCGAGTCCTCATCGTTGTTTCATCTCTGTGGTTGTTTGATTTTTTTGCGTTCACGGAGATGTTGCACTGATGAGTTAGGAGGCCTTCGTGCGGACTATTATTTGTCTAAATCGCGACGGAAATAAGGGCGAGGATTGTGGCCACGTAAAATCGGTTTAATCCCCCAGTGGAATTCGTTTCACTGTCCGTTCCAAGGCAGTTCTTCTGTCGCGGTTTATTTTTGTTATGGTTTGTCTTTGAGTGTGTGTATCGCTTACATTATTTTGTTTTGGACAGCTAACTGGCCATTTTGTGGGAAAGTAACTGTCCTTTTAGCTTTCCGTTATTGATGTTTCCATTCTGGTCTAGTTGTTTCAAATTTGTGTTACTTTCCCTTTGGAGTCTCTAATGAGAGCTGTGGGTTAATTATATCGATTCATGGCCATTGCCTTCACTTCTGTATTGTACTCACACTTTTCTCCCGTCATAAAAATCAGTAGTATTCGTTGTACCCAGTCGCGTTACGTTGTACTTCGGTAACCGATGTGTACAGGGGCCATGAATTAAGTCCTATATACAGCAGTTATTTGAAAGACGTTTATGTTCATTCAAGAGATATTTTGCAGGGATGCAAAGGATTTATCAGTCGCACAGCGTGCAAAAATGGTCGCACAGCGTGCACAACTCTGATTTCTGTGAGACTAAAAGTACTTCTAGTGGCACTATAGGCACTAACATTATTTTAATGAGTCTGAAAGTAATAAGTGGGATTAAATTTGTTAGCGTCAGCTTAACCATTTGTTTGGCACTGAAATACAGATTTTTTTATTTTTTTTTTTTCAATTCACGTACACACCTACACTCCACGTTTTGTGCTGTATTATCAATTGACTATATCCTGTATTGATCGGAGGTCATCCGTATTAACACCAGGTCAACCAATATTAACTGAGGTCAAGTGAGGTAAAAAAATCAATAATCATGTTTTTTTTGATTGTGTCAATTAATAAAATTGTCATTAATCAGGTGATTTCGTATTGGCCAAGTTAAAGGTCCTCGGTCAGCTGTATTGGCCTCGGCCTTCGGCCTCGGGCCAATACAGCAGATCTCGGACCTGTAACTAGGCCAATACGAAATTATTTGATTAATGACATAATAGTATTGCTTCGACAAGATTACTTTTTTATAGAACCTTCAACATTAACCGCAAAGTTAATGCCCTAAATAGTTTTCGTATCATTATTACAGTGTCATAGTGCCGGCCTCGGTGGCTCAGTCGGATGCGCGTCTGACTGGTGATCAGGAGGACGCGGATTCGACTCCCGCCGGGGTCGGCAACATTCTTTCGTGGAGATTGATCATGAAATCTTTTCTACGGTCATTCTCTCCCTTCTGCTGATTCAAGAAGGGCAGTTGTCAGTTTCTGGCGAAAGAATGTGCACTGTACTGCTTAACCGCTTACGTATAAACATGCCCAGGAAAGTGTTGATAGGCAAACTGACCGGCTCAAAAATGACCTAAATAGTGTTGACTGGGCCGTAAAACTCCAATACAAACAAAACAAACAGTGTCATAGAAGCCTCCGTGGTGTAGCGGTTGTGCTACTCGCCTTGTAAACCAGGGGTCGCAGGATCGATCCCGGGCTTCTCCAGACTTTCGGATGAGTCTTTAAACCGAGGTCCCGTCTCCGTATGACCTTAGTTGTTGGTGAGACGTAAAACCCAAACACTCACTCACTCATTACAGTTTCACAAAAGTGGAAGACTTAACCTTACCCAATCGAAAACCACGAAGGTAAAGTTATTTAGTATATCATCATAGACTCAGAAAATACAGATAAACTAGAGCTGTCAGTGAAACTGACTAGGGCCCCGGCAGCGCTATCAGAGGAGTAGGAAAAATTTGTGGACGGACGGACAGACGGACAGACAGACAGACAGACGGACAGACAGACAGACAGACAGACGGACGGACAGAGTGATTACTATAGGGCACCCACACTTTCAGTGCGGGGCCCTAATAAATAAGAGCAAATGAGCAGAGCTCAGGGACCAGTTGTTCAAAACTTAACGACGTCGTTAGTTAACATACCGTTAAAAATTTGATCATTAAATATGGCAAATATGCTGAAATTTTTGCTGAAAAAAAATGTGAGCAGCTTTTGCTTTTGTGGGCACATTTTTTTCAGCAAAAATACCAAAATTTACGATATTGTACTTGCTAGAAGAGTTAACAACATGAGCACTAACGAGCTCGTCAAGCTAACGATGCTTTGAACAACTGGACCCAGGTGTCCAGGTCCTACATAAATGTCAGGGGTTACAGGTAATGCTTTTCAAATATCAGAAAACGAAATGAAAAAAAAAAAATCAGCTAAAGTATTGTTGAGATACGAGAATTACAATAATTTAACACAAAACATTGAGATTTTATGTTCTAATCTTTTACACCCCCCCCCCCCACCCCTGTCCAATACGGGCCTCCGTGGCCTAGTGGTTAAGGGCGCTGACTCTTGATCATTAGGTCTCTCACAGCTGTGGTTCGAGCCTCGCTCGGGTCACCTGTGAGACGCCAAGTTCTGCAACGGAAGGTCGGGTGGTTTTTCTCCGGCTACTCTGGTTTTCGCCATCCTCTGATTAACGATAGGCTCGATATGAGTGAAATAATCTTGAAAGAGCCGTAAAACCAAAAAAAAAAAAAAAAAAAAAAAACCTCTCCAATTTAGAGTTTTTACCAGAGACTTAAAAACATCTGCATTTGACTGCTGAGATATGATACACGACAGCACAAAACGTTGGCGTAAATATTTACAGACGTACATACAAAACTAAAAGCTCGTAATAACAAACGGACGGACGAATGAAAAAAAAAGTATACACCTCTCGACAAAATTAGACGTAGACTAATAACACCTCCTAGTTTCGATGCATTTACTTTCCATCACAATTTTCGGTTGTTTTGTTACCTCGGTAGCACTATAGATGGGCATGTCAGAACTAGGGTCGAGAGTTGTGGCCACGTACACTGGCTTTAACTCCCACCCCACCTGGAAAAACACTTTCTGACCGTTCCAAGGCGGTGCTTCTACAGATCTGTTTTGGTTTATGATTATCATTGTATGTATTTGCATATATATCCTGGCAATATCGCCCCGCCCGTCGGGGCTTGGAGAAATAGATTGGGCTGCATGGTGCTTCCACGCAGAGCTAGAACTGACCACACATGTGTACTGGTAAACCGCTTCGAAGGACTAAGCCTGCCCAGGCAAGACCGTCCAATGCATATAAGCCTTTTGGTTTCATTGGGCGACAGGGCTTGAGATGACATTTCATATCAACGTCGGGTAAAAGTCCCACAAAATTGGAAGCAGCGTCTCCAAAATGACCTAAATAGTGTTGACGGGGACGTTAAACCTCTATTCAAGCAAACAAATAGCCTGGCAATATTGAAGTTTGGACACCTGTTTAGCCATTCATTCTTTTCTGCTGAAGGGGGTGGGGTGAGGGAAACAAACTATTCTTACGAGGACTGTTCAAATATGAATGCAACTAAGCACATAAAAATGATTCCGTGATAGATTTCGATGAAAAATTCATTTTGTCCCCTCAAAGTATTTCCCTTTAACAGATATACAAACTTTCAGTCTTCTGAGCCAATCATTGAATGCATTTTGGTAGTCTTTTCGAGGTATGCTATGAAGGCACTGGAATATTGCAGAACCGAGGTGTTTGCGCTGTACAAATTTTCGACCAGAAAGGTATTTTTCAGCCGCGGGAACAAAAGAAGTCACACGGGGCAAGGTCAGGGGAATACGACGGGTGAGGGAGTGCATCTTCTGTTGAGCCTATCCCACAGCTGAATTTCTTACACCAACGAAAAACTGTCGGAAAAGACATTTCATTATGCCCATGAACCGGACATATTCATCAAAAATGTCTTTGCACCGTATACCAAGAATACAACGATTCTTAATATAGGACCGTATTTCAACGGCGTCCTCTGACCTTCTTCCAACCATGTTTTGTATTAGTATACAAGAGTAGACAGTGTTTATCGAACGGTATACATGGCTAAAGTGCACGGTAATGTATAGGTAAAATGTTTTTCTACGCTGTGATATTTATTCCCAGGTGATTTTCGCATTAGTGCATGAGAAAACGTTCTACTGGCATTCATATTTGAACAGTCCTCGTATGTTTTAACCCATATATTACAATGGAATCTTCCATCTAGTAAGTTTGGAATGGTCATTTCCAATTACATAAGGGTGTCAGGTTTGTTTTTGTTTGTGGCAAATTTTACAAAAATTAATGTTCTATTAGTAAACAGTGTAGATCCAGATCAGACGCCGCGACTGTACTGTTTACTTTTGTCCCGGAAAAGGGCCGCTGTGCATATATGGGTTAATTATATTGCCATTCTCTTATGTGCTTCATTCCTTCCCGATTTTTTTTCTATGAATTTCACATTGTTTATCTTATAAGTTTGATTCGTAATTTCGTAAGACCCGACCCTACCAATAGAACAATGTCATATAAACGTCGTTATAATAAGGTACAATCATATTTATCTGTTAAAATAATGAAACAAACTCGTACAGTTCTAGTACAATCTGTTTTGAAATATAATGTATCATATTTATCTGTCAAAATAATGAAATTAATAATAATAATAATAATAATAATAATAATAATAATAATAATAATAATAATAATAATAATAATAATAATAATAATAATCGACCTTATTTATAGATGGTAACACATTTAGTACTAGTACTAATATTCCATGTGGCCCTCTTTTCCAAGGAAGGAACCGGTACTAAGCAATGTGGATAAAGTCTATTGCTCTAGGAAACAACACTTGGCGCTTGCGGGGATCGAACCGGCTACCTCTCCATCTCAAATCCGATGCTTTACCACTGCACCACAGCGCTAAAAGTATTCTGCATGGACAAAAGGTAACGAGAAGGACTGGATTCAAGTTCGGAGTTGTTTTGTGGGATTAAAGACAATCGTATCAATTCCTGGTCATTGCCTTCCCTTCCACTTTGAGGTACACTGTGGTAAGAATCCAGTGTCTGAACTTTCAAATTAATCGAAAACAGAATAGATTTTACTCTTTCTTTTCTCTCTCTTTGTTTTTTTTTTTTAACGTAAATGCTGCTTTTTGCTCATTCTAAGAACGCATGACAGGTACTCAATGCATAATTATTTTACGCATGGCAGGTATTTACGCATGACAGGTACAAAATGCATAGTTATTTTCAGGAAACATTGAAAATTATGTATGAATTATTACTGTAAAACTAAAAAAACTATCGAAACACAAACATGAAACAACTAGACTCTAATGGAAACATCATTAAGCCTGCACAGGGAAAGCGGTGCGAGTCGGACCGTCCATGCTTATTAACCCTATTGGTTTCATTTGGCGACAGGGCTTGAGATGTCATTTTATCTCAATATCGGGTACATGTAAAAGTCCCACAAAATTGGAAGCAACGTCTCGAAAATGACCTATATAGTGTTGACGGGGACGTTAAACATCAAGGCAAACACACAAAACAAACAGGTCTACGGATTTGATATATGTGATAATGACATCTCAAGCCCTGCCAACCAATGATACCAATAGGGCTTATAGGCACTGGGCGACTTCAATTTGATTTATCTCTTATCCTAAGTAGAAGCCTCCGTGGTGCAGTGGTTACGCTACTCGCCTTGTAAACCAGGGATCGCAGGATCGATTCCGGGCTTCTCCAGACTTTCGGATGAGTCTTTAAACCGAGGTCCCGTCTCCGTATGACCTTAGCTGTTGGTGGGACGTTAAACTCAAAAACTCACTCACTCACTCTTATCCTAAGATACAACCCAGTCACAATGAACATTTAATTTTATTTGTTTGGCCTAATGTGGTTTTCGGCGCATAAGACGCTACGAATGCTCTTTTTATTGAGAACCGGGAACCATTGGATCGGGCACCTGTCGTTCCCATCAGGCATTGCTGTGTAAACTTTACAAACTGTCAGAAGTATGGCGGTGTGTGTTAGAGGAGGTGGTCTCGGAGTTTCTACATACTTTTCTCACATTTTAAGTTTGTTTAGGATCATGAAAATTTTAACTATATTATTAGCGTTGTTTAATCTACCTCATATAAGTTTAGGAGCATCAAATAGTTGTTATGATTCGAACGGTAGGGCTCAAAAGTGTGTGCCAGAGTTTCAAAATGCAGCTTTCAATTTGACAGTGGAAGCCACTAATACCTGTGGATTAACAGAACCCCAGGAATTCTGTCTACAGACTGGGGCGACTGGAGTAAGAAAATCCTGTGGGCATATCTGTGATGCTCAGTCACCAAGAGAAAGACATCCAGCTATTTTTATGACGGATTTTAATAATAAAAATAATTGGACTTGGTGGCAGAGTGAAACTATGCTAGAGAGAAGGAGAGAATGGTGGAATTCAAAACAACAATTTGTAAATTTAACATTAAGTCTAGGTAAGGATATTTTTCTGTTCTCGCCGATCTTCATCATTGGAGCCACTCTAAGCGAAAATGTGTTTCTTCGGTAGCATGCACTCAGCAAAGAGTTTCAATCTGCATGCCAAGCTTCAAAAGTCCGTGCAGTGTACACCCCTCTAAACTGTAAACCCTAGACTGCTTTAATTTTCTTTTTTTATCTCCCATCAGGCACATGATATAATTGTGACGCCATAACATAGGTGCAACAGCATGACGTTTTTGCAACGTCATGATGTTGCCCCGATGTTGATTTGACGTTGCCCTAGCGACATGTGCCTGCTGGGCTGTCTCTCTTTTCCAGTCTAACTGTCTTACTGCTCTTAGTTAATGCTTTTCAATTAAGTAGGATATTCAGCTGTTCTGTTCCAAGCTGTAGGTTGTGGGTACTTGTTAAAATATCCTCAATTAAGCATGAAAAAGTATGAAATATCAGTCTTGCATCATGACTGGGTCAAAATCTCTCTCAAGGTGCAAATCTTCGATGTACCTAAATACAGTAATGATGCGTAATGTGGCGTAATGATGCGTAATGTGGCGTAATGATGCGTAATGTAGCGTAATGATGCCTAAAATGGCGTAATGATGCCTGAAAAGCATAATGATGCGTAATGTAGCCTATTTAATGAATTTATATTTACTCCAGAACAGATAAAGTTTTTTTCCCGCATCCTGATACCCACAGTCAATAGCCCAACTCCAAGTGAGGTTTTCGCGATCCATGGTGGAGATAAACTAATAGAGTTTAGAATCGCCTCTTTGAGACGGTTCTAACGAGTACCTACAACCTATATATTGGTTATAAGTTGTGTGCGCTCATTAGAACCGCCTCGTTGAGGCGGTTCTAACGAGTACCCACAACCTATGTCTTTTCTCTCTGGCGAAAATCCGTTGAAGTTTTCTTATTAAAACTGAAAAACAAAACAAAATCGTGGGCGCTCGTCAGAATCACCTCGTTGAGACGGTTCTAACCGAGTACCCACAACCTATGTCTTGGTATAAGTTGTGTGTGCTCATTAGAACCGCCTCGATTTTTGTTGTTGAAGTTTTTATATATTGTTGTTACTCCATAACACATCAGTGTGCTGAAATGGCCCACATTAACTTTTTGGTTCCTAACTTTTTTCGCCAAAATAATGAAAACCCCCGTAAACCCGATTTTTTTCTCTGCATCAAGTGTGGTTTAGAGGAATGTTCATTACACGGACTTATTAACCCGATATGATAACATTCCTATGTAATATATGAAAAAAATTCGTATTTCTATTCCAAACATAGATTGTAAATGCGTACTCGTATCATCGAGGGGGCTCAAACTGTTCCACAACGTATGATTGGAGTATAACCATGAAAATAATGCATAGGGGTCCTATTTAAACCCCACATCTTATCAGGTTTAACAACTTAGCGATGAATATATTAGTTTTGGCTAATTATCAAGATCTATACTTGCAATGTAAGGGAAAGAACACAAAATATTGTTCAAAGAATACAATCATAAGTCATGTCATATTCATTCCAAAATGACGAAAAGTCCAATTTATCTTTCATTCATTTTAATTTTCTTTTTTTTTCTTTCATTCTTTCTCTCTTAAATGATTTTCGCACCTTCTTTATTGGGCGCGCGATCAAAGGTGCTCGTGCTGATTTATATTAACATGTTTTTCACACCTGAAGTGAGACGGGCAGGTATCCATTGTTTAACAGAATTCCATTATGGATTAACGGCATATCAATTAAAGCAGACAAGACATCATACGCTATTATCATTAAAGACACATGCCGAATTATAAAGTCATTAAAATTCACACGTTGAAGTCCGTTCATTTGTATTTATTTGGTTTGATTAATTTGGTTTGATTAAACTAAGAAGATCATACTGGAGCAGATCAGCCTAAGCAAACAGCGCAGACCCAGGTCAGAATGCTCCTGACTGGGGAAGTCTGAACAGGGTCTACAATGTTTGCCATTCTCTGTACCTTTTGGGCTCCTTGCTGGATTGTGAAAGATTTTTTTTTAAATTTTGGATAATTACAGGAATATCTCAGTGTCAGAGTTAGAGGAGTTTTACGGTATCCCTATTGGCAAACAGTGCATGCCCAGAACACTGTCTGATCGGGGCCTCTATTGTTTGCTGGTATCCTTTAACCTCAAAACCTATTGGCAAACAGTGCATGCCCAGAACACTGTCTGATTAGGGCCTCCACTGTTTGCTGGTATCCTTTAACCCCAAAACCTTTTGGCAAACAGTGCATGCCCAGAACACTGTCTGATCAGGGCCTCCTCTGTTTGCTGGTATCCTTTAACCCCAAAACCTTTTGGCAAACAGTGCATGCCCAGAACACTGTCTGATCGGGGCCTCCTCTGTTTGCTGGTATCCTTTAACCCCAAAACCTTTTGGCAAACGGTGCATGCCCAGAACACTGTCTGATCGGGGCCTCTATTGTTTGCTGGTATCCTTTAACCCCAAAACCTTTTGGCAAACAGTGCATGCCCAGAACACTGTCTGATCAGGGCCTCCTCTGTTTGCTAGTATCCTTTAACCCCAAAACCTTTTGGCAAACAGTGCATGCCCAGAACACTGTCTGATCAGGGCCTCCACTGTTTGCTGGTATCCTTTAACCCCAAAACCTTTTGGCAAACGGTGCATGCCCAGGACACTGTCTGATCGGGGCCTCCACTGTTTGCTTAATAGTCTTTTTCCAAATACATTTTGAGAAAACAACCCGTCACCCCTAAATTTTGAAATGGGCTCCTGCTTATGTAAGGAGGAAGAATCCATTTGGTACAAAAAGGGTTAAACCCCAGTTTTCTGCGTATGAAGTGGGGTTTACAGGGGCTTTCATTACATGGACTTGTAAATATGACATTTGAGACGAACATGTACAAGCAGTGATTTCTCCAGTCACCTCGTTGGCATCTCCAAACTGGCTACTTTTCTGATGACGATCTGTTTTCTTTTTCTTCCTGCAAAGATCGGTTGTGTGCGCTCGTTAGAACCACCTCGGTGAGGTGGTTCTGACGAGTACTCACAACCTATGTTTTGGAAAGGGGTTTAAAGGGGTGATCAAATCACGGAGTTGTTTACGTGAATTTCTTTCAATATTTCTTTCTTTCTTTCAATCTCATTAAGATAATGTACCCGTGCGATATATAGATTTCTTTTTTACATCTCCTAACTCTACTTTTCTGCTGAAAATATAGTTTGTCTTGAGGCAAAAACATAATAAGGTATGCCTCCACCCCCATAAACCCGAGTTTTCTCTCTGACGAAAATCGGCCCCCGCCCATCGGGGCTTGAAGAAATAGATTTGCTGCATAATGCTTCCATGCAGAGCTGAAAGTGACCGCACACGAGTACTGATAAACCGCTAAGATGATCTAAGTAGAAGTAAAACAAAGATCAGGAATTGATACAATTAACTTACTCCACCCATAAAAGACACCAAAGGGAAAGAAATACAAACATTAAGCGACCAGACCATAATGGAAACCTAAACAAAGGAAGGCCATAAGGACTGTTACTTTCCCACAAAATGGCCATATGGCCATCCAAAACCAAAAGACACAAGTGATACACACAGTAAGTAACAAACAACAACATAAATAAATCGCCACAGAAGAGCCGCCTTGGAACGGTCAGTGGAAGATTTCCACTGGGGGGCTTAAATCGATTTTACGTGGCCACAATCCTCGCCCTTACTTCCGTCGCGATTTAGACAAATAATTTGTTCAGTCCGCATGAAGGCCTCCTAACTCATCAGTGCAACATCTCCATGAACACAAAAATCAAAGAACCACAGAGGTGAGACAACGGTGAGGACTCGACAGCAAGAAACCACTGAAATGCTGGAGCAAAAGAAAACCAACAGTTAGACTCCGATGAGCCCGACCAGAGACAGAGCATCAGGCACCTGCCCAGGCAAAGAGAGAGGCTAAGAAATGGTCTGCTTCAGTTACAGCAACAAGACCTAGTCAGACCTCCACGCGACACAAGAGCGACGTCAGTCAAAATGAAGACTAAACTATTCATACTGGAGATAATCCTTATGCATTTATCATGAACAAAACAAATACGTTCGCTCTTGTGCGGTGCCAGCTGGAAACTATGGATAATATATTATCTATAGGCTAACATGACAGGTCGCTTATTAATTGAGATGGTATCTCATTCGACATCAAATTATCTAAAAAAAAAAAAAAAAAAAAACCTTTCCTTTCGTAGCGAAAATCTTCCGTTCGCGAAAGGAATCTTCCTTTCGCGAAAGGAAGGTTCCTTTCGCAGATCAATCCGTCTTCTTTCAGACATTTTGGAGTAACAAGTCTGTAACAAAGATAGTCATTTTCAGGCATAAATTGTTCATCTTTACGCGACATTACCCTACATTACGCATCATTACGCTACATTACGCATCATTACTGTTTTAAGGCAGACCCGCAAATCTTTACAACGCATTAGTGTAAAGACACAAACAGTGGAACTGGTAATCTGTAGATTATCTTTCATGTGTGAACAACAGTTTATCCAGTTTTATAATGATTGTCAATAATTATGTAAGTCAGAAAAACCTTTTTTATGGTTTATATAACAAATGTATAGAATATTAAGTCAATAATATTGCCTGTATGAGAAGATTATAGGAACACACCAAAGGTATCAGTGAGAAACAAATCTGGCTCCAAAACCTTGAATGCAGAATGTAACATTTATATTACGATCCATTTTAACACAGTTTTAGATAAAACATTTTAATTAACCCTTGTTCTGCTGAGCCCGGATATGCCTTATCTTTGAAACAATGTAGATCCAGATCAGATGGCTTCAGAAGCCATCTGATCAGAATCTTCATTGTTTGCCATCCAGTTTATAAATTCTTTGCAATAATTTGCATCAAGTAATTAATCTGATTGGCTGATAATCAGTGGTGGGTGTGACATATTTAAATATTCAGCAGGACAAGCGTTAAAGATGATCCCAATTTGGTAAAAATGTATCTTATAAATAGTAAAATAGGCCTTATATGGGACCTCATTTTTCTATATAATATAATAGAGCCGCATGTGCATGAATGAAAACAATGTAGAGCCAGATCAGATGCTATCAAAATAATCGAGGGTTAAGAGCCACAACAACAAACATACATTTGTGCCATGCCCTGACATACTGTTACTAATTGTTGTCTGAACAGTCTCAAGTGTTTCCCCCAGGTCCCAAATAGGAGCTTTTTTCGTGACGTACTTCCGGTTCTAAAAATAGAACGGGAAAAGCCCTGGCCGTCATCTGTCGTATTGCTTCAAAGGCAGTGGGACAGATAAAGTGTTAATTACAGTGTAAAACAGTGACATTCTTTTCAACATTTGGGGAATTCTAATGTAAGATAATGGGAGAAATACAGATATGCTGCCAGATGTGAAATTTCGCATTACGAAAATGATATATTGTACATACGACCCAACAGGGTCTCTCTCTCTCTCTCTCTCTCTCTCTTAGCGCACCAACAATTAGCGGGCGCAGACAAATGTAAATTACAGTTTGTCGTTAAATGACGCTGCGTCAACCGTCAACAACGTCGTGTCTACATCAAACCAACTACTAAGCGATGCATTGAATTTGACATTGCAACGTCGGTGAAACGTCACAACGTTTCGTTTGCGATTAATAAAATGTCATTTGTCCAGTGCTCGGGATTGGAACATTAAATTCAAAACAAACGCAGAACACCCTTTCAGAGCATAAGAATGTTAAACACTCCTTCGCAAGTGCAAGATTTTACAGTAAAATCTGGTAGATTTGTAGATTGGTTCAACCTGCCAAGCCCTTAGGTCTACATTAACCCATTTGGTACCGGAAACCCCAAAAGGGGTAAGTGACAAACAGTGCAGCCCCAGATCAGACGCCGCAGAACGCGGCGTCTGATCAGGGCCTACACTGTTTGTAAAAAGTTCGGCCATTTTCCAAATAAATTTTGAAGAAAACACAACCTGACACCCCTAAATTTTGAAAATGACTCCTGCTATATATAAGGAGGAAGATTCCATTTGGTACAAAAAGGGTTATGGGCTTCTTGGATACAGTGATCAGTCAAACCATCTCAACGGTCACATGCCATTGAAGTGAGTTGGAGTGGTTGTCGACGGCATGACGTCAAGCCAACGTTGACTCGACGCCCGTCTGTAAGTCCACTCATTGGTTGTTGTTTTTTTTTTTTCGACTGTCAGTATGTTTATTTGTCTGTCTAACAGTCCGTCCGTTCGTCTGTTAGTCAGTCAGTCGGTCTGTGTGTCGTCTGTCTGTCTATTGTCAGTTTGTCAGTCAAACCTCTCTCTTTCTCTCTCTCTCTCTCTCTCTCTCTCTCTCATGCCAACGGTCATGTGACAATGAAGTGAGTTGGAGTGGGTGTCGACGGCATGACGTCGAACCAACATTGACTCAACGCCTCTCCGTCAGTGCACTCATTAGTTTATTTTGACTGTCAGTATGGAAATTTAAATTGCACATGTAGACAGATCTTTGGACAGATTTCTCAAGATAGATAGATAGATAGATAGATAGATAGATAGATAGATAGATAAGATAGATAGATAGATAGATAGATAGATAGATAGATAGATAGATAGATAGATAGATAGATAGATAGATAGATAGTGAATAAAAAGAAAGTTACGTAAAAACTTATTTTGTGAATAACGGTATCTCAAGCCATTGACATGGGTCATTCACGAAAAGATTTTCGTCAATTAAAACGGATTTAGGATAAATGAATTTCGGTAATTAAAGTAAAATATCATTCTTTCCTTCTCGAGGCATTATTTCAATGAAAACGGGTATATTTTCTCTCAAAATGTCTGAATATTGTTAGCATTTTAAGTTCCGCCAATACATTTGAATAGCGATGGCCGTTTCAATTGACGGCCAGTACTTTGCGCATGCGCAAAAATAACGTCATAAACGGAATTCCTAAAACCTCCTATAGGGCATGGTGCTTTTCAGGAAAAAGGGCACTTTCAACGAACAAAAATATGTAATAAGGCACTTTAATTATGCACAGCCCTGTAAAATAAAAAGATTTGTCTTCAATACTAAATTTTCCTCTACCTGTTTTTTATGCTAAAGTGATTTACACCTGTGGACACAAAAGCGTTCAAACTTCGATGAAGTACCTTTCAATGAATCTCTTTGCATCGAGTTAGTTTGACAAGCAAATGTCATCCACCAAAGTTGTCTAAAACTGGACCAAGAAATATACATTGATTGGTCTTATTCATATATTATGACAAGTACTTTTTTCCATTTTTAGATCTGACTGACATTCCAGATGTATTCTGATTGGACAGTGCAAGGTCTCTAATGAAATGTACAACACTTTGTGTTATGAATTTATTTCTGTCTTGCAGCTGACTGATAGGATGTTAGGAAATATTGAATGAAACATTAGATCAAAATGAAATGAAGCTCATCAAAGTTTGAACGGATTTGTGTCCACAGGTGTACCATTGGTGACAAAGATGAGTTTGGTAGTCCCATTCACACTGACATGACAATGGTCAGGCACACTTTCACACTTCTTTAATGGAAGTGTGTCACTTACAGTTGTTATCAAAGCACCGTTTTGACTTCTAAAAGTGGGTTATTGTACAATAAACAGGGGTATTAGCAATCAACCGTAAATGAGTACTGTTAGTGTCAAATAGGCAACAATTTATTGCTATAGGCCTTATTTAAACAGGCATAACTTTGTTTATTTTTTGGTCAATTTCATTGGTTTTTGTATCAAAATGTAGGGCAAAATTTAAAGGGCATGGCACTAGAGGAAAGAGAATGGCGCTGCGCCATGCTAAAAAGAGCTGGGGGAAACACTAAGTCAGTGTTTACAGCGACATGTACATGTACCTGTGTGTCAGTAGAGTGCTGCTTACCCGCATGACTGAAGCTTCATGTAGACCAGGCTGGTCTGGGCCTCCATTTTTATAAAGCACATGTATTTTCTCAACACACTGCCCATTTGCATGTTTAACACAGATTTATGCACTTCTTTTGTGAACTGTGACTGACATTTCTAGCAGAAGCAGTAAGTACATGTATTGTGGTGTTTTCAAACTTTAGGTACATGTACAGGCCCTGATCAGATGCCACATTCTGCAGCATCTGTCAGATCTGTGTCTGCACTGTTTGACACGGTAGCCCTTTAGGGATTTCCCACCCGCAATTTGGGTTAAGCAATATTTCACTTAAACCTCTTGTTAGAAATGTGTTGTGGCTTCCTGTTAGAACCGCCTCAATGAGGCGATTCTAACAGGTACCCACAACATAATTTAAAGATGTGTTTCTGGCATTTTTATGAATAAATAAAAAATGTTAACCCTTATCTTGCTGTTCACGACAACCCCTAGCTTTGCAAACAGTGTAGATCCTGACCAGATGGCTTCTGAAGAAGCCATCTGATCAGGATCTGCACTGTTTGACATTCAGTTTTTGAATTTGTAGCAATAAATTACATCAAGTAATTTGATTGGTTGATAGACGGAAATGGGTGTGGCTTAAATGACTATTCAGCAAGATAAGGGTTAATACATGATTACCATCATTACTCTCTGGGGTTATCATATTTACCCTAACTATTCGGACACCTCGACTCCTTACCATACATGTAAATGTCCTAAAATTTATTTGACACTACCTGATATTGTGTCTAAGAATATTGGGATGAGGGACAAACAGTGTAGACCCTGATGAGATGCCACATTCTGTGGCATCTCATCAGGGTCTACACTGTTTGCTCGGGCCTATCTGTCCAAATACATACAGTAAATACGGTACATTTTATGTGTGTAGCTCTACAGGGAGTCTGAGATGGCTGTTTGGTAAATAGATGCACATTTTCATAAACAGATACTGGCCTAATTTCTTCTACCTAGTTTGTGTTTCATGAATATTTGAAAAATTAGCTTACCTGGTACTTTTAATGGTTTTGAATACCTGTTGTATATTAGTAAGACTAGCTTCAGAATTAGTCCTATAGACCTAAATTTGTTTGACCTACATGTTTGTTTGTTTGTTTGATTTTAGGTTTAAAGGCCCACTCAGCACTATATATGTCATTTTGGAGACATTACTTACAATTTTGTGTGGCTTTTCACCTTAAAGTCGCCAAGAAATCTGAACTACATCTGAACATGTTGTCTGCTTATGTCATCTGCTATGTTTTTGCAAACTTTTTAAAAATATTTTTGCATACAGGCAATCAGTGTGGGCCCAGATCAGACTACTCCTCTAGGAGCAGTCTGATCTGGGTCCACACTGTTTGCAAACAATTGCTTTTAATGAAACTGGCAGACAGCAAAGCAGACAACAATTGTTGTGGTTGGCATTTTACGGGTTAACCAACATTAAGATGACATGACAACTGAAGCCCTGCCACCTTGGGTTTACATGTATATTCATGGACAGTGCCACTCGCACACTTTGCTGTGGCAGGCTTAGATGTACCAGAAGTCATGTGCGGTCAGATTTTGCTCTGCGTGGAAGCACCATGCAGCTTAATCTTTTTCTCCAAGCCCTGTTGAGGAAAATACAATTTCAATCAGTTTTTCATACATCAGATCAAACAATTTTGTATCTACATTTCCAATCATTCTATTAAATTATTAGTTATTTTGTGTCTTTGCCCTGCTTTACAAACATACACATTTACCCAATGTACTCCACATGTTCATTCCAGCTGAGCTATGAACGCCAAGCCATGCAGGTAGCACACTGGACCTGGCGGTGACAGTGTCTTGCGGCTTCTAGTCAGTTTACTTGGACCCCAGCAATCTTACATTTTGGGGGGACAAAGTTTAGATCAATCATGGGAACCACTGGATTGTTGCAGTCCTTTTCAAGTTTACAAGTAAAATTATCAAATGACACACCGTTTTCTACATTTGTAGATCTAGTGGGTGTTCAGATATTAATGGTAATTTGGGTAAATCTTGTAGGTAGATGTAACAGGTGTTAATATACCTACCAGACCAATGTGTAAATGCAGCTTATCATATGTTTCTGCTTATCTTTACTTTAACACTGTTTATGCTGCAGGAACTCTGATAAGATTTAATGCTACTGGAAGTTTTATTTGGCCAAGTAGACTAGCTGCTAATCCATTTTCTGGTTGATTTTTGTCAATCAACCCAAAATAAGCAATGAATCTGAGTTACATTGCTATTGTCCAAATGTGACTGACACTGATTTTTGAACCAAATAGAATCTTCCTCCTTATATCTAGCAGGAGTCCAATTTCGAAATTATGGGGTGACGGGTTGTGTTTTCTTCAAATTTTGTTTGGAAAATGGCTAAATTTTTTGCAAACAGTGTAGGCCCTGATCAGACACCGCATTCTGCAGCGTCTGATCTGGGTCTGCATTGTTTGCCAAGGTATCCCTTTAGGGGTTTCTGGTACTGAATAGGTTAAGCAACAGTGTATGCATGTATGCTGCAAATAGTGACTATAATGCATGATGCTTCCACGCAGAGCTGAAACCGACCCACACACGAGTAATGGTAAACCGCTTTGAAGATCTAAGCTTGCCCAGGCAAAGCGGTGCCAGTCGGACCTGTCCATGCATATAAACCCTATTGGTTATTTAGTTTTTTCTAATTTATTTTAGTTTGATTGCGATAAGAGCTCCAAGCTTATTGAATCACTCTCAAAAACTCATTATGCATGGAAGAGAGAGGCCATTTATCATGTTTATTTATAACATCAAAAAATTAGAAAACAAATACATGTATACATATGTGTACTTATTCTGTCATTATAACGGTGGGGGTGTCATCCTCTATAACAGTATAAACTACCCGGTACAATAAATGGCTCCAGCACATTGACCTTGAAAACTTGTTTAGTCAGGAGTAGTTCCACCGAGTAGTTCATCTTGATCTTCAAAATAAATGTATTTTGTGTGTACTCATTAGAATCGCCTCAGTGCTCATAACATACATTTTCAAGATGAAATAATACAGTTATCATGCAAAATATATTTACATCTGTAGTTATGGAAATTTTTTCCTAGGGACTGAAGAACGAGTTCGAAACAGCTAGCCTGCGGTAAACGAGCCGATTTGTTCGAGCCATCGAAGTTTCACTTTGATGAAGTACATGTATGGGGTAATCTAAATCTTTCATGTAACCAAACAGCAGTATTACAGGCTTGAGGAATCTATTGCAACAACTGGAACCTAGCAGTATGAACAGGCAAAAAGAGAGTTTATAATTTTCATTCAAATTCCCAAATTTTATAGGTTTCAGGTCATTTATTTGACCCAGATTCTTGAAAATGTTGACCCAGATAAGTCAAGTAGAATAGAGAAATACCTGAGACCAGATTCTTACCTGGATTTATATCATTAAGTTGGGTCACAAAACAGCCAACAAAATACCACTCCATTACAGCCAGAATAAAATTATTGTTACGCATGGCAAGAATAACCTGTTGGTAGATCCTAGAGGCTTCTCTTAAAGGTCGCCTGGGCATCCAAGCCTGATGTTGGCTTGCTGTTGGTGCAAGCCCAGCTGTCCTTACAGCAGGTTTTTGTTTAATTTAAGGTTTAACATCCACATCAACACTGTAAAGGTCATGTTGGAGACGTTGCTTCCAATTTTGTGGGGCTTTTACCCGACACTGAGATGAAATGACATCTCAAGTCCTTTCGCCTAATGAAACCAATAGGGTTTATAAGCATGGACGGACGGTCTCGCACCGCTTTACCTGGGCCGGCTTAGATCCTCTAAGCGGTAACTTTACCAGTACTCGTGTGTGGGTCAGTTTCAGCTCTGCATGGAAGCATCATGCAGCCCATCTATTTCTCCAAGCCCCCATGGGCGGGGCCAACCTTGCAGCAGGTACATGCAAGGGTAGAGGGGGATATTTGTTCGGAAGTGTCTCCTGACAACCGGTTGTCAGGGGCATTTTTGCTGTCAAAAATGCTCCTGACAACCGGTTGTCAGGAGAGGCAGCATATTTGTTATTCCTTCTGTGTCTTCACTTTTTCATTTTCTTCTTTCTCCTCTGTCTCTCTCTTGTATCTCCTACTTCTTTTTTCTCTTTTCTCTGTTTCTATGGGAGGCAACACAAATGACCCACAAGAGTTGACATGTTAGACCCTAACACAACCAATCAATCTATGAACCATAGCAACAGATACCTGTAGGGTTGGTATTTTGTGATAACTGAAGGATAGTTTTTGTCAATTCTCCATAAAAACCTATGTTGTGGGTATTCATTAGAACCGCCGTCTTGACGGCGGTTCTAATGAATACCCACAGCATAGGTTTATATGCAGAAATAATGTAACCTTTCCTTCAATTATCACAAAATATGTACCTTATCTGTTGCTATGATGGGGTGGGGTGGGGGAGGAAAACATATTACCTTAGGGAATACATTGTACCTCTCCCATGTGGGCTGGCCTCGGTTACTAAGCTTATTGCTTGTTTGAAGCGTGTTGGGTCAGCAATATTCCTCCATTGGAGACTGGTCATGAAATCTTTTCTACTGTCATTTTCCCCCTTCCGCTGGTTCAAGCAGGGCAGCTGTCAGTTTCAAGTAAAAGAGTGTGCTATTAGCACAGGTTTGCCACTTATGTATCAGCCAGCCCAGGAAAAGTGTGGTTTAAGAGGCTGATCATATTTTCCAAACAATATGATGGATTTAGTTCATGTTTGGTTGATAAAGGTCCAAGGGTTTTTATTAGCTCACCTGTTGCGTAGTGACAAGGTGAGCTTTTGTGATCACATTTTGTCCGTCGTCCGTGCTTGCAATTTCTTATCCGCACGATAGCATCTTCATTTATGATTTGATTTTAACCAGACTTGCACACAACTTGTACCACCATGAGATCTAGGTTCCTGTCTTGAACCAGCCATATCCCATCATGTGTTACTGAGTTATGGCCCCTGAAAGGGCAAAAATTGTCTATTTTGGTCTTGTCCGCATGATAGCATCTTCATTTATGATTTGATTTTAACCAGACTTGCACACAACTTACACCACCATGCGATCTTGGTTCCTTTCTTGAACCAGCCATATCCCATCATGTGTTAAGGAATTACGGCCCCTGAAAGGGCAAAAATTGCCTATTTTGGTCTTGTCCGCACGATAGCATCTTCATTTATGATTTGATTTTAACCAGACTTGCACACAACTTGTACCACCATGAGATCTGGGTTCCTTTCTTGAACCAGCCATATCCCATCATGTGTTATGGAGTTACAGCCCCTGAAAGGGCAAAAATTGCCTATTTTGGTCTTGTCTGCATGATAGCTGTTTCATTTATGATTTGATTCTAACTAAACTTGCACACATTTTGTACCATCACAAAATATCTCAGTCAAGTTCGAATATGGGTCATGTTGGGTCAAAAACTAGGTCAGTAGGTCAAATCAGAAAAAAACCTTGTGAAGACACTAAAGGCCACAGTTTGGTCCGATCATCATCAAACTAGCCCAGAATGATCATCTTGACAATATCTCAGTCAAGTTCGAATATGAGTATTGTCTGGTCAAAATGTAGGTCAGTAGGTCAAATCATAGAAAAACCTTCTGAACAGACAAGCAGCCACAATTTATGTCCAATCATCATCAAACTTGCTCAGAATGATCATCTTGATAATATCTTGGTCACATTTGAATATGAGTCATGTCGGTTCTAAAAGTAGGTCAGTAGTTCAAATCAGAGAAAAATCTTGTGAACACACTAGAGGCCATAGTTCTGGTCTGATCATCAACAAACTTGCTCAGAATGATCATCTTGATAATATCTTGATCACGTTCGAATATGGGTCATGGCAGGTCAAAAAGTAGGTCAGTAGGTCAAATCGGAGAAAAACCTTGTGAACACACTAGAGGCCACATTTTTGGTCCAATCATCATCAAACTTGCTCGGAATGATAGTCTTGACAATATCTCGGTCAAGTTCTAATATGGGTCATTTCGGGTCTAAAGGTAGATCAGTAGGTCAAATCATAGAAAAACCTTGTGAACACACTAGACGCCACAGATTAGGTCCAATCATCATCAAACATGAATGATCATCTTGACAATATCTGAGTCAAGTTCGAATATGGGTCATGTCAATCCAAAAAGTAGGTCAGTAGATAAAATTATAGAAAAACCCTCTGAACACACTAGAGGCCATGGTTTTGGTCTGATCATCATCAAACTTGCTAAAAATGATCATTTGACAATATCTTAGTTAATTTCGAATTTTGGTCATATCTGGCCAGTAAGTAGGTCAGTAGGTCAGATTGGTGAAAAACCTTGTGGACACACTAGAGACCCCAGTTTTGGTCTGATCATCATCAAACTTGCTCAGAATGATCATCTTGACAATATCTGGGTCAAGTTTGAATATGGGTCATGTCGGGTCAAAAAGTAGGTCAGCTGGTCAAATCATAGAAAAACTTTTTGAACACTCTAAGAGGCCACAGTTTTAGTCAAATCATCATAAAACTTGCTCAGAATGATCATCTGGACAATATCTCAGTTAAGTTCGAATATGGGTCATGTCAAATCAAAAAGTAGAGCAGTAGGTTATTTTGTCATAACTTTTGAACTGTTTGAGATAGAGCCTTCATATTTGGCATGTAGGTTCCTTGTGACAACGGCTTCCCAATCATGTAAACATTGTAAATTTGCTTCAAATGCGAACTCCTTCTAAACCTTTGGGCCAATTGGATTTTAAAACTTCAGAGGAATGTTGCCTAGGTGACAGTGACTCCCTACCAAAATTGTTAAAACTTATTCCACTCCAATGAACAAGATGGCTGCCAGAGCTAAAAATAACAAAAATCTTCAAACGACTCCTGTACTCTTGGGCCAATTTCATTCAGACTTCGAAGTAATGTTGCTTAGATGACCCTCTACCAAAAAGGCTAAAACAATCTCGCTCTGATGAAAAAAAATGGCCACCGGAGCTAAAAATAGAAAAATATTGTAAATCTGATTCAAACGTGAACCCCTCCTAAACCCTAAGGCCAATTTGATTCAAACTTCACAGGAATGTTGCCTTGGTTACTCCCTACCAAATAAGCTAAAATCACTCTGCTGATGAACAAGATGGTCACCATAGCTAAAAATAAAATGTACTCGAGACAGTGACACACAGGTGAGTGAACCAGGGCCCTGTGGGCCCTCTAGTTCAGCTTTACCCCCTCCTATGCCTATGACCTGACAGACACCTTTCCAGGCGAGTTAGGCTGTCGACTGACAGCTCTTGTTCTATACATGTATGATTTTTACAAAACAGCACAGACACTTAAAGTCTCCTGACTCAGGGAATCCGCCCCCCACAGGGGCTTTTATGTCATGAGCCTTCAGGGGAATTGTTCAGCCACAGCGTCCATGTGCAGGGGGACGCATCTGAGTCAGATACAAGACTTTTCAGTGGTTGCTTATGTCATTTTGTAGGCTTTCTGTGTCCAGCATAGTATGTCATATTTACCTTTTAATTTATTGTTGGCTATAGAAAGAATTTTATGGGTCAGATGAAGTGAAGATGACATTCAATGTACATCATTGTACAATTACCACAGATTAAAATATGAGTTGCAAAACCAAGTTAGCCATTTTTATAGCGAAAACATCTAAAATAAAGGGTCATTTGCAAATTTAAGAGTGTAGGCCTAGATCAGACGCCACATAACACGGGAACTTACAGGGACTTCATTTTTACAGGATGTTCAACCATTTCTAAAAAGCCCATAGGGGCTTGAAGAAATAGATGGGCTGTACAATGCTTCCATGCAGAGCTGAGTGAAACCAGCCACACACAAATACTTGTAAACCGCTTAGAGGATCTAAGCCTGCCCAGGCAAAGCATCCATGCTTATATATCCGATTGGTTTCATTGGGCGACAGGGCTTGAGATGTCAATTTTCATCTCAGTATCGGGTAAAAGTCCCACAAAATTGGAAGCAGGGTCTCCAAAATGACCTAAACAGTGTTGACAGTGACGTTAAACCTCAAATCAAACAATTTCTGAATACAGTTAAATTCTGCTGTTAAGACCATCTTAACTTAACCCTTGTCCTGCTAATCCCGGATATGCCTTATCTTTGAAACAATGTAGATCCAGATCAGATGGCTTCTGACGAAGCCATCTGATCAGGATCTGCATTGTTTGCCATTCAGATTGGGAATTTGTTGCAATAATTTGCATCAAGTGATCTGATTGGTTGATAATCCGTAGTGGGTGTGGCATATTTGAATATTCAGCAGAACAAGGGTTAAGACTAAATCTGCTTTAAACAGCTTATTCTTTCATTGTATTCTCTACACCCTGTGTCTCCGTCGTGATATATGACTGAAAAATTGTTGAAAGCGACGTTAAACCCGAATTCACACACACACACACCCAGTGTCTGTAAATCTCTAACTGAATCTGACACCCCTAAATTTTGAGATGGACTGCTGTATATAAGCGGGAAGATTCCATTTGGTAAAAAATGGGGTATAAAAGTTTTTTCTACATGAAAATTAACAACAACAAAATGACAGGGAAATAAGCCAGGTGTATTCATTCACCTTAATCTTTATCCTGCTGAATAAATTAATTAGTCACACCCATTTCTGACTAACAGCCAATCGGCTTACATGATATGATGTTTTAGTTGAAATCCACGAACTGAATGACAGTGTAGATCCTGATCAGATGGCTTCTTCAGAAGCCATCCTGACCAGATGGCTCTGTTTGCAAAGGTACATGTTGGGGTTGTCGTGGATAAACCTTGTCTTCTGAGAGCGACGGTAGAAGGTGTAAGAAAAACAGAATCTTATGTAAATCAGCTTTAATAGTAGATCTCAATATTTGTGATAATAATCTGTTTGGTAACAGCACCAATTAACCCTTGTCCTGCTAATCCCGGATATGCTTTATCTTTGAAACAATGTAGATCCAGATCTGACGAAGCCATCTGATCAGGATCTACATTGTTTGCCATTCAGATTGTGAATTTGTTGCAATAATTTGCATCAAGTAATCTGATTGGTTGATAATCGGTAGTGGGTGTGACATATATAAATATTCAGCAGGACAAGGGTTAAGTCTAAATCACTAAATGTTTGCTTTATTACTTCTGAAAGGTCGTGTGACAGCCTTATAGGAAAAAGATTTATATCAGAAAAAAAATCATCAAACTGTGGTCACATTTATAAAAGTATTTTCGGTTAATTAACCCTTCTCTTGCTGAATATTCATTTAAGCCACGCCCATTTCTGTCTATCAACCAATCAAATTACTTGATGTAATTTATTGCTACAAATTCATAAACTGAATGCCAAACAGTGTAGATCCTGATCAGATGGCTTCGTCAGAAGCCATCTGATCTGGATCTGCACTGTTTCCAAACATAGGGGTTGTCGTGAACAGCAAGATAAGGGTTAAAGTTTGGTATAGGTTGCCACTAAATTTCACTAATAATTACACCAGACAGGTGGCTATAATTTTTGACTTTTCAGTCATAATTGGAGTGTTTGCATGCAAAAAGTTATGTCCCCGTTAACAATATTTAGGTAAATTTGGAGACATTGCTGACGGTTTTGTGGGACTAATTTATCTGACATTTGAGACTAGAATCGCGCAGTCGATGGCAAGCCATCACATATCCCCACCCTTCCCCGTGGGTCCCACCCCCTGGACCATCCCCTAGGGGTGTTTGACCCGAGGGGTAAAATTGTGATTGTGATGTATTCTACTCATCATGGCGTTCGATTTAATATGCTACACGACCATGTTCTGAAAACTTTGATTTTTTATCCCCAAGGTGCCCATCCCCTGGCCTTACTCCCAGGGGTAGGATAAAAATTTCGAAAGTGTTATGCACTCCCCAGACCAAAGTTTTATCAGTTCCCAAAGTTTCAAGTTTCTATCTATAACGGTCTAGGAGGAGTTATCCGGTAACAGTAATGTATTGGGGTAAAGGGGTCAAAATCAGTTTTTGACCTCTGGTGACCTCAAAATTGACCCCAGGGGTCAAATTTTGGTTGTAATGTTTTCTACTCATCATGCTGTTCGCTTTGATATATTACACGACCATGTTCTGGAAATTTTGATTTTTGACCCCCGCGGGCCCCACCACCTGGGCCCACCCGTAGGGGTGTGATCAAAATTCCGAAAGTGTCATGCACTCCCCAGACTAAAGATCTATCAGTTCCCAAAGTTTCAAGTTTCTATCTATAACCGTCTAGTAGAAGTTATCCGTTAAAGGGATCAAAATCAGTTTTTGACCTCTGGTGAACTCAAAATTGACCCCAGGGGTCAAATTTTGGTTGTAATGTTTTCTACTCATCATGCCGTTCGCTTTGATATATTGCACGACATGTTCTGGAAATTTTGATTTTTGACCCCCGCGGGCCCACCCGTAGGGGTGTGATCAAAATTCCAAAAGTGTCATGCAGTCCCCAGACCAAAGATCTATCAGTTTCCAAAGTTTCAAATTTCTATCTATAACCATCTAGGAGCAGTTATCCGGTAAGACGGACGGACGGACGTACGTACAGACGACGAAGACCATTACAATATCCCCAATTTTTCTTCGAAAAGCGTGGGGATAATGAAATCTCTACTGCCCAAAGAAACAGCTGGGGTTTAACAAATGGTCTAACTCGCACAACTTAATTTGCCTGAGCAGGCTTCAAAGCGGTTCACCAGCACTCAAATGCTTGGTCGATTTCAGCTCTGCATGGAAACACTGTGCAGCCCAATCTTTTTCTCCTAGCCCCTGGACAGGGGCGCAATACATGTACGGTATATGACAAACATGATTTCTGTTTATCCTTTTTGTTTCTCTTTTTCTCATTGTCGCGCCTGCTTTTAGTATTATAGGAAGTCTAATTTTCTGTCCATTCGTCTTTACATCAGGCCTCATATTTTTCAGGCATATGCAGGATTTCAGGCTTTAAGGGCTTGATTTTTTTCTTGATTTTTCTTGTTTTCAGGCTTTTTAGATTTTGTTTTTTCCTCCTATATTCTGTTTAAAATGACTATTAAATGCTTATCCTGCTGAATATTATTTAGCTATTCCCATTTCTGACTATTTACCAATCAAATTACTTGACGAAATGCATTTATTCCGATCACAAACGCATTACAAACAGTGTAGATCCTGATCAGATGGCTTCTTCAGAAGCCATCTGATCTGGATCTACACTGTTTGCAAAGGTTATGGTTGTTGTGTTCAACAGGATGAGGGTAAAGGCTACAAAATTAGGTATTTCAGGTATGCAAAAGCTTCGTCAGTATGAGGCCTGTTACATCTGTTTGTAAATCTGTCAACATTTGCGACAACTCAAGCGTTCACAAGTTCATTTCCCAAGAACTATAAGAGCTTCATTAATGATACTTAGTACAAGCTTGTACCTGAAGTGAGTGAGTGAGTGAGTTTAAGTTTTACGTCCCACCAACAGCTGAGGTCATACGGAGACGGGACCTCGGTTTAAAGACTCATCCGAAAGTCTGAAGAAGCCCGGGATCGATCCTGCGATCCCTGGTTTACAAGGCGAGTAGCGTAGCCACTGCACCACAGAGGCTTCTAAAGCTTGTACCTGAAGACGGCAACTTTAATCCAAGCATCCATAAATTGACTTGACCTACATTTCATGGTTCACTCAATTTGTGAACTATTGCGACCCCCTTACCATTCTTTATAATGAATTATAAGAGCTTCATAAAAAACAAAATTGCATCCATGGATGACTGAATGGCAACTTCCAATTGCAAGTATTAGTATTTGACCTTGACCTACTTTTCATGGTTCATTGCCTTTGTGAACTATTGCATCAAACCTAGCATTCACCCAAATATTCAGGTTAATTTCTCAAAAGCTATAAGTGCATCATTATTAATGATAATTAACAAACTTACGTTTTAAGCTATGACAATTATGCAAGCATCCATACTGTATTTGACCTTGACCTACATTTCACAGTTCAGTGTCTTTATGAATTATTGTGTGAAACCCAGCAATTAGCATTTAATTATTATCCTTATGTTTAAAGTTCCGCCCATCGGGGCTTGGAAGAAATAGATGGGCTGCATGATGTTTCCACGCAGAGCTGAAACTTTCCGCACACAAGTACTGGTAAACCACTTAGAAAATCGAAGCCTGCCCCCAAGTTTCAGGCGGGGATTTTCTGTGGTCATTCTCCCCCTTCTGCTGATTCAAGAAGGGCACTTGTCAGCTTATGGCCAAAGCATGACTCCATGATTGTGCTACATTGTATACTGGTTATTTCCAGATTTTATATAAAGCCCGCCCATTTGGTAACTGTGATTAGGTAAACTGACTGGGTTGACTTAAATGGTGTTGACTAAGTCCTAGAATATGGGAAAAGGTCAGCACTGTAAAAGTTTGTAAAGTCATGAAAAACCGGTCAGATAACCACAGTCATACTGGGCAGGCTTAGTCCTTCAAAAGCAGTAAAACTGACTTTACCAGGTTTAAATCCATTGAATACTGGTGGACTCTTCAATTGTTATATGTTGGACATGGCCGTTTGTCATATGAGGGGTGTCAGTCCTATTTTTTAGCCCCCGCCATTCGAAGAATGGTGGAAAGGGCATAAAGCGTTGCCCCTGTCCGTGCGTCCGTGCGCCTGTGCGTCCGGGCAGACTAGAGGTATACCTAGTGGGGTTAGGATTCTGCCCAATTCAACTTAATGAGGTTTATTCCGTAAGGCACAGTAACTTTTCAGTTAGTGGGGTTAAAAATTTCATATGTGGGGTTAAAACTCTGTACAGTGGTGCGTTATGGGGTTAAAGTCTCCATAGACTTTACATCAGTAACCCCACAAGGTACGTGTACCTCTACTAAGAACGTCCGTGCGTCCGAAACTTAAACGCAGTCAATAACTTCCTTATTTCTTGATGGATTTTAAAATTACGCGGCAGAAATGGTAACCGTCATGAGACGACACGTCACATGCAAAACCCAGGTCCGTACCTCCAAGGTCAAGGTCATACTTAGAGGTCAAAGGTCAAAAAAGGGTCTGAAACTTAAACGCAGTCAATAACTTTCTTATTTCTGGATGGATTTTGAAATTACTTTGAAGAAATGTTAACCATCATGAGACAATGTGTCACGTGCAAACCCAGATCCGAACCTCCAAGCTCAAGGTCATACTTAGAAGTCAAAGGTAAAAAAACGGTCCGAAACTTAAACGCAGCCAATAACATTCTTATCTCCGGATGGATTTTGAAATTACTTGGCAGAAATGTTGGCCATCATGAGACAATCTGCCTCACACTAAACCAAGGTCCTTACCTCCAAGGTCAAGGTAATACTTAGTGGTCAAATGTGAAAAAAGGGTCCAAAACTTAAACACGGTCAATAACTTTCTATGAATGAATACGAACACGAACATAGAGATATTTTCAGGGGGGGGGGGGGGGGCATCCCTGTCCTATGGACGCATTTCTAGTTTCTTCTATTTTTGACGGAAAATTCTGTAAGCAAATAGTGCAGGCCCCGATCAGACGCTGCATTATGCAAAGGTACCCCTTATGGGGTTTCCCACTTACAATGGGTTAACTGATGGGGATGGTGGATTTTACCCTGGGGCCAGTACTGTTATTGGCAAAATATTTAAAAATGCCGGTCTAATTTCCTAACCATGAGTCACCATTTTAATGCACATGTACATTTTTCTAGAATGTATTTTTATGCCATTTTAATCAGACCATTTAAGGCAAAAAAGTCATACCATGTAATTTGAATTTGAGTGGGAGTTTAATCTATGCATATTTTATGGTCTGGGTTCTGTGTGCCTGTATTGATAATGGAGTTGTAAATATAGACGTTTCTTTCATAACTTCTCAATATTTATTTGCTTAGACTTGCTTGATATTAAATGTCATAACTCCCAAGGTTTAATGGGCTAGATAACGGTAGCAGACAACTTATTTTTCAAAGATTATAAACTTAACCCTTATCCTGCTGAATATTCAGTTTAGCCACTCCCATTTCTGACTTTGAACCAATCAGATTGCTTTATGTAAATTATTCTTACAAATCCATTAACTGAATGTCAAACAGTGTAGATTATGACCAGAGAAGCCATCTGATCTGGATCTACACTGTTTCCAAAGATAGGGGTAGTCGTGAACAGCAGGATAAGAGTTAAAAAAGCTTGACATTTCCTGTGAATTGTCTGGTATAGATTCCCTTTAAATGTCAAGCACATGTAGCAGACTACCACAAATGGTACAGACCCAGCTAGATGACCCACAGCTGACGTCTCATACTTGAAAGAACACAGAGTAGAAAAGGATAGAAGTGCAGAAATTTAGACACTATATTTACCCTACTTTTCGGACACTTCATCTCCTTACCATACTTGTTCTTGAACATTAAAAGGCCCTTCTAGAACATTTTAGGTTCAATAATGTATTCTAGAAGTTGTTCTAGAATTAATCTAGAAAGTGTTGTAGAACATTGCTACTGAAGTTCTGGGGCCAGTTGTTCAAAACTAACGATGTCGTTAGCTAACGTATCGTTAAAACTTTGATCATTTATTATGGCAAATATGCTAATATTTTTGCTGAAAAAATGTGAGCAGCTTTTGCATCCGCAAAAGCTGCTCACATTTTTTCAGCAAAAATAACAAAATTTTAAATATTAAACTTACTAGAACAGTTGACAATATGACCACTAACGAGCTCGTTAAGCTAACGATGTTTTGAACAACTGGGCCCTGGACTTCTATTTCTAGAACAATCTGTTCTTGAACTTCAAGTTCTACAATCTATCACTGTTCAGCCTCGGCCACCGCCCATCGGGGCTGTACTGGTAAACCGCTTAGAGGGTCTAAGCCTGCCCAGGCAAAGAGGTGCGAGTTGGCCCATCAATGCTTATATATAAAACCCTATTGGTTTCATTGGGCAGCAGGGTTTGAGATGTCATTTCATCTCAGCGTGGGTAAAAATCCCACAAAATTGGTAGCATCTTCTCCAAAATGACCTTTACAGTGTTGACGGGGACGTTAAACCTCACATATCACTGCATGTTCTGCCTGTTTCTTGGATTTGACACAAAATGACCTACAAGGGCAGTTTATTTAATTTGCAGGAACAGCAACAAACTTTCTGTAGCAGCCTAACTCAATGGACAATGGCCACATTTTTGGGTTGAACTTAGTCACCCTAAGTGTGCTTATCTTTTGCTACTTGATTTATAAATGGTAACATAAGAGCAACTTTCACAGCCTATCCATCAAAATATTTGATAGCTTCTTTTATGCTGAGTATAAAAAGGCAATTTTGAGGGGTAACAGAGCTTTTGAAGTTTTAAGGGTAGATGAATGGGTTATGAATGAAAATAAACTGCATGAGTAGCTTTCAGGGGTTCATTTACTCCCTTAGTAGGGCCATAATTTCTCTAAAATTTGGAAAAGCAATGCCTTCGCAAACAATGTAGGCACATACTATAATGATCCTATGAATTGGGACAGACATGCCTAAGCAAACAGTGCAGATCCAGATCAGACTGCTCCTTCAGGAGCAGTCTGATCAGGATCTACACTGTTTGCCATTCTGTCTGCACTTTTTGGCTCCTTAGTAATGCTGGATCCTGTCAAAAGTTAAAAGTTTAGGAGAAAACAGCCAGTTCTCAAGGTGTGCAAATTTTTAGGGTTTTTTCGGTAGCTTGTGAGCAGTAACAAGAATAATTTCGAGATGATTTTTTTTTTCTGATTTCTGCATTAAACCATATTTTGTGGGTACTTAAGTGTTAGAATTGCGTCATTGAGGGGATTCAAACCAGTACCCATAACAAACATGTATGTTTCAAGGAATACTGTATTTACCCTATTCGGACAGCCAGGCCTGGGCAAACAATGTAGACCCACCCAGATGAGATGCTGCAGAATGTGGCATCTCATCACGGTCTACACTGTTTGCCCCTCATCTCACTATTCTCAGCCAAAGCATTGGAGTAGTAAATTGTTAAATCAAGTAGGGCTCAGAATACTTAGGATAAATACGGTATATAAAAACGGATTATTGTAATTTACTGGGTACAGTAGATGGCGTTGCAATTCTTGTGCAGGTTAATGTGTCCCGGGTTTTCAGAATTTACTTTACTGTACATGTAGCACTAAGTAATTATGATTGACAGTCAATCTTGGCATGCTTTTAGCATGGTTGAATACTCTGCCATGTTCTACATGTACCTACATATAAGTTCATGGTTTTCATTAAGAGGCGGCTGGAGGCCACAATGACTGCTCAATTCATTGTCTGGTCGTACCAAAAATTAAATTTTAGAATTTGGCCACCTCAAACTGGTGAGTGGCCTCTCAAGAAAAATCTTAATGAAAACTCATACTTACACCAGTAGTGTCTTTGTCGGCCCCTGAAGGACAATCGGACACATGTCCATGTGTGTGTGTGTGCGAGTTTTACGTCAAAACATTACAACTAAGGTCATACAGAGACGGGACTTTACCATAAATCAAACAAACAAAGCACTTAAACTTTATGAATCATCCAAAAGTCTGGAGAAGCCAGGAATCTGTGTCCGGCTTGTGATCATATGCAGGTTACCCCAGACACCAGTTTTGGCTGCATTCTTTCATGGAGATTCAAATTCTGAAATATTTTCTATGGTCGTTTTCACCTTTCGGCTGATTCTATCTGGCATGCACCATACTGTAAAAATCATAAAATTTGGACACTTGAGGACTCTCTGTAATTTTAATATATTTGTTAAATGATCCAGCAAGGAGTCCATTATAAAGTACAGACAGAATAGCAAAAAGTGAAGACCCTGCACTGTTTGCTTTGGCCTATTTGTCCCAATACTTGTAGGATCATTAAGGTAATAATTGTTTACCTACATGTACCGGTATATATGGAAGACCACATTTAATAATGAAGGTCAAGATCACAGACTTGGGATATCTTTATTTACTTTATAGGAGACAGCTGCCAGCAGGTCGATCAGCCATTGTCGGGCATAACACTTGGTCATTGGTCATGTGCGGTGAAATTCTGCTATTAAGACCACCTAAGTTTAAGACTAATTCTGCTTTATAAAACTTAAATATTTAGTAGATTTGACTCATTCTTTCTTTGTGTTTTCTGCATGCTGAGTGTCCTCTGGTCAGAGAAGACCTTTTCGGCTGTTCAAAAGTGGTTTTGAACAGTCCCAAAGGTGGTCTTAATATAGGAATTTTACTGTAAATATTGTTTTTATGCATCCCCCCGGGGGGGCATATTAATTTTCCCTGTCTGTTTGTCTGTCTGTCCGTCACAAAAATCATAACTTCAAAAGTATTTGACCTAGCTCAAACAAAAAACTTCACTCACTTATTCACCATCACAAGGGCTATATTCTGACCAAGGGCCATAACTCTTGTCATTGCTGAATTATTTCCCCTTGAAATATTGCAAAAACTCAGAAATTGGCTCCCACAGGGGGGCATTGGTCACCTATAGTGACAGCTCTTGTTGTTTGATTGATTTGATGTATAACATCACAGTTAACACTGTATAGGTCATTTTGGAGATATTGCTTCCAATTTTGTTGGCCTTTTACCTGGCATCTCAAGCCCTGTTGTCCAATAAACCAATAGAGTTTATAAGCATGGATGGTCCAACTCGCACCACTTTACCTGGGCAGGCCTAGATCCTCTGAGTCACAGGTTTACCAGTACTTGTGTGTGGTCGGTGTCAGCTCTGTGTGGATTAGCATCATGCGGCCCAGTTAATTATTTCTTCAAGCCCTGATGAGTGGGGGCCATACATGTGCATGTACCTAATCAAAATATTGTTTCTTTCAGGAAAAGCATATGATGTAACATATGTCAGATTACGATTCCATTCTCCGAGACCTGAAAGCTTCGCCATATACAAAAGAACGACAGTTGATGCACCATGGGTACCATACCAGTTCTACAGCGCTTCCTGTAAAAGTACTTATAAATTGGAATTTAAAAGATATGTGAGCCGAGAGAAACAGGATGAAGCATTGTGTACGGATGAATACAGTGACATTTCACCACTCACTGGAGGTGAGGTACCATTCAGCACACTAGAAGGACGGCCAGATGCCAGAAATTTTGAACAGAGTCCAGTACTGCAGGTAATTTACTCATGCTTAACCTTTAACCTTTACCCTGCTGTAGGCGACAAGCCCTATCTTTGCAAACAGTGTAGATCCAGATCAGATGGCTTCTGAAGAAGCCATCTGATCAGGATTTACACAGTTTGACATTCAGTTTATGAATATGTAGAAATAAGCTGCATCAAGTAATCTGATTGGTTCAAAGTCAGAAATGAGTTTGGCTTAATTGAATATTCAGCAGGTTAAAGGTTAAGATGTCAGTCACATTACAGTTCATAAATGTGCATCAACAGTTCATTAGTTGATGAACAGTCTCAATAGGATGTGCAAGAATAATTCAATGACAGTTGGTTCATTAACTTTTTTGATGAATTATGATCACAGAGTTCATGAAAAATGCATCAAGGTTAGGTTGATGAACTACTTTAATGAATATTTTGATGAAGATTAATGGACAGTTCATGAACTTTCATGAAGAGTTCTTGAATGCTCATCAGTAATTCATCATTTTCATGAATATGCTGATGAACATTAATGGACAGTTCATGAACTTCCATGAACAGTTCATGAATGTTCATAAACAGTTCATCAATTCGATCTTGAACAAATTTTCAACATGGTGCGAGAATAAATAGGTTCATGAACTACTGATTAACTACTTTCATGAATATGCTGATAAATTTTGATGAACAGTTCATGAACATCCATGAACAGTGATGAATGTTCATCAATTTTTCATCAGTTCATGAACTGCAGTCATTCCATTCTATCTCCAGGATAGGTGTGATTAGCTGGACATTACCTTACTAGTGCTGTCTGACATGTTGAACTCCACAACAGAAACCAAACATCTTGTGCTTTAACCTTTTTTGTACCAAATGGAATCTTCCCGCCTATATATAGCAGGAGTCCATTTCAAAATTTTGGGGTGACAGGTTGTGTTTTTCTTTCCTTTTTGCAAACAGTGTAGGCCCTGATCAGATGCTGCAGAATGCAGCATCTGATCTGGGCCTGCACTGTTTGCCAGGGTACCCTTTTTGGGGTTTCCGGTACAAAATGGGTTAAGGAACATTTAGATCTTTAGCAGCTGCACAATATATCTAAGAATATTATAACATATGTGCATAATGACATGTTTCAAAACAAATGCTTGGAAAAAGTGGCATGAATATGAACAATCTTCTCTACCATGTGTTGGCCCCTGCCTGTGAGGGCTTGGAAAATGGAGGGGGCTGCATGATGCTGCCATGCAGAGCTGAAACTGACTGCATGTACTTGAGTACTGGTAAACAACTTAGAGGATGTAAGCCTGCCCAGGCACGTGACCAACCTTACATATAAACCCTTGGTGGCAGGGCTTGAGGTCTCATCTCATCTCTGTCGGGCAAAAGTTAATGACCTAAATAGTGTTCACAGGGACGTTAAACCTCATTTCAAACAAATAAAGGACAACACTTAACTCATAGAACACTCAACGACTAACAGTTTTAATTTATTTGTTCTTATTTTTTTTTTTTTTTTTTTTTCAGAAAAAATAAGCATAAGTTTTCTCTGAATAATAATCGGCCCCCGCCCATCGGGTCTTGAAGAAACGCAGAGCTGAAATCGACCGCACACGAGTACTGGTAAACCCCTTAGAGGATCTAAGCCTGCCCAGGAAGAGATGTCATTTCATCTCAATCTCGGGTAAAATTCCCACAAAATTGGAAGCAACGTCTCCAAAATGACCTTTACAGTGTTGACAGGGATGTTAAACTTCAAAAATCAAATCTCTGAATAACAAGGAAGATATTTGGTTGCTTTCTGCTAGAATCTAGTGTTTTTCCCAGTCTTGGAAAAATGGGCAGGCTGCCCATGCTGATTCTGGAAAATGGAATGGTACCTGTAACACGTGAAAGGTCTCTAAAAGGACATTTTGTTTTCATGACTGACTGAATAATATAAAGGGATTACATGCATAAAAACAATTCTTAACCCTTATACTGCTGAATATTCAGTTTAGCCACACCCATTTCTGACTTTGAACCAATCAGATTACTTGATGTAATTTATTCATAAGGCCAAAAAAAAAATTACCTGTGTTTCCGGTAACCCGACCGACCCTAATATTTTACCGCGACCCTCATTTTGGGTACTTTCGGTTCATTTCGGTATTTTTCGGATAACTTTGCAGCGTGGCTGACGGTAAGGATGGCAACAGAATGTAACGGACTGACATAGCCAACGGCTACCGCTGTACGACTACTATCTGTGATCAAATTATTTTCCTTTGAAGTCTATTGTGACAACAAGAATTATCCGACACTTGTTTTCACACCTGCTGCGGCAGTTAGACATATGAACGCTGTTGTTTGTCCACGCTTCAATAATCATAAATAACACAGGCTAATGCGTAGGCTGATCCGTGTTTTTACTGGTCACGCATTTCTTTCCAGCGTTCGTCGTATTTCCCGCCATCATTTTATAGCATGTGCTGCTGTTGCAGTCAGAGCAAATTTTCCCGCGGTCTTTGCATGCAACTTGAAGGAAAAACAATCTGTTTGAGTCTGTTTGCGCAGTCTGATCAGCCTTTGCCATTTCACATGGCCTCAAGCATTTCAAAAGACTAGCAAGCGAATAATTTGGTCACGTTGACTAGATTCACAAGCTGATCTGATCCTTCCTTAGAGAAAAACGTTTTTAGCTGTGCGCCGGCTCATTTGCATGTAAATATATAAGCGGCTAATAAGAAGCAGCTCCATATACAAGAAGAACATTTTAACTTCTTGTATATGGAGCCGCTTCTGTGTTTGCGTAAGCCAATGAGTGATAGAGTCAGACCGTTCCACATTTCATTAGAAAATGCCTCCCGAGTAATGCACTAAATGCGCAGACTGATCAGTCTTTACTGTTCAAAAGAATTCACTGATAAGGGTGCCGACAGCGAAGAAACTGATCAGCCTACTTACATGGGCAGCCTAATCATTACTAAGAATTTAGAAAGAATTTAAAGACAGGATATTCATGCCGGGGGGGGGGGGGGGGGTCTGGTTCCCAGCTTAAACATGTACAGGTAACCAGCAGATAAAAGTAGGTGTGGCTTGGTCTTGGTGGGCTGGCTACCTATATGGGCCATAAAACTAATAAGGATTATAGAATATAATTGACTGTAATAATCAGCTACTGTCCATATATTTATCAAACAAATACCTTCAAAAATTGGACATAAATTATGTTTGTTTGTTTGATTTGAGGTTTAACGTCCCCGTCAACACTGTAAAGGTCATTTTGGAGACGTTGCTTCCAATTTTGTGGGACTTTTACCCGACATTGAGATGAAATGACATCTCAAACCCTGTCGTCCAATAAACCAATATGGTTCATTAGCATGGACGGTCCGCCTCGCACCACGGTTCCTGGACAGGCTTAGATCCTCTAAGCGGTTTACCAGTTCTAGCGTTCAGGCCGGATTCAGCTCTGCGTGGAAGCATCATGCAGCCAATATATTTCTTCAAGCCCCTATGGGCGGGGGCCGAGGACATAAATTATGCTTCATAAACAAAGATTTATGTATTTATTACTTTAACATTTAAATGGAATAAAATATAGTTTTGTGTAGTAAAAAATAAAATAGTAAACTTGACTGAAATCAGAAAACGATTTTATCTGAATGTCAGTTTAGGTTTGGAAGAAATATAATGTGTGTTTTCATATTTTTCTCTGTACACAATAACCTCTCTGTAACATGATTCACTGTAAAAAGATATTGGGATATAACACAGTTTTAACACATATCCCAAAAATCGTTAGAACCGCCTCATTGAACATTTGTATGGTTCTAGTACTCATTAGAAATAGACCTAGTACCAACACTCTATCGGCCCCCGCCCGTCGGGGCTTGAAGAAATACGTATATGGGCTGCATGATGCTTCCACGCAGAGCTGAAACCGACCCGCTTACGAGTACTGGTAAAGCTTTGAGGATCTAAGCCAGCCCAGGCAAAGCGGTGAGAGTCAGCCGATCCATATTTATAAACACTATTGGTTTCATTGGGCGACAGGCCTTCAGATCCATTTCATCTCAGTGTCGAGTAAAAGTCCCACAAAATTGGAAGCAAGGTCTCAAAAATGACCTTTACAGTGTTGACGGGGACGTTAAACATCAAATCAAACAAACAAACCAACACTCTATAGTATATTGTGGGGGCTCATTTGAATTGCCTCATTGAGGCCATACAAATGTACACCCTCACTTCATAGTGTATTGTGGGAGCTCATTAGACCTGCCTGATTAAGACCATTCTAACGAGCACACTAAATCTATATTTTATTTTTTAAAAAATCTAAGCTGAGATTAGAATGAGAAAAGCCTGAACATCTGTTTTATTCATTCAGCCATTCCATCATTTGTTTAGCTGTGTCAATTTTATTTAATCTATTTTACTAAGACTGCCTGTGTATTTACTTTTTATTTTTCTTCTTCTATAAGAAGAAAAACAAGAAGAAGAATGGAAAAATCTTTCTTTTATATAAGATTTAAAAACAATTCTTTCATTCAAACATTATTTATTTATTTATTTATCAGAAGAAGCTGTTTTCTATAGTGTCAACTAATATTTTTTCAACAAATTTGAAGCTTTAATTTTTTATTATTTATTTATTAATTTTTTTGGTATATTAGAACTAAATATGCTATATAAGTAACTTCTATGAAATATGTTTGTAATTTAAAAATAAAAAAATAAATACATTAATCGATCATGACTAAATTTTTTTGTTTGTCTATTGAAACCAGTTATGGAGTGTGCCTGCTGTTACATAATTGAGATAAAAAGGTTAGCTTCAAACAGAGCAGAGCTGTCAATCACTTATTATTAAAATGTCAATCATTGTGATGTCACAGTAGGTCTCCATTTACAGCCAATCAGATAAATAGAATTTGATGTTACCCCTTCAGAGGTCAGACAAAGAATGACTCAGGTTTTCCAGTGCTCCCTTAAATAGTCCAGTCCTGTCTTTAAGCACCACCGCATTGTGCTGAAATTAGCCCATGGGAGGTTGTTTTGGTAAAAAAAGAATCTTGGTACTGGCCAAAATAAGCCGACACTTTTGATCTTTGCAAGCTCATGTTTATCATGTGTCTCAAAGGACACCTGCTAACAACCATATTACGCACTTAAAAGTCGGACAGAAATAACATACTTGATAGGTACATCGATCTTTGATTACATAAAAATATTAGTATGGGAAAATATGGTGTGATATTTCACTCGCATTTTTATACCTGGACCAAAAAGATTTGGAGTCTGGCATCTGTCTGTCCATCCGTCCGTCCGCAGTCACAACCTTGTGACATGCGACATGCCTCGCCATAACTCTAGTACCCTTTGAAATATATATATTGATGGTATTTGATGTAGCTGTACATGAGGTCAAGAAGACATGTCATGAGCAAGAACCACAACTCTGGGTGCACAGGTATTTTGGTTATCTCCCCTGACAATATAACCATATGATTGCCAAAACTCCCAAACCCCTTGAGATATTTTGATTTAACTTGGCACATTTGTACTCAAGGTTACGAAGGTCTGTTGTGGGCAAGAGCCACAACTGTAGGTGTCATGGTATTTTAGTTAATATCTCCCCTGACAATATAATCTTGTGATTGCATTAACTGCAATACTCCTTGAGTTTGAGATATATTGATGGGACTTGATAAGATGCAACTTGTATACTTGCCCCCCACCCATTGGGGCTCGAATGAATAGATAGGCTGCATGATGCTTCCACGCAGAGCTGAAACCCACTGCTCACGAATACTGGTTAACCGCTAAGAGGAGCTAAGCTTGCCCACGCAAAGCGGTGCGTGTCGGACCATCCATGCTTATAAATATGTTCTAGAAAGGGTTATCCTTTGGAAGCAAGAAATACGCCACAGAACCGGAAAATATGGAGTATACATGTTTTCTGGGCCAGACTAGTTAGTTTCGGCGATTTAGGCCTCATCAGTGACCCTCAAATATTTTCAAAATTCCACAATGGAATCAATGATCCCAAAGGACAAGAAAATATAAACTAAACTATGATGTATTGGGTTCATCTGGCTACAGGCCTTGAAATGTCATTTCATCCTGTCAATGTCATGTAAAAGTCCCACAAATTGGAAGCAACATCTCAAAAATGACCTATACAGTGTTGATTGGGATGTTAAACCTCAAATCAAACAACAAACAACTTTTATACCCATACGCTTTCTATGCTCAACATTTGGCTGCAATTTCATCTAGAACCAAAAAAGGGGACGACCTTGAGCACTAGGCCAGTACATTTAGCTGGAAATGACCCTTGACCCACAACTAATTCCTTGAGAAATGTTATCAGTAGTTTTAGTATCAGGAAGGTGTCCTGATTTATAGAAAAAAAGTCCTAAAAAAAAATCCGAGGGGAATTAGTATTTTTGGGGGGTGAAAAAATACGAAAAATGAAGAAAAATCACAAAAACCAGGACAAAATTAATATTACTGGCGTATGTTAAACAATTAATACTTGACTTCATTAAATCATCCAAAATGAATATTTCTATTTGGGGAAAAATACTAAAAATTCTGAAGATAATAGTTTTCTTTAAATCTATTTTTTTTTTATATTTTTTGTGTGAAATATTGACAAACAAGTATTAGCTTTTACAAAAAGCTTGAGTCTATGCTTAGCACACATTAATTTGTGTAGAACTAAAATGTGTCAGTTACCATAAAGTGTAAAAAGAGTCACAGATATCAAATAAGGATTTCCAAATCTTATCAACAATGTCACATAAAACAAAATCTAAAAAAGGAAAATCAAAAGCAAACTGTGGCACATCACAAAACATGCCTATGTAATTTTGACCCCCACTAACCCACTTTTATATATAAACTAGAAACACTTGAGGTTTAGGGGTTATATATTTTTTTTTTCTGCTCAAAAACATAGCTTCTGAGATTGTTGATACTCAACAGAACTGCCTCATCTATGTTGTGAGCAGAAATAAGTGAGTGAGTGTGTTTGAGGTTAATGTCCCGTCAACAGCAAATGTCATATGCAGTGGTTTCAAAAACATTTTGGCATCCAGTTTTCAAGGAAAGATAGGAGTGTGATTTTCAATGTTATCGGAATGAAGCCAAATTTATGAAGGATAGCAGGGGAATAATGTCTAAGTAAACGGGAAAATCCCCAGTACCCGTCTATTGATGAAACCCCTGCATACGGAGACCGAACCTCGGTTTAAAGATTCATCTGAGAGTCTGGAGAAGCCCTTGAATCGAACCCACGACTCATGGTTTATGAGGTTAGTAGCTTAACCACTACACCATGGAGGCTTCTTTGAGCAAAAAAATAAGAAAAATAATGTACATGTATACCCCCTAAAACTCCCCACTGCTCCACCCCACCCAGGTGTAAATAGGTAGCAGTGGTGTAAAAGTCAACTGCCTCTCCCTCGCGCACGTGAAAACATCCGGAATGAGTGTTCGAGAGCGATTAATTGAGACTTTCATCGCAATCGACTTGGTTGATTTGAGGTTTAACGTCCACGTCAACACTGTAAAGGTCATTTTGGAGATGTTGCTTCCAATTTTGTGGGACTTTTACCCGACATTGAGATGAACTTAAACTCGATGAGGAAGGGGTTTCTATCGAGTACCCACAATCTATGCTTTTGAGCAGACATTACGAAAGACGCCTAAACAGAAACATTGTCAATTTTTCAGCCCAAAAATGGAATTTTAAGATTAAAAAATTATGTTTTTCTTATTTCTGCTAAAACATAGATTGCGGAGCTCGACTAAGAACCGCCTGAACTTGGCGATTCTACCGAGTACCCGGAATTATGTTTTTGCGCTGATATAAGAAATTTAATGTTTATCCCTGTAAACCACAGTTTTACAATATAAAAGTGGGGTTGGAGTGGTCAATCTGGGCTTGGTTTTGTTGATTTGAGGTTTAAAGTCCCCGTCAATACTGTAAAAGTCATGTCCCCTTCAACACTGTAAAGGTCATTTTGGAGACGTTGTTTCCAATTTTGTGGGAATTTTACCCGACATTGAGATGAAATGACATCTCAAGCCCTGTCGCCCAATGAAACCAATAAGGATCATTACAGGGTCACTGATGAGGCTTTATTAGCCGAAACTACGTAGTATGACCCATCTTCTTTCTTATGAATGTTTTCATTGCTCTTAAAGGAACTCATTTTTGATTTTTATTATTAGCATGGACGGTCCGCCTCGCACCGCGGCTCCTGGACAGGCTTAGATCCTCTTAGCAGTTTACCAGTACTAGTGTGCGGGCCGGATTCAGCTGTGCGTGGAAGCATCATGCAACCCATATATTTCTTCAAGCCCCTATGGGCGGGGGCCGATCTGGGCTTGGAGTAATAGATTGGGCTGCATGATGCTTCCGCACAGAACTGATACCGACTGCACATGAGTACTGTTAAACCGCTGAGAATGTCTAAGCCTGCCCAGAAAAGTTGCTGCGAGTCAGCCTGTCCATGCATTTAAACTCTTTTGGATTCATTGGGCGGCAGGGACTGAGATGTCATTTCATCTCAATGTCAGGTAAAAGTCCCACAAATTTGGAAGCAACGTCTCGTTTTCGTGATGAATAAGAAAAACATCAGAATTTTCTCTGGAAAGTTTTTGGGTGATCAAATCTTCCAATAGATTTGAATATGCGTGTTTTCGTAATGTTTTTTATGACCCCAACTTTTTTGGAGGGGCATATTGCTTCTGGTTCGTCCATTCGAACTTCCGTTACGCCTTTGATGCATAGCATAACGCAAGAACCGTGCATGCAAGGGTTTTGAAATTTCATATATGGATTCTTCATGGAAAATTAGCTAACGCTATTTTTTTTTCTTATCCGGACTATGCCCCTTTCAAAAGTTATTGCCCTTTGAATTTTTGTTTTTATAAAATCTTGTCAGCAACATATCTCAAAATCTATTGGAGCTAGAACCTTGTAAGTTGGTGAATAGATTGGTGCTGATGAGTAAATGTGGTGATTAACTTTTGACTAAATTCCGAAAAATACATTGTGGCTAATGGCCCTTTGTCACTTTTGGTACATTGTATGCATTGTGATGCATAGCATAACTTTAGAAGCTTGTATGCTAGGGTTTTGAAATTTCATATATGGATTCCTCATGGAAATGAGCTGAAAGATATTTTTTCTCATCCGGAATTTGCCCCTTTTAAGGTTGTTTGAGTCAACCTTTGTGTTCAATCAGGTCAAAACAGTTATTGTGCGCAATGTTGGGAGACAAAATTTGTAAATCAATATCAAGGGGGTATCCCTTTTCTTAGTATTATTTTTCCTGCCTGTTTAAAATTAGCGGCCAATTTCTATTGCAGTAAGTAGATAGGACAGTGTTGCAATTGTTCTGATTGTGATTTTTGAGTGGTTGCTTCCACAAAGTCACACATAGCTTTCAAAATCTTATGTGCGCAATGTTACCACAATACACCGTATACACTTATTTATGATATTAATTGATTTGATTCTGATGGCACATATGTGCTTCCATACACTAAATTTTTGTCACGAGACATTGTCAAATGTATTTTCTGTTTTACGACTTGAACATAGATCTTGTTTATCAATAGCATACAAGGAAAATATAAATGTCGTCTATTCAAAAAAAAAAAAGAAAAATAGAATATAGAAAGCAGCGGGAGTCTGCATCGTCTGCTTGTGTCCGCCAAACCTTCAACTGGATTTCCTTTTGATTTTGTGGATTCAAACACATATAGGTGGATAGATTTGGGAAACTGCATAGCTTCCGTGTACCATATCTCGAACGATTTTGACCACATATTTCCATTTATCAGTCAAGAGAAAGCTTCTTCGTTCTCTTTTTAATAATAAAGTATAGACTGCTTTTTAACAATTTGTGACGTATATTTTGTTTTTAATGACGTCATTTGTTTGCGCGTGAGGAGAGCTCGCCTTACAGCCGGTAAAACAGTGTATGGTGCTATTATTGGACCGTTACTTGTTTAATGTTTTTTCTGCGGATTAAATCCTAAATTTCTCAGAACTGGCACGGATATTTTTTGAGGACTTTTTTTGGGTAATTAATATAACATAGCCCTGTGTTTTGGTGTTAAAAGAGTTTCTCAAGGAATTATCTTGACCATAAAAATTAAAGTGCCTCGCCTACACTTTTGGCCAGGCAGAAGGCAAAAATCTATGATTCGGACTGAACTAATTCTTGACTGCTGAGATTCTGATTCTGATTAGAGGAAGGATAACAAACTTTGAACAATATAAACCCTGAACAAAACGCTCTTTCTAGGTCATTCTTATCTTAGTGTGTGAAAAAAAAAAAAAAAAATTCCTACCTACCTACCCTATTTTTTTTTGCCATGTAATAGGAAACACAGGTATTTTTTTTTTTGGCCTAAACTGAATGTCAAACAGTGTAGATCCTGATCAGATGGCTACTTCAGAAGCCATCTGATCTGGATCTACACTGTTTGCAAAGATAGGGGTTGTCGTGAACAGCATGAAGAGTTAAAAGCATACTACCGGTAAGCTGATCGAAAACTTTTTTTAACACAGGAAGTTGCCTTGGTAGATTTTCCTTAAAAACAATTTAAAAGGCAGCAGGGTGGGCCAGAAGGGCAGCAGGGTGCAATACTGGTGTAACTCTTTCTTTGAAAAACTAGAAACTTCAAGATTTAAGGAGAAATGATATCACATGGTATAGGTTCTGCCATTTTCACATCGAAGGTTTGCTTAAACAATAATAGATTATCAGTACATGTACTAAGTAATTACTGAAGATTTGGTTATAATTGTATTGTTCTGGTTTTAATGTCTGAGCATGACTTTTACCACATGTTCTACTGTTTCATCTGTATTTGGACAGACAGGCCTGAGCAGACATTGTATACCTAGATGAGATGCAGCGTCTCATCAGGGCCTGCACTGTTTGCAATTCATCCTGGGACCAGTTGTCCAAAACTAACGACGTCGTTAGTTAAGGTATTGTTAAAACTTGGATCATTTATTATGGAAAATATGCTAATATTTTTTGCTGAAAAAATGTGAGCAGCTTTTGCATTTGCGAAAGCAGCTCACATTTTTTCAGCAAGAATACCAAAATTTTGAATATTAAACTTGCTACAACAGTTAACAATATGACCACTAACGAGCTCGTTAAGCTAACTATGCCTTGAACAACTGGCCCCAGCTATTTTAGACATAACATACTTCGCAAATACTCGGTCACTATCCAAAAAAATAACGATAATCATTTTTGTGGATTTTATGGATCGATTAATCGGTTATCTTGTCAGCTTTAACTACTTTTTGCTGAATCTGGCCCGCACACTAGTACTGGTAAACCGCTTAGAGGATGTAGGACCGTCCATGCTAATAAACCCCATTTGGTTTCATTGGACGACAGGGCTTCGAGATGTCATTTCATCTCAATTTTGGGTAAAAGTCCCACAAAATTGGAAGCAACGTCTCCAAAATGACCTTTACAGTGTTGATGGGGACGTTAAACCTCAAATCCAACAAAAAGCTTTAACTTTATAATAATCACTGGAAAAGGGTCCTGCACATTCTCTGATTAAGTCATCATCAGGTCACCATGTGCAGCAAAAAGCATGACTTCTTACACAAAGCAACAACAAGGTCTGCCACTACATGTCCACTAGCAGCAAAGACTGCGGTGGGGCTGTGCTTATGCACTGGCCAGCCAGGCAATAAGTACAGTAAAATTCCGCTATTAAGACCACCTAAAATTAAGACTAAATCTGCTTTTAGAAGCTTATTTTGAAGGGTGCACTTAATATTTCTTTATGTTTTCAAGCCACAGTGTCCTCTGGTGAGGGACCACCTTTGGGACTGTTCAAAAGTGGTCTTTAAATTTTGAACAGTCCCATAGGTGGTCTTAATAGAGGGATTTTACTGTATACTCGTTTCATTTCATTCCAATCCATTCCACTGCATTGCCTGAGTGAAACTATTGCCTATACCTTAATTGTCCTATACATGCGGACGACTGCATACTTGTTCTGAAATTTGAACAAGTACAATTTACTGCCAGATATTGTCTAAAAATACATGTAGCTGGATGAGTGGCAAACAATGTAGACCCGGATAAGACCCTGGGTTTACTCTGCTGTCTGCCCTAATCACAAACAGTAAATGTATGGTACAGTACTGCTGTTGTGGGAGTGCAAATTACCTATCATTTCTCAGACTCTGAGATGAGAAATTCCACAACTCAGCACAACTATTTATTACACAACAAAGCTGTAGAAATGCTTAAACATGTCTGATCTGATTTGATAATTTCACTCAGTATCCTTGAGTCCTTGACTGCATTTCTTTGCTTACAATGATGTAGTTTTCTTTCCCATCTGCAAGTATTGGGATGATAGGCCTGTGTTAGCTAGGGCTGGCTAATCGGAGTTGAAAAGATAATCGATTATCAGTCCTGTCATTCCGATCGATAATCGATTAGTAATCGCTAAGATTTTTGTCATAATTTTACCTGTCTGGCTTTCTGTCTGAGCATAACTCTTACCATATGTTGCACTTTCCATATGTATATTTGAACAGACAGGCCTGGGCAAACAGTGTAGACCCAGATGAGATGCCGCTGAATGCGGCGTCTCATCAGGGTCTGCACTGTTTGCCACTCATCCAGCTATTTTAGGCATAACTTTGGGTAGTAAATTGTACCTATCAAGTAATCAATTAAAAGCAAATCAGAAATGATAATCATTTTTGTGGAATTTATCGATCGATTAATCGATTATACGATTAATTATGAAGAAATATATGGGCTACATGATGCTTCCACGCAGAGCTGAATCCGGTCCGCACACTAGTACTGGTAAACAGCTTAGAGGATCTAAGCCTGTCCAGGAACCGTGGTGCGAGGCGGACCGTCCATGCTAATAAACCCTATTGGTTTCATTGGGCGACAGGGCTTGAGATGTCATTTCATCTCAATGTCGGGTAAAAGTCCCACAAAATTGGAAGCAACATCTCCAAAATGACCTTTACAGTGTTGACGGGGACGTTAAACCTGAAATCAAACAAATGTCAGCCTTAGTGTTAGCAGCTCTTTAGACTCCTTTCTTGATGATTAAACAAACTGGTTAAACTTTTTTGGAGAATTACAGCAAGTCCTCAAAGTGTTCAAATTTTTAGGAGTTTTACGGTATTCTGTTTTTGGTTTCATAAACATTTTCCATTTCACCCCTGAGTCTCACACATAAGCTCAGCAAACTCCTTAGAACCAAGGTTACCAAAAATCGCTCAATGGCATTTCCAGTGTTTAGAGGCCAGTTATCATGCATGTACATTTTTTTTTTGTTTTGGATTTTACGGCCCTTTCAAGATTATTTCACTCATATCGAGCCGATCTTTAATCAGAGGTGGGCGAAAAACGGAGTACCCGGAGAAAAACCACCTGACCTTCCGTTGCAGAACTTGGCGTCTCACACGTGGCCCGAGCGAGGCTCGAACCTACGGCAGTGAGAGACCTAATGACTAAGAGTCAGCGCTCTTATCCACTGGGCCACGGAGGCCCGTCATACATGTACATGTTTGTACATGTATGTATATATCAGGCCTCATATTTTTCAGGCATTTGCAGGATTTCAGGCTTTTAGATTTTGATTTTTACTCCTATAATTTGTTTAAAAAGACTATTTACCGCTGATCCTGCTGAATAAAATGAGTTAGCTACACCCATTTCTGACCATTCACCAATCAAATTACTTGATTTAATGTATTTGCTCAGTTCACAAAATGCATTACAAACAGTGTAGATCCTGATCAGATGGCTTCTTCAGAAGCCATCTGATCTGGATCTACACTGTTTGCAAAGATAATCATTGTCATGTTCAGCAGGATTAGTGTTAAGTCTGCAAAATTGGATCTTTCAGGCATGGAAAACCTTGGTCAGTATGAGGCCTGATATATAGTGTCAGATTATGTCCAGTACTACATAATATCATGAAGAGGATATTGATATCTTTACAGATCCCACAGGGCTTAATTATTGTAGGCACTGATATGTGTTTTGTTTACATGTACCATATAAATCCTAAAAATTCAGACCCCACAAGGGATTGTTGTAATTCTCCTAAAAGTTTAGCAGCAGCTGCCAACAGGCAATGTGTGTTTTGAGGTATACAATCCTACCAACAATTAAAGTCATATGTACAGGTGAGCTCAGTTTAAAGACATACCTGAAAGTCCGGAGAAACCCGGAAACGAACCCCCAACCTCTTGTTTATGAGGCATGTAATTAATAACTATACACCTCAGAAGCTTCTGCCAATAAATGTGGATGTTGTTGTCGATTCTAACACTGATGCCAACACGAAAGCTGACGCGGACACCGGGGATATTGCAATGGTTCTTCCTGGACTTCAAGTCCAGGCATGCTGAAAATTAAGCTGACTTTTCAGTGAAAAGTCAGCTTAATTTTTAGCATGCCTGGACAATATTTACATTAAAGTTTTTTAAGAGCTTATATTTTCCAAACCTAGGGTTCCGCTCATTGGGGCTAGGAGAAATAGATTGGGCTGCATGATGCTTCCACATAGAGCTGAAACTGACCGCACCTGAGTACTGGTAAACCGCCTAGAAGATCTAAGCCTGCCCAGGCAAAGTGATGCAAGTCAGACCAAGCATTTATGTAAACCTTTTTTGGTTATTTCATCTCAGTGTCGGGTAAAAATCTCACAAAATTGTTGACAGGGATGTTAAACCTCAATTGAAACTTTCCAAACCATGTATGCTGGATTTGGTTCATGTTTGACATAATGATTTTGTTTGTTTGATTTGAGGTTTAACGTCCCCATCAACACTGTAAAGGTCATTTTGGAGACGTTGCTTCCAATTTTGTGGGACTTTTACCCGACATTGAGATGAAATGAGATATCAAGCCCTGTCACCCAATGAAACCAATAGGGTTTATTAGCATGGACGGTCCGCCTCGCACCACGGTTCCTGGACAGGCTTAGATCCTCTAAGCGGTTTACCAGTACTAGTGTGCAGGCCGGATTCAGCTCTGCGTGGAAACATTGTGCAGCCCATATATTTCTTCAAGCCCCTGTGGGCGGGGGCGGGTGATATAATGAAAAGACCTGTCCAAAGTTTTATTCAGCAATACCTTCTGCCCATGCCCATAACCTCAGGGTAAAGGTCATAGACTTAGAATTTTTATGTTAAAGTTTTTCAAAAATCTTTTGCTCATATTTTCCAAACATTTGGTTCATATTTGGTATGATGATAGATATAGGCCCACAGTTCCATTCGGCAATACCCACACCCATGCCAATGATCTCAAGGTCAAGTTGTAATGTTTGAGTCTTTTAAAAGCTAATATTTTCTCAACTATACAATGGATTAGGTTCATCTAAGATACTGATGATAGATATAGGTTCAAAATTATATTCAGCTATACCCCTGCCCATGCCCATGTACTCATGAAATTTTTAATGTTAAATTTGATGGAGCTCATATTTTCCAAACAATACAACAGATTTGGTTCATATAAATTTTTTGTATAATGATAAGTTAAATACAGATCCAGAATATGTAATCAGCAATTCCCTGTCCATGCCCATTACCTCATGGTCAAGCTTACAGACTTTGAAGTTTTATGTTAGTAGTGGAGCGCTGTGCTGCAGTGGTAAATTAACATCAGACTTGAGATCGAGAGGTAGCCTGTTTGATCTCCACAAGCGCTAGGTGTTGTTTCCTTGAGCAAGAGACTTTATCCACATTGCTTAGTACTGGTTCCTGCCCAGGAAAGGAGGGCCACATGGAAGATTAGTACTTGTACTTAATGTGTTACACTCTATAAATAAGGTCGATTTTAGACCTCATATTTTCCAAATTTTAATAAGGATTTGGTTCATAGTTGGTATGATGATAGATATAGGCCCAATGGTTAAATATAAGGCAAACCCCCACCTATGTGCATGCCCTCAAAGACACTTCCCAGACAAGCTTTGTCTGATAACAAACTGGTCATACTAACTGATCCAGACAGTAATTACACTATTTCATGGTATTTGACCAACCAATTACACTATTCTGTAATTACTAGAGGTGCTACTGTACCTTATTTATCCTAAATATTCTGACACCTCAATTCTTTCCATAATCAGTGTCAAATTTGAACAAGTACAATTTACTGTACAATGTTGCTTCTAAAAATAGCTGGATGAGTGGCAAACAGTGTAGACCCAGATGAGACGTCGCATATTGCGACGTCTCATCTGGGTTTACACTGTTTGCTTAGGCCCTGCCTGTCGGAATACATATGGTAATTATGGTATTGAACCCCTGCTGAAACATGTTATCTTACAATATTATTAGTGTCTGCTGACACACCCAATAAAACAGATTCTCTGCCAATTTCTACAGACACAACTGGCATATTTTCAGCATTGCCTGGCAAAACCTATCTAGATCTATCTGGAACAGAATTATATAAGCCTATTGCTTTCATTCCAATCCCACTATTTTATGTCACATGCTAAACACGTTTAATCCATGCATGTATGTTGTGGTTCCTTATTAGAATTGCCTCGAACAGGCAGTAATCTGTCATGTACCCACATGTTTCCAGCAAATTGCGCCTTACTTACCATTGTATCGCATTCGAAATTTATTGGATATTCACTCCAACCTACATAAGGAATAATTAAATGAGTTGGCTGGAGATAGGTTTTTTGTTTGATTTGAGGTTTAACGTCCCCATCAACACTGTAAAGGTCATTTTGGAGACGTTGCTTCCAATTTTGTGGGACTTTTACCCGACATTGAGATGAAATGCCTTCTCAAGCCCTGCTGCCCAATGAAACCAATAGGGTTAGTAAGCATGGGCGGTCCGACTCCCGCACCGCTTTGCCTTGGCAGGCTTAGTTCCTCTAAGCGGTTTTGCAGTGCTCGTATGCGGGTCGGTTTCAGCTCTACATGGAAGCCTCATGCAGCCCATCTATTTCTTCAAGCCCCGATGGGCGGGGGCCGAGTGGAGATAGGTGTTTTCTAAGTTAATACAGGTGCACATTAGTGCATCGGGCCATAGCTGTAACTGACCAAACTTGAGTACTGGTTAACTGTTAAGGAAGGTCTAAGCCTGTCCCAAGTGTTGCAAGTCGAACTGCCCCTCAAACTCTAGCGATTTCTTCGGGCGGTAGGAATCTTCCTTCATATACACATGTACAGCTGCAATCCGTTTTGAAATTTAGGGGTGTGAGATTCAGTTATTTTTACATAACAACAGATATGGTAAGTATTTTGTGATAATTGAAGGATTGTTTTTGTCAATTCTCCATAAAAACCTATGTTGTGGGTATTCATTAGAACCGCCTCATGGGTGCAGTTCTAATGAATACCCACATCATAGGTTTATATGGAGAAATAAGATAAACTATCCTTCAATGATCACAAAATACTTAGTACCTTATCTATTGCTATGTTTTAAGAAATTTTTGTAGAAAATGATTGACTTTTCTGCAAAACAGTGAAGGCACTGATAAGATACCACACTCTGCAGCGGCTGATCTGGGCCTGCACTTTTTGTCAATGACCTGTTTTATGGTTTTCCTGTCTAAAATGGACTAAAGCATTTAACTGTGATAAATCTGTTTATAATCTGTAGATCATATTTGAGCTCTTCACTACAATATGAAGTAGTGTCACTTGACATTCTCTGCATGCCTTCAACAATTTGGTGGAGATTGATCATGAAATATCTTCGGTCATTCATTCAAGAAGGATAGTTGTCAGTTTTGGACAGCCCCGGTAGCTCAGTCGGATACGCGTCTGACTGGTGAATAGGAGGACAAAGGTTCGATACCTGCCGGGTCACCAACATTCTTTCGTGCAGGTTGATCATGAAATCTTTTGTACGGTCATTCTCTCCATTCCGTTGATTCAAGAAGGGCAGTTGTCAGTTTCTGGCAAAGGAATGTGCACTGTACTGGCTAACTGCTTACGTATAAGCCTGCCCAGGAAAGATGTGGATAGATAAACTGACCCGCTCAAAATTGACCTAAATAGTTTTTGTTGGGCAATAAAACCCAAATACAAACAAACAAAAGTTGTCAGTTTTGGGAGAATGTGCACTGAACTGGTCAACAGCTTTTATATGCACAACTTTTTGTAAGCCTGCTCTGTTTGTTTGTTTGATTTGAGTTTTAACGTCCCCGTCAACACTGTAAAGGTCATTTTGGAGACATTGCTTTCAATTTTGTGTGACTTTTACCCGACATGGAGATGAAATGACATCTCAAGCCCTGTTGCCCAACGAAACTAATAGGGTTTTTGTCGCGCCTGCTATTAGCATGGCGCGATATATGCGCCCGGTTTTCCGTCCGTTTGTTTGTCCGTTTGTCCGTTCGTCAAGGCGTAAATATTTGCGACCACCCTAGCGTTCACCCTAAGGTTCAAGTTTATTTCTCAAGAACTATAAGAGTTTCATTAATGATACTTGGTACACACTTGTATCTGGGGATGGCAACTTAAATGCAAGCATCCATATTTGACCTTGACCTACATTTTATGGTTCAATGACTTCGTAAAATATTGCGACCACCCTAGCGTTCACCCTTAGGTTCAAGTTTATATCTCAAGAAATATAAGAGCTTCATTAATGATACTTGTTACAAACTTGTATCTGGAGATGGAAACTTTAATGCAAGCATCCCTATTTTACCTTGACCTACAGTTTATGGTTCACTGACTTTGTAAAATATTGCGACCACCCTAGCGTTCACCCTGATGGTCAAGTTTATTTCTCAAGAACTATAAGAGCTCCATTAATGATATTTGGTAGAAACTTGAATCTGTGGATTGCAACTTAAATTCAAGCATCCATATTTTGATGTTGACCTAAATTTTATGGTTCACTGACTTTGTAAATTATTGCGACCCCCCTAGCGTTCATCCAAATGTTCAAGTTTATTTCTCAAGAACTATAAGAGCTTCATTAATGATACTTGGTACAAACTTGTATCTGGAGATGGAAACTTAAATGCAAGCATCCATATTTGACCTTGGCCTACATTTTATGGATCACTGACCTTGTAAAATATTGCAACTACCCTAGCGTTCACCCTAATGGTTAAGTTCATTTCTCAAGAATTATTACAGCTTAATTAATGATACTTAGTACAAGCTTGCATTTAAGAATGGCAACTTTTATGCAAGCATCAATGTTTGACCTTGGCATAGATGTCATGGTTCACTGACTTTGCGCCCCCACAGGCGCGACATAGCCTTTGGCGGAATTCTTGTTAAGCATGGACGGTCCGACTCGCACCGCTTTGCCTGGGCAGGCTTAGATCTCTAAGCGGTTTACCAGTACTCGTGTGCGGTCAGTTTCAGCTCTGCTTGGAAGTCTATTTCTTCAAGCCCTGATGGGCGTGGGCAGTACAAGAATAGTGTGGTTAGGTGAACAGACTGGCTGGAGTCTGCTGGACATAACTTAAGTAGTGACTGGGCTGTGCTGTTACCCTCCAAAACGAAGAAATCTAACACATTGTATGTGGGAAACAGTGCAGGCCCAGATCAGGGGTTTGGGTGGGGGGGGGGGGGGGGGTTGGGGAGGGGGGAAGGGTGGTGACCTTAAATTCCTATATCTAAATTTGTAATTTTTGTGAGTCCTGAGACTCACTAAATAAAGAGTGAGTTTTTACAGAAAAATATGAGTATAAAACTGGGGACTCGCACCTAAAAAAATTTACTGATAAATGGGCATGGCCAGATTAATTTATTCAGCAGGAAAAAGTTTGGATGCTACATAGAAATGATTTGGCTTTTTACCTATGTTTTTTTAGAGAGATAAAAACGAGAGATACTGAGTGTATCTAGTTGAGGAAAAGACACTTGATAATGTATTCAGTCGATACTTGACCTGATAGCAAAATGTCTTCGGAGACAATATGCAAATTGATTACTGGTTCAGAAATGTAAATGGACACTTTGAAGTCAAATATTTTATAGTACATTGTGACAAAGGTGACTGTCACTTGAAACAAGATCTCTTATTGTGCTTGATTTAAAACAGTTATCTTTTTCAATGTCAGATTTTAAAAATTCATAGGAAAAATGGTTAAATGCAGCCAAAAGCTGGCACACTCTTGGTACCATGAAAATACATGTTTGTTTGAGACAGCCATAGTTTGCAGCCATAGCTGTTGATGGCTTGCTAGAATTCTCTTAAAATTTTGGCAAATTTGTTTCATGATCCAGCAATGGAATTGCAAATAGGCTGCGTCTCCTGACAACCGGTTGTCAGGAGCATTTTTGCTATGTAAAATGCCCCTGACAACCGGTTGTCAGGAGCATTTTTGGTGTCAAAAATGCTCCTGACAACCAGCAATATTTTTTCCAATAAAATCCTGCTACATTAGCATTATTTTGGTTACTTAACCCAGTAGTTTAACCTTTAGCATGCTGAATTAATTTTTTTATCGATACTCCGTCCCACTGAATTGTTTTTATCAAATACTACCATTTTCAGCAACTTTTAACACGCAAAAACCCGTATTTTTCTTGATTTCTCCACCATTCAAAGCATATGGAAAACGAAAGTAGCCTACTGTCACTCAGCTGACTGAGTCGAAAAATCGTTAAAAACACCCTTTCAGAGCGTATTTTGGGCTCGATTAGATCAAGTTCGTCAAAAAGTAGCGATTTCCTAAAAAAAATTGCATCCTTACCCAGAAAACCCGAAGAAAATCCATCCAAAAACATCGAAACGGCAAGTTTTTTTTTTCATCGATGCCCGGATGTTATTTGATACCGAAATGCCAAACCGCACCGAAAAACGAGAGTTCCTCCTTTTCTATGAGTCGCACCAAGCACACCAGTCAATTTCGGTGCACGATTGCGCCTACAGCGTGGCGCCATTACATTTTCACGGGCGCACGAATGCGCCTACAGCATGCTAAAGGTTAAGTTTCTTGATACATGTTTAATATTTTTTTGTCTTCTTTGGTATTTTAACATAAACTGCTGGATTGAAAATAAAAGAGAGAAAAAAAACATAGATATTTGCAGAATTTAATGATTCATTTAATACTGAAAATAAATACCAAATAAATATAGGGGCACTTTTACTTGAGTGGTATGGAAAAAAACATGTCATAAGTTCCCTTTTAGAGATGTCAGATTATCACCCGAATTATCAATATATATCTTTCTTCATAGCAGCCAATATGTTTATCGGTCATTGTATTTCACAATTGTATCTTATTCTGTGAAAGTAAACATTTGCTAATGATAATTTTCTATGTTTTTTCCACAACAGGATACATATATGTTGCAATATTAATTTGAATGAATACCCACATCATTAACTACAGTGGAGAAGTACAGATCATGATTATCAACAAATAAGCCACATTCATGTAAACTTAATTACAGTACAAACATTGGCAAAACTGTTAACTTAGGATCAAAGGATAATTTCTCCACCCTGATTTGGTAATTTATCTTCCGGTACATGTAAGTGAGATAATAGGCCAGAATTTGATTGATTCCATTCTTGGAATTTATTCCAAAAATGAAAAATTTCTGGAAAGGTAACTAAAATTCTGGAAAGCTAACTAAAATAATACTAATATCATAGGTTTTTATTGGAAAAATATTGCTGGTTGTCAGGAGCGTTTTTGATAGCAAAAAGGCTCCTGACAACCGGTTAAGTGAGTATAATGAGTGAGTTAAGTGAGTGTCTATTAGACCAGAATTTGATTGATTCCATTCTTGGAATTTATTCCAAAAATAAAACAGGAAGTGAAAATGCTCCTGACAACCGGTTAAGTGAATATAATAAGTAAGTTAAGTGAGTGTAAGTGAGATAAAAGGCCAGAATTTGATTGATTCCATTCTTGGAATTTATTCCAGCCAAGAATTTATTCCAAAAATTTAAAAAAAAATCTGAATAAAAAATACATGAATTAAGTTCTTTTGAATACTAAGAAATGACAAAAAAGCATTACACATGTATCAAGAACCATGAAATACTAAAATGGTAACTAAAATAATACTGATATTATAGGTTTTTATTGGAAAAATATTGCTGGTTGTCAGGAGCATTTTTGATAGCAAAAATGCTCCTGACAACCGGTTGTCAGGAGACACTTCCTTGCAAATAGTCGAGACACTGATCAGACTGCTCCTTCAGGAGCAGTCTGATCAGGGTCTGCACTGTTTGCTTTGTGTACGTACATGTAGACTGCTTAGATTTTTTAAGCTGCAGCCCAGGAAAAGTGTTACAATTTAGATCATGCCTTAAAACCTAGCAGTTTCTCTGGGCTTTAGACAATCTTATTTCATCTCAGTGCGGAGTAAAAGTCCCACATCTCTCCAAAATGACCTAAATAGTGTTGACGGGTACATCAAACCTCAATACAACCAAACATAGCCAGAAAATGAAGAAGCCTCTGTGGTTTAGTGTGTAAACCACTGATTGTGGGTTTGATTCTGGGCTTCTCCAGATTAATCTTCAAACTGAGGTAGTCCATCCCTTATGAGGGACATGTTTTGCTCATCTTAAACCCTAAGACACCGAGAAAAACTACATCTGAAAATTTTGTCTGCTTATGTCGTCTGCTGAATTTTTTTTTTTCAAACTTTTTATGCCCCCGAAATCGAGATTCAGAGGGGAGGAGGGGTGGGGGAGGGGGGGGGGGGGGCAAGTTTTTGGTCTGTCTGTCTATTTGTACATTTGTCTGTGTGTCTGTCTACAAAAACCTTAACATTGGACATAACTTTTGAATGGTAATAGATAGAGCTTTCATATTTCTCAGGTGTATACCCTATCACAAGACCTTTCCAGTGGTACCATAATTTTTGATCTCTTGACCTTGACCTACTTTTTTATTTTTAAATTTAACATTGGCCATAACTTTCGATTGATATGTGATTCAGCTTTCGTAATTCACATGTACATTCCTTGTCACAAGACCTTTCTAGTGGTACCATAATTTTTGACCTCATACCTTGACCTTGACATTTGACCTACTTTTTAAAAACTTTAACATTGGCCATAACTTTCGATTGGTAAGTGGTAGGGCTTTCATATTTCACATGTGCATTCCTTGTCACAAGACCTTTCTAATGGTACCATAATTTTTACCCCTTGATGTTGACCTTTACGTTTGACCTACTTTTTAAATACTTTAACATAGTCCATAACTTTCTATTGGTAAGTGATAGGGCAGTCCATAACTTTCTATTGATAAGTAATAGGGCTTTAATATTTCACATATGCATTCTTTTTCACAAGACCTTTCTTGTGGTACCATAATTTTTGACCTCGTGACCTTGACCTTGACATTTGACCTACTTTTTAAAAACTTTTACATTGGCCATTGTAACTTTCCATTGGTAAGTGGTATGGCTTTTATATTTCACATGTGCATTCCTTGTCACAAGACCTTTCTAGTGGTGCTATAATTTTTTACCTTTTGACCTTGACCTTGATGTTTGACCTAATTTTTAAGAACTTAAACATTGGCCATAACTTTTGATTCGAAAGTGATAGGGCTTTAATATTTCACATGTATATTCTATGTCACATGACCTTTCCAGCGATCCCATAATTTTTGACCTTGTGACCTTGACCTACTTTTTTAAGATTTGAACATTGGCCATACCTTTCGTTTGCTTAGTGATGCTGCTTTCATATTCAACATGTGCTGTCCGGGGGCATCAGTGTTTCACAAACACATCTTGTTAAAATATTTTTGCATACAGACAAACAGTGTGGGCCCAGATCAGACTGCTCCTACAGGAGCAGTCTGATCTGGGTCCACACTGTTTGCAAAAACTTACTTTTAAGGTAACAGGCAGACTGCAAAGCAGATGACAATAGTCGTGATTGGCATTTTATGGGTTAAACATTCGAAGAATGGGGGAAAGAATCTGTTCGGCAAGCTGCATAATTTTCATTCTTTTATATGTAGATCTCTGAAAGAAAATAAGGCATAGATATTTTTGAAAGAGTCGCAGATTTATTAACACAATTTTCCCGTAAACCTTCAAGTTCTAAATCACACTAGCAGACAAGACAGGATTTTCAAAGTATTGGGGGTAGGTGGGGGTGTGGAACAAGGCTTGATGCCGGGCAGACATTTCACATGTAAGCTGTTTTTTAATCTGAAAAATAAGGAAAAAAAAAATAGATTGTTGTCTGCTCCAGAAATTTCCGTTGCACTTGAAGGGTTTAACAAGTACATATAGAGAGTATTTTAAAAAAAAGTAGACTGTTTTATGAATTTGTGAGGGTCACTGCCTCAATAATAAAATGCTTCAAAGTAGTGTTCCTAAGGCTGATGTGAAATAATTCTTTGGTTGTCTGGACTTGTGTACCTGTGATAGGGAAGATATAAGCTCCATGTAACTGACTGTTGATTGATTTTCTCTGAGTGTAAGCTGGGAAAATGGTCCTCTTTGCAGACTAGACTGGTTTGTTTATTGTTACCCTTAAATTCCTGTATTTTATGGAAAAAGTTCAAACCCTGATCAGACGCATTCTGCAGCACCTGATCTTTTGCCTATAACCCAACATATGAGGCCTGAGTCCAGATTTTACATATTACCATCTGTACACAACACTCTGAGCAATTATAAGAATAGTGCGGCTATAAAAACCATTAACACTGGACTTGGCATAAATGCTTTTTGTGTGGTCAGATAGTCACACAGACCTTGGCAAACTAACTCTGATTCAGTCAGTAACTTTCAGTTGATTGATAAACAGTCAACCCCAGCCTCTAAGTTCACCCTTATCCTGCTGTTCAGGACAACCATTAATATGGACATGGTTCATATTCTGATATGATGATAAGTATAGGTCCAAAGGTTTATCCATAGCCCCCGCCCATCGGGGCTTAAATAGATGGGCTGCATGATGCTTCCACGCAGAGCTGAAACCGACCTGCACAACTGCTTAGAGGATCTAAGCCTGCCGAGGCAATGGGGTGCGAGTTGGCCCGTTTATGCTTATAAACCCTATTGGTTTCATTTGGCGACAGGGCTTGAGATGTCATTTCATCTCACTGTCGGGTAAAAGTCCCACAAAATTGGAAGCAACGTCTCCAAAACGACCTTTACAGTGTTGACGGGGACGTTAAACTTCAAATCAAACAAACAAAGGTTTATCCAGCAATATCCCTTGGATATAGTATTATGCACCCATAACCATGAACTCAAGGTCAAGGTCAAAGACTTAATAATTTCAGGGTAGGTTTGTAATTTAATTACCTGCCTTAATGGCCATAGCAGTGGTTGGTTGGTGGGTACATTTGTAGGTGAGAACAATTTGCAACACAAAAAATATTTTATGAATGATAACAAAATTGTTTTCACAGACTTATATGATGACTTTAACAGTGCACATAAAAATAAGTGCTACTGTGCAGAAATGAATTCTGTCTGTATATAACACTGAGTAAATTATAATAGGTTTTTACCTGACATTTATAAGTTAATAATGTTGAAATGATAAACAGTTTATGTCAGCCAGGTTAAAATGCCAGATATTTGATATTAGATTATAATGCTACATATACTGGTAGCTTTTATAGTGGAACTTCTGTATAAAAAAATTATTTTATGTATTCGGACAGACAGGCATGAGCAAACTAGTGTAGACCCAGATGAGACACTGCATTCTAGATGCTGCAGAATACCGCATCTCACTAGGGTTTACACCGTTTGTTACTTGTCAAGCTTTGCCCCCGCCCATAGGGGCTTGAAGAAATATATGGGCTGCATGATGCTTCCACGCAGAGCTGAATCCGGCCTGCACACTAGTACTGGTAAACCACTTAGAGGATCTAAGCCTGTCCAGAAAACCCGGTGCGAGGCGGACCGTCCATGCTAATAAACCCTTGGTTTCATTGGGCGACAGGGCTTGAGATGTCATTTCATCTCAATGTCGGGTAAAAGTCCCACAAAATTGGAAGCACCGTCTCCAAAATGACCTTTTGCAGTGTTGACGGGGATGTTAAACCTCAATTCAAACAAAACAAAATAAGGGACATATTTTTATGCTCCTACCATTCGAAGAATGTGGGAATTTCGAATGGTGGAAGGGCATATAGCGTTGCCTCTGTCTGTTCATTTGTTCATCCGTCTCTCAGTCTGAAACTTAAACATATTCGGGCAGGGGCATCCGTGTCCTTTGGATATATTTCTAGTTCACGTTTGTCTTAATAAGATATAGTGTATTTCTCTCAGTGAGTATACCCACATCATACACCTAAACATGTTTACAACACTATTCATTACAAGATAGTTTTTGATGTAACACAGGATCCCAAAAATGTGTAGATTATATAGAAATATTTTTCTATGGCCATTAAAATGGTCATTGTCATTTTTCTATGGCCATTAAAATGGTTATTGTCATTTTTCTATGGCCATTAAAATGGTTATTGTCATTTTTCTATGACCATTAAAATGGTCCTTGTCATTTTTCTATGGCCATTAAAATGGTCCTTGTCATTTTTCTATGGCCATCAAAATGGTCCTTGTCATTTTTCTATGGCCATTAAAATGGTCATTGTCATGCCTGCTTTAAGCATGGCCTGATATAGGAGTTGTTCAGTGTCAGGGTTTACCTTCATGCACCTTTTCTTAACCCATTTTGTACTGAATGGAAAATTGGAAATTGGGATCGGTGTAAGAATGAGATATTTTTGGAATGGCTGAACTTTCTGCAAACAGCAGGAGCAAAGGTCTGCAGCATCTTAGCTTGGGGCCTGCTTGGTTTGCCAGTGTCCCATTTTGGGATTTCCTGCATAAAATGGGTTAACAAATGTCCTGTGAGATAGATTAACCCTTAAGACGCAGAGAAAAAATAAATCTGAAAATGTTGTCTGCTTATGTTGTCTGCTGAATCTTTTTGCAAACTTTTAAAAAAATATTTTTGCATACAGGAAAACAGTGTGGACCCAGATCAGACTGCTCCTAGAGGAGCAGTCTGATCTGGGTCCACAATGTTTGCAAAAACTAATTTTAAAGTACTTGACAGACGACAAAGCAGATGACAATTGTCGTAATTCGCATTTTATGGGATTATAGATAGATATCCAGGCACCAGATTCCTTCATATTTCTTGAAACATGGGAAGTTTAACCTGAAATTTTCCTGAATCTGGCAGGAAAGGTATAAAAAATACATTTTGTAATAGAATATAATTTTGAAATTTTATGATATGATTTATTTTTCAGGAATGGGTAACAGCCACAGACATCCGAATTGTCCTGACTCGAATGAACACATTTGGAGACGAAATCTTCGGTGACCCCAGAGTACTTCGATCATACTTCTATGCTATAGATGATTTAGCTGTTGGAGCAAGGTATGGGGGATACTTTAACCCTTTTAGTACCAAATGGAATCTTCCTCCTTATATACAGCAGGAGTCCATTTCAAAATTTAGGGGTGTCAGGTTGTGTTTTCATCAAAATTTATGTGGAAAATGACTGAACTTTTAGCAAACTGTGGAGGCCCTGATCAAATGCCGCGTTCTGCGGGGTCTGATCTGGGCCTGCACTGTTTGCCAAGGTACCTGTTTTGGGGTTTCTGGTACAAAATGGGTTAACCCTTATCCTGCTGAATAATTTTATTAGCCACACCCATTAATAACTATCAACCAATCAGATTACATGATATTATGTTTTCATTCAAATTCACAAACTGGATGACAGTGTAGATCCTGATTAGATAGCTTCTGAAGAAGCCATCTGATCAAGCCATCTGATCTGGATCTACACTGTTTGCAAATGTAGGGGGTTGTCGTGATCAGCAGGATGAAGGTTAACTTAATTTCAGGTGTTTTCATTTGTTAACTAATTTGCACAGGACCTTTCACTAACAGTATATCTTGCCCATTTTAATATATGAAGCGACATGTCATGGTTTAAACCTTGTGCTTAAATGAAAATATTTGAATGGATTTCCCTTTATGGGAGGCACCTGATTCAAAATCCCTTGTCAGTGGTGTCTACTGTGACAGGTAAGACTGACATGGACGTAAGAAGCCTCCGTGGTGCAGTGGTTACGCTACTCGCCTTGTAAACCAGGGATCGCAGGATCGATCCCGGGCTTCTCCAGACTTTCGGATGAGTCTTTAAACCGAGGTCCCGTCTCCGTATGACTTTAGCTGTTGGTGGGACGTAAAACTAAAACTCACTCACTCACTGACATGGACATCAGCATTATACTGGTAACTTCCATTGTATGCAGTCCAGCAGCAATGGCTCAACGCTTTTGGCGCCGTTAACCCTTATCCCACTTAACATGACCTTAGAAAAAAGCAAACAGTGTAGATCCAGATCAGATGACTTCTTCCTGGCTCCGGAAGAAGCCATCTGATCAAGATCTATAATGTTAGTTGTTCAGTCTGTAAATTTTATATCAAATGATTTGATTGGTCGCTAGTCAGAAATGGATGTGGCAAATAAATCAATTCAGCAGGATAAGGGTTAAAATTTGTTTGAGACTAGAGGAAGTTTGAGCCACTGAGGGTTAATGACAAAGTGCCAGGTAAGGAGGCCTAATAAAGATACCGTCATGATTTTCTTAAAAAGATAACTACAGTCGAACTTCAATGGCTTGAACACCTTTGGGACCTCGAAAATCTGTTCGAGACAGGGGTAGTTCGAGCCACTGAGATTACTGTCAGGAGGCATAACGAGATACTTTTAGACATCTTTTCGGTTTTCTGTAATGAACATGTATGCTGAGTGTACTCATTAGAATCGCCTCCTTGAGGTACACACAGCATACATTTGCAAGATAAACGACTAAAATCTCCTTAATTATCTCCCACTATTTCTTATTTAGAGGATTTCGCTATGGGCTAAAGAATGGGTTTGAATCATCCATGGTAAACGAGCCATAGTTGTTCGAGCCATCAAAGTTCTGCTGTACATTTTGTAAGCCCCCGCCCATAGGGGCTTGAAGAAATATATGGGCTGCATGATGCTTCCACGCAGAGCTGAATCCGGCCCGCACACTAGTACTGGTAAACCGCTTTGAGGATCTAAGCCTGTCCAGGAACCGCGGTGCGAGGCGGACCGTCCATGCTAATAAACCCTATTGGTTTCATTGGGCGACAGGGCTTGAGATGTCATTTCATCTCAATGTCGGGTAAAAGTCCCACAAAATTGGAAGCAACGTCTCTAAAATGACCTTTTGCAGTGTTGACGGGGACGTTAAACCTCAAATCAAACAAAAACGGTCAAACTTCAATGGCTCGAACACCTTTGGGACCTCGAAAATCTGTTAGAGACAGGGGTAGTTCGAGCCACTGAGATTACTGTCAGGAGGCATAACGAGATACTTTTAGACATCTTTTCGGTTTTTTATAATGAATATGTATGCTGAGTGTACTCATTAGAATCGCCTCCTCGATCTCCTTAATTATCTCCCACTATTTCTTATGCAGAGGATTTCGCTATGGGCTCAAGAATGGGTTTGACTCATCCATGGTAAAAGAGCCATCGTTGTTCGAGCCATCAAAGTTCTACTGTATATTTTGTGTACTTATGAGAATCCCCATTCTAATGAGTACACGTAACATACATTTTGAAGGTCAAATAAGAAACGTCTCCGAAATATATATGTATTAATGTTTGCAATCATAGGAAATTTTTCATAGGGACAGAAAAGCGAGTTTTTAACATGGCAAATGAGCCATCGAAGCTTCCTTGAGTTGATTCATAAAAAAACAATCCCAATAATAGAAAAAGTATCAATATGGATTCATCATAATAATACATGTTATTACACGTCTCCAAAACCTTTTCAGGTGCAAATGCAATGGCCACGCTAGATCTTGTAGCATCGGACCTGATCGTGACATGAAATGTGATTGCTCACACAACACAACGGGACCAAACTGCAATATCTGTTTACCATTTTACAATGACAGACCCTGGGCGCGGGCCACGGAGGATGACGGCATGGAATGTTTACGTAAGTCTTCTCTACTAAGAAGCTGGTATAGAATTGAGGTGTGCCACGTCAAAATAAGACCTTGCTGTTGTTTGATTAGTGGACCCTCAAACAAGCATGATCATCATATTTTCCATGTTTTATTGTAAACATCACGAGAAATCATATTTATGCCATTAGCAAACACAAAGTTGCAGATAAGACTGTGCGTATGCACAGTCTGATCTGCACCTTTGAGTTTGCTGCTTGGATAGAACAATTTCTGTAGTTTATATATCTAAAATAACAATCTGCACCTTTGAGTTTGCTGCTTTGATAGAAAAATTTCTGTAGTTTATATATCTAAAATAACAAGACTGTTAGCAAGTTTGTGTAGCTAAGCTGGCCGGTTTGGCCGCAAACCCTGAAGATTGGTTTTCTCGTTATGGGGATCATATGGGCCCCGTCAAGCGATTTTTGTTCTTATCGCATTCGCGCAGTCTCGCCTGAACCTTTGCTGCTCGCTCATACAAGCAGTGAATCAAGAGACACCTTCAGACAGAAAACCATATCCCTGGCCCCTCTGAATGGCTGGGCATGCGCAGTTAAAATTTGTCATGACGGAATGCTCGAAGTTTGAAGCATTTTATTTACCCTATTTACACCAATATGCCCGCTCCTGAAATGGGTACCACATCTCTGCTATGAAGTTGGTGGTTACCCCTGAGTTGGGCTTGGCGGGGCTCATATAATAGTAGGAACGTTACTATATGGAAGTTCAGGGTGATGCCTGTCTATATCTACAGTAGTTACCCTAATTATTTAGACTCCTCAAATCCTTACCACACTTGCTGTAAAATTTAAACATATACTTTACTAGCCAATGTGTTTGAAAATAGCAGGATTAGTGGCAAACAGTGGAGCAGCCAAAATTCAAAGATTGAAGATTCTGACGTACAGTTGGGCAAGGCCTACTATCTTAGCAGTGGGTAGTTCTGTTTCTTCCCTTTCATTCAATTTCCTCTTTCTCCCCCGTCCCTACCGGCCCCGATAGCTCAGTTGGTAGAGTGCCCGCTCTGGGGAACGGGAGGTCATGGGTTCGATCCCGGGCCGCAACATACCAAAGTCGTTAAGAATGTTACTGGCACTCAGATTTACGGGGTAGAGCTAGGACTGGTCGACCCAGTGTCAGGATAATGTGACTGGGTGTGGTATCATGTAATGTGTCTGGGACATGATACTTCAGTGAGGCAGCACTATAAAAGTGAGCATTGAGCTCCCTGTCGCAACCAGACACTGTCGTGATATGACTGAAAAATTGTTGAAAGTGACGTTAAACCTGAATTCACACACACACATCTCCCCTGTCCCTCTCTTTCATCTCTTCTACAATCTCTCCCTTTCTCTGGGAGACAACACAAAATGACCCACAAGGGCCCAAACACAATTGATCAAAATCGCAGTTGAAAGAGTGGAAATGTGCAAAAACTTTGCATAAGATTATGATTATTCCCTTTGCAGCTTGTGATTGTAATGGTATGAGTAACGAGTGTTATTTTGACGAGGAACTGTATCGTAAAACTGGTCACGGAGGTCACTGTACCAACTGTCTCGACAACCGTGGTGGTATTCACTGTGAGCAGTGTCTGCCCAATCACTACATCAACAAACGGACAAACCGCTGTACGCCCTGTAATTGTGATGAGACCGGGTCAGAGGAGCTACAGTGTGATGAAGATGGGCAGTGTTTGTGTAAACCCGGAGTGACGGGGCAGTTTTGTGAACGTTGTGAGGACAATTATTATGATTTCAGTATCTACGGCTGCAGGTATGTGTTTACTTTCTATGATGATTTGAAAAGTTTTAATCCAATTTGATGCCACTCACAACAGTTGTCATCTGCTTTGTTGCCTGTTGGTCACCTTATTTGCATTATCTGCTGGTTCCTAGTCTGAAGATTATCAGTTTTGGGAAAACAGGTAACCAGACCCCCCTGACCTTTCAAGGTCAGGGGGGTCTGGTTACCAGTTTTTCCAATATTGATAAAGTGTAAGCTGGGAGCTAGCAAATAATGCAAAAATGATGAAAAAGTCATTGATGCAAAGCGTGTGGACCCAGATCATACTGCTCCTCTAGGAGCAGTTTGATTAGGGTCCACACAGTTTGCCTGTATGCAAAATATGTTTAAAGAAGTTTTCAATAAGATGCAGTAGAGGAGATAAACAGACACTTTCAGATGCTGGTTTTCTTGGTATCTTAAGGGTACATACCCTTCTCTGTGGAATAGTTACTTTGTTTCAGTAACAGGCGTGGGCTTGGGTGGCTTAGTTGGAGATGTGTCTGACTGGTGATCAGGTTCGATCCCACTGGGTTAGCATCATTCTTTCTTGGAGATTGATCATGAAATAGTTTCTCTGTTCATTCGCTCACTTATGCTGATTTAAGAAGTTCTGTTCTCAATTTCTGGTGGAAGAATTTGCACTATATTGGTCAATTGCTTATGTATTAGCCTGCACAGCAGAAGTATGGATTGTTAAACTGATGGGCTTCACATGACTTAAGTAGTGGTGACTGGGCCATTAAACTTAACCCTTGTCCTGCTGACCCCAGATATGCCTTATCTTTCAAACAATGAAGATCCAGATCAGATGGCTTCTAAAGAAGCCATCTGATCAGGATCTTCATTGTTTGTCATTCAGCTCATGAATTTGTTGCAAAATTTGCATCAAGTAATCTGATTGGTTGATAATCAGTAGTGGGTCTGGCAAATATAAATATTCAGCAGGTCAAGGGTTAAGTTGTGACGAATTCAGTAACAGAATGTAGGTCTAAATATATAGAAAAACTGACAATTATAATTCCTTAGGATATTATGGGGAACGAGTACACACCATCAGGAGAGACAACTCTGCCAATAATAAGCAACATTCTTTCATGGAGATTGATCATGAAATCTTTTCTACGGTCATTCTCTCCCTTCCCCTGATTCAAGAAGGGCAGTTGTCAGTTTCTGGTGAAAGAATGTGCACTGTACTGGTTAATCATTTACGTATAAGCCTGCACAGGAAAAATGTGAATAGGTAAACTGACCGGCTAAAAATGACCTAAAATAATGTTGACTGGGCCGTTAAACTACAAAACAAACAAACAAACTGGTAATACGTTTAACACACTGTATAAGAAAAACCACAGAATGGGTACAATGGAAAAAGGTGCAGGCCTTGATCAGGCACTGCAGAATGCAGTGCCTGATCAAGGCCTACACTTTTTGCCAAAAGTTCAGCTATTTTCTGTCTTATACCCTTTAATTTTGAAATAGACTACTGCTATATATAAGCAGATTCCATTCTGTACATAATGGGTTAAAGAGTAGATCCCTTTTTCTGAGGGGCTAAGTGAAAGGAAATCCTTCACCCTTTTTCTAACAAATGGAATCTTCCTCTCTATATATAGCAGGAGCTCATTTAAAATTTTAGGGGTGTCAGGTTGTGTTTTCTTCAAAATTTGTTAGGAAAATGGCTTAACTTTTTACAAACAGTGTAGGCCCTGATCAGACGCCGCATTCTGGAGCGTCTGATCTGGGCTTGCACTGTTTGCCAAATACCCGTTTTGGGGTATCTGGTACTAAATGGGTTATTGGCGTCATGTCTTAGGTTCTCTTAGTTATGGCAGGTAAGATTTTGTCTTGATGCATTAACGTAAAGACAAGTTCTAAAAAAAATTATAGATAACAAAGTCACTTGTTGGTGTATTTACCCTAAATACTACAGTTGAACCTGTGGGGGCGACCACCTGTCTTAAGCAATTTCCTGTCTTGAACGACTGTCATGCAATCCTCCCAAGCAATTTTCAATGTGAAATTACCTGTCCTGAGCGCCAACCTGCCCAACGTGACCAACGACCACTTAAAACTTGTCCAAATTGTAAAATTTCCCTGCCATGTGCGACCAAATAAGTTTACTGTGACACCTGAAGATCAACCGGTGTGCCAGTACCAATAATTATCTCTCTTCATGTTGTCTTTGGAAAACGAAATTATGACACTGATTATGACAAGTGCAGGGATTAAAATTAATTTTTGCCAATTATAATCAATACATGTACTGATTGACGCTAGTTGGATTGTTTGGTCATAATGCGTGACGCGACTTAGCGTTTGAATAGGCGCGAAAAAAATACCTAACAAATTACCACTGTCTCTGCAAACTATCATTACGACTTATATCGGCATGACTTGTATCGACATCTCGGCAAACTACCACCGCGACTTGAACATATTCGTGTAATCTATTCTTTAATTGTTTCATTTTAAAACACCTTTTTTTCCGAACTCTTTTGAATTCAACATTACAGCATACATTTTTATTCTAAAACACCGAAAAGATATCCAAAAGTATCTTCTCGTTATGCCTCCTGGATGTGTCCGTCAGTGGCTCGAACTACCCCTGTCTCGAAAAGATTTTCGAGGTCCCAAATGTGCGTTCAATTATCATACATTTAAATTAATATTCAGTTTTTGAAAGTTGATACTTGTATCAAGTTTATATGTCATTGCATTTCTACTTCCGGTACTGGACCACGTTACTACACTTCCGCTGTTCGTTCGCTGCATAAAATAGTCCAAATTAAGCACTTGCCTCATTTCCTTTTCCAGCGCATTGATTTCTTAACATTTGCGCTGAAGGTGGACTTGATTCTACAGGTATTCCTTCCCTTTCACCCCTCAGTTGCCGAACTGGACTTTTCCAGCTTTGATACTTGGTGTATCCTTTTATATCAAGGCGGACTTGATTCCACAGGTGTTCCTTCCCTTTCAGCCGTCGGTTTCCGAACTGGACATTAGCCCATATATAACTAGCGTCACTTTTTATGGCATGTAAGTATTGTAGGCCCAGATCAGACACAGCACAACTTGGCGTCTGATCTGAGTCTGCATTGATTGCTTAAAAAAAACATATATTCTTGCAAAACCTACCTTTGAGAAAACAAATCTGACAATCCTGTTCCGAACTTATTTGTTGGAAGATTCCATTGTCATATATTGGTTAAGCAAATTCAGAAGCCACTGATCAGACACCTTATTCTGTGACCTCGAATCAGACCCTTCAGTGTTATAAAAGGAAGCTTTGCATTTTTGGGTGCATATGCACTCGTTTATAGACACTTGGGAAGACGAATATAAGTCGAAGCGTCTCCACTGTTTAAAATGTATAAATTAAAGGGCTCTGCTGTAACGTCTCCGAAAGCATTGTACACTTCATTTTTGGAGACCCATGACTCGCCGAAAGAAAGCAATAGGTTTTATAGTTCACTCCCGTCCAGTGCTCCAGATAAACAGCGTATTTTCGTAAATACTCAATTAACCAAAGTGCTGAGTGAACTGGTGGATCGATCGTCTCTGAATGTAAGTTTGGAGAATAGTCATGAACTGAGAATCGGACTGTTCGTTTAAGCAGGTACATTAGATCTGATCGGACACCGCATTATGTGGCGTCTGATGATGAAGGTTCTGTTTGCCAATGGCCAAATGCACGAGCACAGTCCTACCGCCCCAACCCATCAGGGCTTGAAGAAATAGACTGACTGTAAGATACTTCCACGCCGAGCTGAAATCGACCGCACATGAGTACTGGTAAACCGCTTAGAGGATCTAAGCCTGCCCAGGCAAACTGGTGCGAATCGGACCGTCCATGCCACAAGCCTATTTGGTTTCATTGCGCGACAGGCTTGATAATTATGTCATTTCATTTGAGTGTTGGGGAAAAGTCTCACAAAATTGGAAGCAACGTCTCTAAATGACCTAGTCAGTGTTGACGGGGATGTTAAACCTCAAAACAAGACAACAAACAAACAAACAAGCACAGTCCAGAATTTTCTTCTGACGTTCCGCTCTGACATCTTAGGGGTGCTATCAATAACCAATACCTGGATTTTGTTCAGGGTCGGCGCCAGTCAGATGGTCAGTGATTGTCACATGGACAATAACAAGCAACACGAATTTTTTTCTTAGTCGAACCTGGTTAAACTCCTTTTTCAACCTTGTCAAAAAAATACTTAGAGAACTGTTTAATCTACCACTACCATTTTATCATTGTGAATATACCTCATAAATCAACTTTCCTCAGTACTTTCAGTACTTTGATTTTTAAATCATCTTAAAATAACCTTTTAGAAGCAACACTTTTCTGCAGATAAATGCATTATATTTCAATAATGATCTCGTAAATTGCATAGTGTGATTAAAAAAAAAAAGAACCAAAAAAGATCTTGATTTATCATCCCTGCCTTATGAGACCACCTGTCTTGAGAGACCACTTTTTGTTCTTCCCAAAGGTGGTCTCTAAAGACAGGTTTGACTGTAGTTAAATACATGTACTTGTTGTTGACACATATATAATCAAAATCAGATGATTTAAAATAATCATCATGTTTGTATTTTACAGACCCTGTGGCTGTTTTGATCAGGGAAGCTTCAACAACTACCCAAAATGTGATTCTGGTACAGGACAGTGTGTTTGTAAGGAATTTGTGGAGGGGCAGAACTGTGATAGGTAAGATTATCATTTTGTAATACATCATAGCACCCCTCCCCCTTACTGGATATGGTGATGAGTCTTATATTAGAGTCGAACTTCAATGGCTCGAACACCTTTGGGACCTCGAAAATCTGTTCGAGACAGGCGTAGATCGAGCCACTGTGGTTACTGTCAGGAGGCATAACGAGATACTCTTAGATATCTTTTCGGTATTCTATAATGAATATGTATGCTGTTTGTACTCATTAGAATCGCCTCATCGAGGCAATTCTAATGAGAACACACAGCATACATTTGCAAGAAAAAGGACTAAAATCTCCTTAATTATCTCCCACTATTTCTTATGTAGAGGTTTTCGCAATGGGCTCAAGAATGGGTTAAACTCAGCCATCGTTGTTCGAGCCATCAAAGTTCTACTGTAGCTGGCAAATATTGTGCATTGAGTACTGGTTTAATCCTTTCCCACCAGAGCTTCTGAGATTCTAGGTACTTTTTTCTATCATGTCAATCAGTCAATCATTATTAGCTCATCTTGAGCAAAGCTGCAGGTCAAGCTTATGCCATGGCCTGTTGTCCTTGTCATGGGGGCATTGTAGAGATTCAGAATTGCTAAAATGGTTCTCTTCCAGTGTTCCAAGATGGTGACCATGTGGCCATCTTGAAATTCTTTAAAGGACATCTGACGGCCTCGCCCATTGGGGCTCGAAGAAATAAATGGGCTGCATGATGCTTCCACGCAAAGCTGAACCGGCCGCACACGTTTACTGGTAAACAGTTTAGAGGATCTAAGCCTACCCAGGTAAAGCGGTGCGAGTCGGACAGGAAAATGCTTATAATCCCTATTGGTTTCATTGGGCGGCAGGGCTTGCGATGTCATTTCATCTCAATGTCGGGTAAAAGTCCCACAAAATTGGCTGCAACGTCTCCAAAATAACCTATACAGTGTTGACGGGGACGTTAAACCTCAAATCAAACAAACAAAGGACATCTGTACCGAAAGTCAGATTTAGCTGAAAGTTGATTGGAGACATCAGGGCAATATGGAGATTAACCCTTGTCCTGCTGAATATTCATATATGCCACACCCACTACCGATTATTAACCAATCAAATTACTTGATGCAAATTATTGCAACAAATTCACAATCTGAATGACAAACAATGTAGATCCTGATCAGATGGCTTCTTCAGAAGCCATCTGATCTGTATCTACATTGTTTCAAAGAAAAGGCATATCCGGGTTCAGCAGGACAAGGGTTAAGAATTGCTTAAATGGGTCCTTCCAATATCCATGGTTGTTACCATCTTGAAATCCTTTACACGACATCTCCTGAATTGAAAGTTGAATTGAATTGAAACTTGATGGGAGGTATCGGGGGAACTTGGAGATTCAGAATTGCTTAAACATTTCTGTCCCAATACTCAGCTCAGCCATCTTGAAATTCTTCTAAATGACCTCTGCTTCTGAACCTAAAGTCTGATTTGCTGAAACTTGATGGGATGCATCAACTTGATCTGGTGCATCAGGGCAAAATATGAAATTCCGCTAAAATTATTGACTGTAACACATGCATATATAAGTCCTTTTGTAACCTTTTTAGGCCGCTGTCCAGTATAGGTCCCCGTGCACCCCCACCAGGACAAAATCCCATTGGTCCCAAAATCTTCCTTAGGGTTTACTGGTAAATCAACAAAATTGGTACCAAAATGTTCGGGAGACATTGTGCCTTGTTTTGATGTAATGATATGCTAATTTTGTTGATTTATCTTTAATAATAACCAAGATATGGTTGATTGTATCAAAATACCCAAGTTTTTTAGAAATATAATGGGTTGCCATGGAAACGGTGACGTAATGCATAGTGGGAACGCTTTTATTTTTGGGGGCAATTTTTTTTCGTAACCAGTAAACCCTAAGGAAAATTTTGGAACCAATGGGATTTTGTCCTGGGGGTGGGGGGGGGGGGGGGGGGGGTGCAAAGGGACCTATACTGGACAGCGTCCTATTTCTATGAGAGAAAATTATGTTTCACTGTCTAATGTCAAAGAATCTACGAGTGTCATCATTAATCCTTATTCTGCTGTTCACGACAACCCCTACCTTTGCAAACAGTGTAGACCCAGATCAGATGGCTTCTAAAGAAGCCATTTGATCAGGATCTACACTGTTTGTCATTCAGTTTGTGAATTTGATCGAATAGATTATGTCAAGTACTTTGATTTGTTGAAATGGAAATGGGTGCGGCTAAATTAATTTATGCAGCAGGATAAAGGTTAAAATGCTGGCTTTTCACATCGTGCTCTTTCGTCCAGTGATTTGTTCCAGAATAAATCAGTGTAATTTCTATTGCCTATGTAGGCACGGTGTGTTGGTAATTTCGTTGAAAATCTACAGGGTTATTAGGGCCCCACACTGAAAGTGTGGGTGCCCTATAGTAATCACTCTGTCCGTCCGTCTGTCCGTCCGTCTGTCTGTCCGTCCGTCTGTCCGTCCACAAATTTTCCTACTCCTCTGATAGCGCTGCCGGGGCCCTAGTCAGTTTCACTGACAGCTCTAGTTTGATCTTTATTTGTCAATATTTCAGGTGTAAGCCGGGGTATTTTGGACTGGAATCGGAGAATCCCTATGGCTGTATCTCCTGTTTCTGTTATGGTCACTCCTCTATTTGTACCAACGCCACTGGATACTTCCCAAGATCTATCTCTTCAGACTTTGAAACAGGTAATCGGAAGCCTCCGTGGTGTAGTGGTTACACTACTCACCTTGTAAACCAGGGGTCACAGGATCGATCACGGGCTTCTCCAGACTTTCGGATGAGTCTTTAAACTGAGGCCCTGTCTCCGTATGACCTTAGCTGTTGGTGAGACGTAAAACGCAAACACTCACTGATGATAAGTTGCGGATAATTTTTCTTGTTTCTTTATTAACTCTTATCATGCTGTTCACGACAACCCCTATCTTTGGAAACAGTGTAGATCCAGATCAGATGGCTTCTGAAGAAGCCATCTGATCAGGATCTACACTGTTTGACATAAAGTTTATGGATTTGTAAGAATAAATTACATGAAGTAATCTGATTGGTTCAAAGTCAGAAATGGGTGTGGCTAAACTGAATATTCAGCAAGATAAGGGTTAAAACATGTTGTGGATACTTCTTAGAATAGCCCCTTTGAGGCAATTCTTACAACATGGTGTTTTTAACAAAGAATAAAGTAAATTAGCCATAATTATCCACTGTATTCCTTATCTGGCATTCTTTCATGAAGATTGATCGTGAAGATTGACTGAGCCGGCCTCGGTAGCTCAGTCGGATGTGCCTCTGACTGGTGATCAGGAGGACGCGGGTTCGATATCTGCCGGGTCGGCAACATTCTTTCGTAGAGATTGATCATGAAATCTTTTCTACGGTCATTCTCTCCCTTCCGCTGATTCAAGAAGGGCAGTTGTCAGTTTCTGGCGAAAAACTGTGCACTGTACTGGTTAACTGCTTACGTATAAGCCTGCCCAGGAAAAGTGTGGATAGGTAAACTGACCGGCTCAAAAATGACCTAAAATAGTGTTGAATGGGCCTTTAAACTCCAATACAAACAGTGATCGTGAAATCATTTCTGTATTCATTCTCTCCCTTGTCAGTTTTTGACTGTACTGGTTAACCATCTTATGTATAAGCCTGCCCAGGACAAGTGCCCAAGTGTGGTTAGGTAAACTGACTGGCTTGATATGACCTAAATAGTGTTGACTGTGCCAGATTTGTACCCACAACATATTTCCATCAAAAAGTAAAAAAAAAAAAATATGTAATTACCGTATTCGACCTATTTACCGCACTGTGCGCTTAGTTTTTTCACAATTGTATGAAAATATTGTGGTGAAAAATCTACCTAATAAGCGCACACTCCATACGAAAAAAAATACGAAAAAAGGCTTCCGATATGATTATTTTATAGAGTTGAATTTCAGCATAGTGATTCACCACAAATACATATGATTGTTTGGGTCAAAGATGCAGCAAAACTCAATATGAATTTGTTGGGATGTTACTGTAAAGTGTGCGCCTGTGTATTTTTTCCAGAAAAAGCTTGGGTGTGCGCTTATAGGAGCATGTGCGGTAAATAGGTCGAATACAGTATCCATAGTACACCTTATCTCATTACCCAAACACGCCTATACAAATAGATTGCCATCTTTATCGCCCCAAAAATGAACATTTTATGATGAAAAATTGTGATATTTTTCTTATTTCTGCTCCAAATATAGATTGTGGGCACTTGTTAGAACCGCGAGTACCCACAATCTATATTTAAGAGCAGAAATAAGAAAAATAAGGTATACTCCCCCGGAAACCCCAGTTTTACTATATAAAAGTGGGGTTCAAGGGGGTCAAAATTATATAGGCATGTTTTTGTGATGTGAAGTGAAAAAATGATTACTATTTTCATCAATGTACCGTAGGCTATGTTCAGTAACAGATGCGTCCGAACCTATGCGCTACATGGGTGACCCACCTCAGGTGGTCTTAAATGAGCCACATCACGTGTAAATGTGTCTTTGAAGACTCAAATTAGCTTGCCTGTCCAATTTGTCAGAATTTAGCCTTATCGGTCTCTGTGAGGCCCCAGCCCATTGGGGCATGAAGAAATATATGGGCTGCATGATGCTTCCACTCAGAGCTGAATCAGACCTGCACGAGAGTACTGGTAAACCGCTAAGCCTGCCCAGGCAAAGCGGTGCCCATGAGTCAGACCGTCCATGCTTATAAACCCTATTGGTTTCATTGGGCGACAGAGCTTGAGATGTCATTTCATCTGAATGTTGGGTAAAAGTCCCACAAAATTGGATGCAACGTCTCCAAAATGACCTTTACAGTGTTGACGGGGACGTTAAACCTCAAATCAAACAAACAAATTGGTCTCGGTGAAAAAGCAGGCCTGGGATTGATAGGCATCCACACACTGTAATCTGTTTCAAAATGAAAAGGTTTAAGGTTGAGTTATTTATAGAAATTTATTTAGAAAAATGATTGAGCTTTTTGGGAACAATGAAGGCCCTGATCAACTGCCACATTCTGTGGCACCTGACCTGATCTGGGCCTGCACTGTTTGAGAATTTTCTCTTCTCCCGTTTTCATGCATAGAATGTGTTGAAGTAGGTTTCATGTCTTATTTCCAGGCAAACAGCGGTGGACAGGTGTGGACAGACAGAATGAGATAATAGAAACCCAGTATAATGGTATACTACAAAACCTCGGGATATCAGCTCCAGATGGAAATGACTTTGTTTTCTTCTCAGCACCAGGTAAGTATCTGTACAGAGGACTCATACCAACAGATAAGGTGGGTAATTTGTGAAAACTGAGGGACAATTTTTGTCACTTCTCCATAAAAACCTACAGTAGAACTTTGATGGCTGGAACACTGTTGGCTCGTTTACCATGCATATGTCGAACCCATTCTTGAGGCCCTAGCGAAATCCTCTACATAAGAAATAGTGGGGGATAATTAAGGAGAATTAGTCTTTTATCTTGCAAATTTATGCTGTGTGTACTCATTAGAATCGCCTCGATGAGGCGATTCTAATGCAAATGTATGCTGTGTGTACTCATTAGAATCGCCTAGAATTGAGGCCCTAGCGAAATCCTCTACATAAGAAATAGTGGGGATAATTTAGGTGATTTTCGCCTTTTTTTACTTGCAAATGTATGCTGTGTGTACTCATTAGAATCGCCTCGATGAGGCGATTCTAATGAGTACACACAGCATACATTTTCATTATAGAACACCGAAAAGATGTCTAAAAGTATCACGGAATGCCTCCTGGCAGTCACCTCAGTGGCTCGAACTACCCCTGTCTCGAACAGATTTTCGAGGTCCCAAAGGTGTTCGAGCCATTGAAGTTTGACTGTATGTTGTGGGTTTATATGGAGAAATAAGGAAAACTATCCTTCAGTTATCACAAAAATACCCACCTTATCTGTTCCTATGGTCCGACTCTTACTAAAACGCTAGTGTTTGTTCCCTAACATTTTGCCATTACGAGGAATTTGCTGTCATGCAGAAAGCAAATAAGGAGTACTGAAAAACTTCTAAAAATTTGAACATCTTCAGGATTTGCTGTAATTCTCCTAAAATATTACCAAATTTGTTTCACGATCCTGAGCCGGTTTCAGTAGCTCGGTGGGATGCCCTTCTGACTGTTGGTCAGGAGGACGCGGGTTCGATACCTGCCGGGGTCGGCAACATTCTTTTGTCGAGATTGATCATGAAATCTTTTCTAGAGTCATTCTCTCCCTTCCGCTGATTCAAGAAGGGCAGTTGTCAGTTTCTTGCGAAAGAATGTGCACTGTACTGGTTATCTGCTTACGTATAAGCCTACCCAGGAAAAGTGTGAATAGGTAAACTGACCGGCTCAAAAATGACCTAAAACAGTGTTGACTCCAAAACAAACAAACAAATCAGGATCCTGTAAGCAGTCCAAAAGGTGCAAACAGAATGGCAAACAGTGTAGATCCTGATCAGACTGCTCCTTCAGGAGCAGTCTGATCTGGGTCTGCACTGTTTGCTTAGGCCTATCTGTCTCACTTCTTAGGATCATTACAATAGTATAACAGATAATGATAGGTTCTTTCGCCTAAGTTACTGGAACAAAAAAAAATGTTGTAGGCATTTGTTAGAATTGCATTTCTGAGGCAATTCTTACAAATATTAACAGCCTTGGGTTGTTTAAATATTAAATACAGTAGTCTTGAGTGCCTCCATTAATCATCTCATCTTAAGCTAAGGATTTGTGCCATTGAAATTATCTTTATAACAAGTTTTGTTGTCATATTGAATGTTGTTACAAACACTGTTGACTGTACTTGTAAGTTGATTCCCCCGCCCATCGGGGCTTGAAGAAATAGATTGGGCGGCATGATGCTTCCAGGCAGAGCTGAAACCGACCACACATGAATACTGGTAAACCGCTTAGAGGGTCTAAGCATGCCCAGGCAAAGCGGTGCGATTCGCACCGTCCAGGCTTATAAACCCTATTAGTTTCATTGGACTACAGGGCTTGAGAAGTCATTTCATCTCAATGTCGGTAAAAGTCCCACAAAATTGGAAGCAACGTCCCCAAAATGACCTATACAGTGTTGACGGGTACGTTAAACCTCAAATCAAGCAAAAAAGCCACCAAACCAGTCCAACCAAAACTTTTTAGCCCCCGTCATGAGAAAATGTGTTTGGGTCTTATTGAAGGATTGTGGCTGATAACTCAGATCAAGTCGCAACACGGTCTTGCTCATTGTGACTCATTGTGAAAGCTTGTTTGGCTTTTGTGACCATTTTAGAAACATACTGACCTGGGGACCAGTTTTTCAAGCACCGTTGACTTAACGAGCCTGTTAGTGGTCAAATTATTAAGTGTTCTAGTAAGAACAATATATCGGGCCCCCGCCCATAGGGGCTTGAAGAAATATATGGGCTGCATGATGCTTCCACGCAGAGCTGAATCCGGCCCGCACACTAGTACTGGTAAACCGCTTAGAGGATCTAAGCCTGTCCAGGAACCGCGGCACAAGGCGGACCGTCCATGCTAATAAACCCTAGTAGTTTCATTGGGCGACAGGGCTTGAGATGTCATTTCATCTCAATGCTGTGTAAAAGTCCCATCAAATTGGAAGTGACGTCTCCAAAATGACCTTTACAGTGTTGACGGGGACGTTAAACCTCAAATCAAACAAACAGACAAAGTGCAATATCTAATTTAGTGTTATTTTGGCTGAAAAGCTGAGCAAAGCTGCTCACATATTGTCAGCAAAAATATTGGCATATTTGCCATATTGAAAAACTGATATGTTGACTAAATGACATGGTTAGTTTTGAACAACTGGCCCATGCTCAGTAACACACAGTAGCAAGAGTGTTCCCAGCCAGCAAATATGCTGGGCCAACGTCGGGCAGATAGCGGTACGACGTGACAAAGTCATACCGCTATTGGCCCGATGTTGGCCTGCTGATTTGTGCAGGCAGGGTTTATATTATTGATACCAGAAACAAGGGGCCAGCCTTGGTAACTCAGTCGGATGCACGTCTGACTTGTAGTCGGGTGGATGCGGGCTCGATACCTGCCGGGGTGGACAACATTCTTTCGTGGAGATTGATCATGAAATATTTTCCACAATTATTCTGTCCCTTCTGCTGATTCAAGAAGGGCAGTGGCCAGTTTCTTGCGAAAGAATTTGCACTGTTCTGGTTAACAGCTTTCTTAAAAGCCTGCCCAGGAAAAGCGCGGAAAGGTAAGCTGACCAGCTTGATATGCCCTAAATAGTGTTGACTGGGTCGTTAATTTCCAATCCAACAAACAAAACCAGAAAAAAAGCGTATCAGACTGTTAGGACTGTCCAATTCATTTATATCACAAATTATAATTTTTAAGCTATTTCATATTTTAGTCATCTTTTGTTATTAATCACGCGCTGCGAAGCGGAGCGGGGATTATAGGAATGTCTTTCGTCTGTCCGTAACACTTTCTTGTCTACTCCATATCTCCAGAACCTTTTGATAGATTTTCGTTAAACTTTGGTCAAATATTCCTTTCCGTGAGCTGATGTGCAGATTCCATAAATGAACCAAGCCGACTCAAGGTTACGGTCACAGTTGAAGGTCATGAGTTTGAATCTTTGAATTTTGTGTCCATTTCATATCTCCTTTACCCCTGAAAAGATTTTTATTAAACTTTGGTCGAATATCCCCCTCAGTGAGCTGATGTACAGAACCCATAAATAAACCATGCAGACACAAGGTCAAGGTCACAGTTGAAGCTCACGAGTTTGAAACTTGGAATTTTGTGTCAGTTCCATAGCTCCTTTACCCCTGGAAGGATTTTCATTAAACTTTGGTCAAATATCCCCCTTAGTGAGCTGATATGCAGAACCCATAAATAAACCATGCCAACTCAAGGTTAAGGTCACAGGTGAAGGTAACAAGGTTGAGCCTTGTTATCAAAGTGCAGCGGGGGATTTGGTTGTCCCTCAGACTGCTTTCTTGTTTTTCTCTGAAATAAGTAGAACATACAGTAGAACTTTGAATACTCGAACACGGATGGCTCGTTTACCATGGATGTGTTGAACCCATTCTTGAGACCCTAGCAAAATCCTCTACATAAGAAATAGTGGGGGATAACTATGCATATTGTAGTCTTTTATCTTGCAAATGTATGCTGTGTGTACTCATTAGAATCGCCTCGATGAGGTGATTCTAATGAGTACACACAGAATACATTTTCATCATAGAACACCGAAAAAATGTCTAAAAGTATCTCGTTATGCCTCCTGGCAGTAACCCTCAGTGGCTTGAACTACCCCTGTCTCGAACAGATTTTCATGGTCTCAAAGGTGTTCGAGCCATTTAAGTTCGACTGTACTATAATTTACAGTTGTTGTATGTGCTATAAGGTTTGAGCCTCTTTATATAAATATCCATCCATCCATGAGACTATCCTGGTTTACATAGCAAATAGTAAGATGTCGATTGGATTGTCCTAGGTCCAGTTGGTCAAAACTAATGACGTTGTTAGTTAACATATATCGTTAAAAGTTTGATTATTTAATTTGGCAAATATGTTAGTATTTTTGCTGAAAATATGTGAGCAGCTTTTGCAGATGCAAAAGCTGCTCACATTTTTCTAGCAAAAATACCTGTATATTAGACATTGTACTTACTAGAACGACCTCTGAGTTCGTTAAGCTAACGATGCTTTGAACAACTGGACCCTGATCTGCACCTTTGTTGTTTGCAAAATTAATGTCAAAAACAGGTTTTCTCATGACATAACACAATCAGGAATTGTAGAATAAAAACAGTGAAATTTGGGCCGGCCTCGGTAGCTCAGTCGGATGCGCTTCTGACTGGTGATCAGGACGCAGGTTCGATACGTGCCGGGGTCGGCAACATTTTTTCGTGGAGATTGATCATGAAAGCTTTTCTACGGTCATTCTCTCCCTTCCACTGATTCAAGATGGCCAGTTGTCAGTTTCTGGCCAAAGAATGTGCACTGTACTGGTTAACAGCTTATGTATAAGCCTGCCCAGGAAAAATGTGGATAGGTAAACTGACCGGCTCAAAAAAGACCTAAAAAGTGTTGACTTGGCCGTTAAACTCCAATACAAACAAACAAAACAGTGAAATTCTGCTATTTAGACCACCAAAAATTGAGACTAGTTCTGCCTTAAAAAGCTTATTTATTATTATTATTCATTAAGCTTAAAGGCCACTTTTGATCAGTCCCAAAGGTGGTCTTAATATAGAAATTTTACTCTCTAGGAGACTTCATTCATGTAAATGTTATCCATTTTCAGCACGTTACCTTGGGGACCAAAGATTCAGTTACAACCAGTTTCTTACCTACAAGTTGCGTATCGGAGAGGAACAAGCAGCGGCCTCCATCCTAGATGTCATCATTGAAGGGGCTGGGCAGAGAATATCAGCCCCGTTCTACTCCCAGGGGAACCCTACTCCTGGTTTAGAGTCCCAGGAATACAAGTTCCGGTTGAACGAGCATCCCAACTATCAGTGGTACCCGCAGCTGAAGGCAGAGACATTCATATCAATACTCTCGAATATCACAGCAATAAAGATTAGAGCTACATATAATCCAGATGGTGAGGAATGTAACTCTTATCTTGCTGTTCACGACAACCCCTATCTTTGCAAACAGTGTAGATCCAGATCAGATGGCTTCTGAAGAAGCCATCTGATCAGGATCCACACTGTTTGACATTCAGTTTATGAATTTGTAGGACTAAATAACATCAAGTAATCTGATTGGTTCAAAGTCAGAGATGGGTGTGGCTAAAATGAATATTCAGCAAGAAAAGGGTTAAAACCATAGCTATTGTTTCGAAGAAATAACAAGGACAAGGGGATAATGTTCCTTATTATAGCCCCGCTTTGAAAAAGTGTGGGCTATATAATCCTTCTGTGTTTCCGTAATTCCATTATTCATCATAACTCAAAAACCGTTCTGGACATTGTCTAGTGAAAAGCTGGTCAGGTTTGGTAAGGTCAGTGGCTGGCTGGTCCGAAAGGTCCAGTTGAAAATCTGCCTCTACAGTTATTGAAATCAATGTTTCTAACTCATTTACCATAAAATGTTTCTGTTTTCAGTTTGTTGTTGTAGTTTTACTATGTAAATAAATACTAATAGATCTGAAATAATCTGTAGAACCAATGTATCACTTACACTTTAGTATGATTGTTATCATTTCTTCAGTCCAGTTGAACTTAGATCAGGTCCATTGCATCCAAGAGTAACAGGGACACCTTGTCCAGTTATTTAAAATGTTAATGCTGCACCCTGTAATTATTACTCCAAGAAACGAATGTTGTGGACATTTGTTAGAATCGCCTCACCGAGGCGATTCTAACAAATTTCCACAACATTTATTTCTTGGAGTGTTAATTAATTACAATATTCTTGAAAATCTTCATTAATCGACTCATTTTAAGCTAAGGATTCTTTCCAGTGAAATGTTGTTATAACAAGTTTCATTGTTATATTGAATGTTGGTATATAGAGGGTCGGCTGTAATTGCCTGGCTATATATAGTCTTGAATTGGCTTTTATTGCAGGTGTTGGTTTCATTGATGACATTCATCTTGACACTGCTAGACGAGGATTTGATGGTGGTATAGAAGCATCATGGGTGGAGAGCTGTACTTGCCCCAAGGGGTATGTGGGACAGTTCTGCGAGTCGTGTGCTCCAGGGTTTAAACGAGAGCCAGCGTTTGGTGGAAAATTCGCTACCTGTGTTCCATGCCAGTGTTTCAATCACTCAGATGAGTGTGATGCTGACTCTGGTAAGAATTAACCCTTTTTGTACCAAATGGAATCTTCCTCTTTATACATAGCAGGAGTTGGTTTCAAAATTTAGGGGTGTCAGGTTGTGTTTTCATCAAAATTTATTTGAAAAATGACTGGACTTTCACCAAACAGTGGAGGCCTTGATCAGATGCCGCGTACTGCGGCGTCAACGCGGCGTCTGATCTGGGTCTGCACTGTTTGCCAGGGTACCTGTTTTGGGGTTTATAGTAATAAATGGGTGAATTGGCCACTTGTCTTGGGGGTGGAGGGTCGTTCTGACAAGGGCTGGCCTCAGTAACTCAGTCAGCTGCACGCCTGACTAGTGATCAGGAGGTCGCAGGTGTGATAACTGTGGGGTTGGCAACATTCTATCGTGGAGATTAATCATGAAATCTTTTCTACTGTCCTTCTCCTCCTTCTGCTGATTCAAGGAGGGCTGTTTTCAGTTTCTCTCTGTACTGGTTAACTGTTTATGTATAATCCTGTCAAGGCAAGGAAAAGTGTGGTTAGGTAAACTGAGGGGCTTGATATGACCTAACTAGTATTGACTGGGCAGTTAAAGTACAAAAACAAACAAACAATTATTCTGACATCAGAGAGCCAGATAAGCTTCTTATTTTCGTAAATTACGGATTAAAAAATGCAAAATACGAAGTGGTTGAAAATTTAAATCGTACCATTTACGGTAGACCTTTCTTAGGTTACGAAGGAGACAATGATATGGCGCGTATCTACGCAGTAATCCTTGCATAACGTTTCGTAACATGACCATCTACAATTGTCAGCTCAAAGACAATGAAAGGGTATGTAATTAATACCCTTCCTCTACCCGACGGCTATCCGCTGTGATTAGAAATTTATAAGAAGAAGAATCCGAAACGTGTTTTCACACCTGCAGCTGTAGTTAGTCACTTCACTGGTCTCACAAATGTTTTGCTTTTTTTCCGTGCACATAATTTCCCGCATGTACGTTTGTTGCATTAATACTTTAGCGGAAAATATGACTGTGGAAAAGGTGAAAACAGACAAGCCTGTGCAGTCTGATCTGTCTGTACACTACTTTTATGCCTCTGGTGTTTTAAAACAGCAGCAAGCTGGTTGTCTAGACTCACTAGTTAATCTGGTCTTTTGTAAAAAAGTAACAAATTTTTGGCTGTTCGTAGACTCATTAACCTTGTTTGTTTCGACCGTAGAATGCGCCTGAATGCATACTGTTACGTTGTAAGTGAATAGGTACTTGGATCAGACTGTTCAACATCTCTCACATGAAATGACTTCCTGAAAATCTTTGAATGTGCAGTCACTGTTCACAAGGTTTCATATCGCTTAAAAACGTGTTTCTTGCCGTTTTCCAATGCCTTTGATTATTGAATCATGATGGTTGTTTACTTCTGATACGGTTCAAGTATCTTTTCACTAAAAATATATATATTTTTGTCACAAACCGGTAAATTGACTGGCGTATTAGGTGTTAATAAAGTTTTTGCGGCATGCTATGATCGCACATCTCGGTTATAATACCTGATTTGCACGGGATTACCAGTATTTATTCATAATTTGATGCAGCGCATGTAATGTATGTTATAATTGAAACAGTTAGAATTTATTAAATCTTTTTCTGAAGATAAAAGAAACAATTAAATAAATATGTACTATAAAATGGTTATCCTTTGGAAGCAAAGAATACACCACAGAACTGAAACGTATGAAGTGTACATGTTTTCATGGCCAGACTAGCTAGTTTCGGCCAATTAGGCCTCATCAGTGACCCATATTCATATTTTTATCATTCCGACGCTTTTTTCCCCACAACATGGTCATCAATGCACGGTTGTGTGCTATTACATTTTAGTTCAAACGGAACCGTTTTTTCACTCTTTATCGCTGCACAGACCGATATCTTTGTTTGCCGTGTTCTATACCACATTTAACCAAAATACAATTAGTAGGATCAACTTGTAATACTTTAGTTTTCATGCATATATCGATCTGTGAATCGCAGGTGGCCAGGCCAGCACGAAGTGCATGCTTATTTACAACTATTCATCTCAATTTGAAAATAGAATTATCGTCCTATCAAGCTTCTTAGATGTCTCGTCGGCGTCTTTGAACATGAAAGCAGAAAAACTGGCAGTGCGTCATAAAAGTTTCTTAGCGTCCTACGACACAGACGGTATTTTTATTCGCGTCTACGCTACTGATATCGAGTGCCCCACTCCCACTTTCCCACTCAGAGTTCTCGGAAACGCCGAATCTGGCGTATTTTTACGCCTGTTTTTGCTTTTGTACGCGTAATATTTCCTGTCTTGGATTCTTAATTACGCCATTTTTTTTTTCGCCTGACGCGTCCGTAATCCCGTGTAAAATGACCTCAATCAAATCAAAAGATGACAGCGGGTGTCCAATTGATCTCCAAATTTAGCTGCCGCTTTCGGATCAAAAGTTTACCGTTAATCGTCGCCGCCAGGCTTGTTCAAGCATTACCTGGCGAGGACAGTCGTCTGTATTACTCTCTCGGCCAATCAGAGCGTCACGGCTAGAAGATTGGCAGGTCAATCTTACGGTTTGCGAGATGCAGCAATCTCGTGGCTGATTAACATTAATTGACTGTTTTGTTTCCGGACAATTGGATACATAGTTGGATTATCTGTAATTTGCTTGTTGAAAAAAATGTCGGAGGCATAATTAAAGGATGCGATAATATAGTGTATAAATCATCTTTATTACGATTAAAGAAAATTATGACTCGAGCTTGTCGCATTATCAAGTTACCTTGATTAGGCCTATTTGAATGAAAGAAATTAATTATCAAGTGTTGAACTGCCTGCTAATAGTGGCGGTCCGGAACAGACACCTGTGGCATCTGATCTGGGCCTGCACTATTGTTTTTTTTTTGTCCCCACGTGGGGCTATTGTAATGGTCTTTGTCGTACGTCCGTCCGTCTGTCTTACCAGATAACTCCTAGACGGTGATAGATAGAAACTTGAAACTTTGGGAACTGACAGATCTTTGGTCTGGGGAGTGCATGACACTTTCGGAATTTTGATCACGCCCTAGGGGTGGGCCCAGGGGGGTAGGGCCAGCGGGGGTCAAAAATCAAAATTTCCAGGACATGGTCGTGTAACAAATCAAAGAATCCAAACGTTTCATATGCCATTTTATGTACTAGGATGTAGTGCATGGCCTGAACAGACTTGTCCTGTTGGTGCAGCCTGATCAGAGCCTGTACGACTGTTAACTGCTCACACTCAATTTAAACCCATATCCTGATGAATAAATCAATTTACCCAGTCCACTCATGACTTTCGAAGCCTAATGTAATTTATCCATTCAAATTCACAATCTGAGTGACAGTGTAAATCCTGATTAGATGGAAGCCATCTGATCTGGATCTCCACTGCAAGAAAAGGGTTTGTCATGTTAAGCAGAATAAGGTTCAAGCCCCAAAGTCTTTTGGAGTCACACTCCACAGCAGTACGAATTTAGCCATAATTGACACTAGTTTTTAGAGTCAAACTCCAACTTTTCAAAATTTGACTCCAACTTTTCAAATTTGAATCCAACTTTTTCCATGGATGGATTTTAAACTCCTGTTTTCAAAATCCTAGTGAAAACTCTGCCGCTAGCGCAAACACTGATCATAATATGTTCAGAAAGTGTAGTCTGATCTGGCTGTGTGCTGTTTGCTAAGACATCTGTCCAGAAACATATTAAGGGTGATTCTGTTTACTGGCTAGATATGTCTTCCAAATCAGTATCAGTGAACTATTAACTAGCTTAAATTGTAATGAATCGGTAGTTAACCAGGTTCATAAAACTACGAAACGACCTCCCGATTTGATCAGTATATTTACTGACCCATTTTTTCAGTTTACTGAAAAGGTTTTAATTTTGATAAGTAAATACGAAGTGGGGATAAAAAATTATCTGGAGCTATGGACATGAAAGTATTTAAAACAAAAAGGATGCTTCAGAGGGCCGTTGTCATTTTCTGGCAAAAGAATGTGCACTGTACAGTTAACCGCCTATGTATGAGCCTGCCCAGGAAAAGTATGGTTAGCTTAACCGACTGGCTTGATATGACTTAAATAGTGTTGACTGTGTCATTAAACCTCCAAAACAAACAAAACTCAAAACTAATGTGTTTAACTAATATATGTTTTAGTTATGCTAAATTAGCGTTAGAGTTCAATTCCTTTTACCTCGAAGTACCGGCCGCTGGCCATCGGGGCTTGAGGAAATAGATGAGCTGCATGATGCTTCCACGCAGAGCTGAAACCGACAGCACACAAGTACTGATAAACCACTTAGAGGATCTAAGCCTCCCCAGGCAAAGTGGTGCGAGTTGCACCGTCCATGCTTATAAACCCTGTTGGTTTCATTGGGCGACAGGTCTTGAGATGTCATTTCATCTCATTGTCGAGAAAAAGTCCCACAAAATTGGAAGCAACATCTCCAAAATGACCCTTACCGTGTTGACGGGGACGTTAAACCTCCTATCAAATCAAAATCAAAACCTCGAAGTACGATTTAAGGACTTTTGAGTCAACTATAACTGAGTAAACAGAGCTGCTGATAAAAATAAGAGTAACATTTTGGATGTTTTTCATCTTCTTTTATTGCCACAAAAGTATGTTGGTTCTTTAGCAAGCCACACAGTTGGGATTCTAACAAATATCCACAACATACTTACCTTGGAGTAAATGTGAGAAAATAGCCAGCCTTTTACTACCTAGTAGTCTGCTGCTAGCTCAGAAAGAGTCAAATTTTCTTAGATTATCATCAAATTTAGCAGTAAGAGTATTGTTGGTTATGTCTGCATTGGGATTCTTTATAATGCCAAATTCATTAGAATGGTAAACATTCTGATAACAAAAATTGCCATTATAACGAGGATCCTCTGTACTCCACATTGTCTAGAGTTTTATTACACATTTGCTATTCATTTTAGGACGCTGTATTTGTCAAGACAACACAATGGGAGACAACTGTGAGATGTGTGCTGTTGGTTACTATGGGGATGCCAGAGATGGTACCTCAGATGACTGTATGGCCTGCCCCTGCCCCAACCAGGGCCCCTGTATACAGATCCCTGGAGGAGAGATCATCTGTACTCAGTGTGACGAGGGTTATGGAGGCAATCTGTGTGACATATGTCTTGATGGTTTCTATGGTGATCCTAAGGGTTGGTATGGCCCTGAGCGACCTTGTGAGAGGTGTATGTGTAATGAAAATATTGATCCTAATTCTGTCGGAAACTGTAATAGGTGAGCAGTATTAAACAGTCTAACTTCAATAACATGAGATATCTTTGTGGGATACAGATTTCCAAAAAGTCAAACTATGTTCTCCTGAATCCTGTTTGTATATCATTGTACTTTTGTAGCATGTATAAAATCTACCAATAAAATAAAAGTTTGAACCAAATACCTTAGGGACCAAATAAATTTGTTCGCAGTATGGGTAGTTGAAACTACTGAGGATTTATCATAGTGCCAGTCGACCTCAGTAGCTCAGTCAGATGCATGTCTGGTGGAAGGAGGTCAGGGGTTTGATAATTGCCAGGATCAGCAATATTCTTTCAAGGAGATTGATCATGAAATCTTTTCTACAGTCATTGTCTCCCTTCCTCTGATCTAAGAAGGGCAGTTGTCAGTTTTGTGGCAAAGGACTGTGCACTGATATATGTGTAACAGCTTATAAATAAGTCTGCCCAGGAAGTTTGGTTAGGTAAACTGTCCAGCTCGATATTATAGTTTGACTGGGCCATAAATCTCCAAAACAGATAATCAGGCCTCATATTTTTCAGGCATTTGCAGGATTTCAGGCTTTTAGAGCTTGATTTTTTTTTTATTTCAGGCTTTTAGATTTTGATTTTTCCTCCTATATTCTGTTTAATATGACTATTTAACCTAATCCTGCTGAAAAATAAATATTTAGCCACACCTATTTTTGACAATTCACCAATCAAATTACTTGATATAATGTATTTGTTCAGTCCACATATTGCATGACAAACAGTGTAGATCCTGATCAGATGGCTTCTTCAGAAGCCATCTGATCTGGATCTACACTGTTTGCAAAGGTAATGGTTGTCCTGTTCAGCAGGATACAGGGTTACAGCTGAAAAATCAGGCCTTTCAGGCATGGAAAAGCTTGGTCAGTATGAGGCCTGGATAATCTTACTTAAGGATAAGATAAAGCTATGATGTGTCTACTCATTAGATTGCCTCTATGAGGCCATTTTAATGAGTACACACACTGTACAGGTATGTTGTGTGTGCTCATTAGAATCGCCTCAGTGAGGCCATTCTTATGAGTACACGTCATACAGTGTAATAAAAAAATCAGGAAAATCTAAAAAAATATCCAAATATATGGATATCTTAGGTGCTTGGATGAATTCTCTAGGGACACAATATCAAGTTGGAATAAGCTTTGGTAAATGAGCCATCCATGTTTATTGAAGTTTTACTATCTATAATTTGAGCCATGTCATGAGACAACCCATTTTATCCATTTGTGAACAACAGGGGCCATTTGTTCAAAGTTAATGACATCGTTATTCAACATATTGTTAAAATTTTGAACAATACGAGTGGGCAGCTTTTGCATTTTGCAAATGCAAAAGCTGCTCACTTTTTTCAGCAAAAATACCAAAATTTTAGATATTGTACTTGCTAGAACAGTTAACATTTTCACCACTAAGGAGCTCATTAAGCTAATGATGCTTTGAACAACCGGCCCCAGATGTGCAGATATCCACACAGTGAGATCAGCAACTTGGTATGTACTGCTTCGATAGTGCAATACTTCTAGTTACTGTAAGGTTTTAAGACTTTTGCTATTCTGTGTAACTGAGCAGCCCCCATTTGTGCCTTACCTGTCCTAAACCATGAAGACAAAAGTCACTGACTTTTTTTTAGCTCACCTGTCACGTAGTGACAAGGTGAGCTTTTGGGATCACTTTTTGTCCGTCGTACGTCGTGCGTCCGTGCGTGCGTGCGTGTCCGTAAACTTTTCTTCAAACGACATCTCCTCCTTAACCACTGATCAGATTTTGACCAAACTTCACAGGAATGATCCTTAGGTGGTCCCCTTTCAAAGTTGTTCAAATGGTTCCGGTCCGTTGCACATATAGGTCACAGTAGCCAAAAAATAGATTTTTTTTCACCAAAAACTTAAAAAATCTTCTTCTCTGAAACCGCAAGGCCCAGGTCTTTGATATTTGGTATGAAGCTTCATCTAGTGGACCCCTACCAAGATTGTTCAAATTATAGTGCTGGGGCCAAAAATGCCCCCGCACGGGGGCCCTTTGGTTTTACATGGGCTTATATAGGGAAAATCTTGAAAAATCTTCTTCTCTGAAACCGCAAGGCCCAGGTCTTTGATATTTGGTATGAAGCTTTATCTAGTGGACCCCTACCAAGATTGTTCAAATTATAGTGCTGGGGCCAAAAATGCCCCCGCACGGGGGCCCTTTGGTTTTACATGGGCTTATATAGGGAAAATCCTTAAAAATCTTCTTCTCTGAAACCGCAAGGCCCAGGTCTCTGATATTTGGTATGAAGCTTTATCTAGTGGACCCCTACCAAGATTGTTCAAATTATAGTGCTGGAGCTAAAAATGCCCCCGCACGGGGGCCCTTTGATTTTACATGGGCTTATATAGGGAAAATCTTGAAAAATCTTCTTCTCTGAAACCGCAAGGCCCAGGTCTCTGATATTTGGTATGAAGCTTTATCTAGTGGACCCCTACCAAGATTTTTCAAATTATAGTGCTGGGGCCAAAAATGCCCCCGCACGGGGGCCCTTTTGTTTTACATAGGCTTATATAGGGAAAAACTTAAAAAATCTTCTTCTCTGAAACCGCAAGGCCCAGGTCTTTGATATTTGGTATGAAGCTTCATCTAGTGGACCCCTACCAAGATTGTTCAAATTATAGTGCTGGGGCCAAAAATGCCCCCGCACGGGGGCCCTTTGGTTTTACATGGGCTTATATAGGGAAAATCTTGAAAAATCTTCTTCTCTGAAACCGCAAGGCCCAGGTCTTTGATATTTGGTATGAAGCTTTATCTAGTGGACCCCTACCAAGATTGTTCAAATTATAGTGCTGGGGCCAAAAATGCCCCCGCACGGGGGCCCTTTGGTTTTACATGGGCTTATATAGGGAAAATCCTTAAAAATCTTCTTCTCTGAAACCGCAAGGCCCAGGTCTCTGATATTTGGTATGAAGCTTTATCTAGTGGACCCCTACCAAGATTGTTCAAATTATAGTGCTGGAGCTAAAAATGCCCCCGCACGGGGGCCCTTTGATTTTACATGGGCTTATATAGGGAAAATCTTGAAAAATCTTCTTCTCTGAAACCGCAAGGCCCAGGTCTCTGATATTTGGTATGAAGCTTTATCTAGTGGACCCCTACCAAGATTTTTCAAATTATAGTGCTGGGGCCAAAAATGCCCCCGCACGGGGGCCCTTTTGTTTTACATAGGCTTATATAGGGAAAATCTTTAAAAATCTTCTTCTCTGAAACCGCAAGGCCCAGGTCTTTGATATTTGGTATGAAGCTTCATCTAGTGGACCCCTACCAAGATTGTTCAAATTATAGTGCTGGAGCTAAAAATGCCCCCCCACACGGGGGCCCTTTGGTTTTACATGGGCTTATATAGGGAAAATCTTGAAAAATCTTCTTCTCTGAAACCGCAAGGCCTGGAGGTCTTTGATATTTGGTATGAAGCTTCATCTAGTGGACCCCTACCAAGATTGTTCAAATTATAGTGCTGGGGCCAAAAATGCTCCCACACCAGGGCCCTTTTGTTTTACATCGGCTAATAGGGAAAATCTTGAAAAATCTTCTTCTCTGAAACTGCAAGGCCCAGGTCTTTGATATTTGGTATGAAGCTTCATCTTGGGGACCTCTACCAAGATTGTTTAAATTATAGCCCTGGGGCCAAAAATGCCCCCACTCCGGGGCCCTTTGGTTTTACATAGACTTTTTTTTTTTTTTTTTTTTGGGTTTTACGGCCCTTTTAAGATTATTTCACTCATATCGAGCCGATCGTTAATCAGAGGTGGGCGAAAACCGGAGTACCCGGAGAAAAACCACCTGACCTTCCGTTGCAGAACTTGGCGTCTCACACGTGGCCCAAGCGAGGCTCGAACCTACGGCGGTGAGAGACCTAATGACTAAGAGTCAGCGCTCTTATCCACTAGGCCACGGAGGCCCGTTTTACATAGACTTATATAGGGAAAATCTTGAAAAATCTTTTTCTCTGAAACCACAAGGCTTAGGTCTTCGATATTTGTTATGAAGCTTCATCTTGTGGACCTCTATAAAGATTGTTAAAATTATAGCCCTGAGACCAAAAATGCCCCCGCCATGTGGCCCTTTGGTTTTACATAGACTTATATAGGGAAAATCTTTAAAAACCATCTTCTCTGAAACACAAGGCTTAGGTCTTTGATATTTGTTATGAAGCTTCAGCTAGTGGACCTCTACCAAGATTGTTCAAATTATAGCCCTGGGGCCAAAAATGCCCCCGCTCCAGGGCCCTTTGGTTTAACATAGACTTATATAGGGAAAATCTTGTTTTACATAGACTTCTATATGCAGGGTAAACCTTTAAAATATTCTTCTCTGAAACCAGAAAGCCCAGGGCTTTCATATTCGATATGAAGCTTCATCTTGTGGACCTCTACCAAGATTGTTCAAATTATAGCCCTGGGGCCAAAATTGACCCTGCCCGGGGCCCACTTGTTATACATTGTATCAGGTGAGCGAACCAGGGCCCTCTGGGCCCTCTTGTTTCAGAAACTATTATCACTGTATAAGATTTTGTACTTGCTAAAAGAGTTAACCTAATAGTAAAGCTGACAGTTCTTGGACAGCTGGGCCCTGATTCTTGCGATAAAGAGCTTTTTCAGATGTCAATGCCCATGCTTATGCTCTGCTGGCCTCGGTGGCCCATTCGACTGTGTCTGACTGGTGATTAGAAGGTCTCTTTGGGTCCACCAACATTCTTTCATGGAGATTGATAATAAAATAGTTTCTACGGCCATTCTCTTCCTTCCACTGATTCAAGAAAGGCAGTTGTCAGTTTCTGACAAAAGAATGTAGGTATTTGCTTATGTATAAGTCTGCTGAGGAAGAGGGAAGTTAGGGACACTGACTGCCTCAACCTGAACTTAGTAATGATTACTGGGCTGTTAAACTGGAGACAAACCAAGAATTCTTGCAGCTTGCAACCCTTGAGACCTTGATCTATATTTTTTCCAGAACAAGTGGAGAATGTAAGAAATGTATATACAACACAGCTGGGTTTAACTGTGATAAATGTCTACCCAGTTACTATGGAGACCCATTGGCCCTGCCAAAAGGAGATTGTCAAGGTAAAATATTATAACTATGAGCCATCACAAAAAAGAAGAAATAAAAACTACAAAACTTGTATAAAGAGTCAAGTCGCAGATCAGACTGTGCATTTGCACAGTCTGATCAGTCTTTGCTGCCCACACATTCACACAGTCTGGTCACTCTTCGATACCCACACGAGCCAATGGCAATGACAAAAATGCGCCAAAACTCCATATAATCCTTCAAATGGGACAGTTAAACCAACATGGTGGCTAGTTCAGAATGTTGTTAACAATAACATCAGTGCCGTAGTGATGTTCTGATGCCATCATACAATTTTAAAAGGCTATATTCAGAGCAACAGCGTTACAGCGCTCAACATAACATTAACAGACCAAGGCACCTCTTGTGATATCAAATGCTCAAAACCCATGTTCCAACAGCACACAAATTTCATATGCTGAAATGGTGTTCTAGGGGAATGGATATGCCTTCAAGGAAATAAAATGGGTCTCTGTGGCTAAATAGTTAACAGCGCTGAGTCTTAGGTTTTGGGTCTCCATGGCTGTGAGTTCAAACCTCGCTCAGGTCACATGTAGGATGCTAAGCTTATTAACAGAAGGTCAGATGCTTTTTCCCCTGGGTACTCCAGGTTTTGTCTACCTCTGATTAGCAATTGGCTTAACATAAGTGAAGTAATATTGAAAGGGCCATAAATTGAGTTGCTGCTTTTGTCTATAGTTAGAATACACCTGGGCCCAGTTGTTCAGAGATGACGAAGTTGTTAGTTAATCTTAAGCAAAATCTTCAGCCATTCATGTTGGCACAAAAATCATTTTTGCTGAGAAAAAAGTGAGTAGCTTTTGCATTTCCAAAAGCTACCCACATTTTACTCAGCAAAAACACTGTTTTAGATATACTTTCTAGAATACTTAGTTTTTATCCACTAACAAGTACTTTGAACAGCTGAGCTCTGAACATTTTTTCCCTGTTTTCAAAAGCATCCAACTGTTGAAACTGTGAAATAAATTTTTCTAGTTTACTAATTTTTAGGAATATAAAATTAATGAAGCTGCTTTTTAACCCTTATCCTGCTGAATAAATTTATTTAGGCACCAATCAGATTTCTTGTTGAATTCACAAATTGCATGACAAATAATGTACATCCTGATCAGATCTGGATCTACACTGTTTGCAAAGGTGGGGTTTTTCATGTTCAGCAGGATAATGGTTATGAAATGTATTCACCATAGGAGTAATAGTTTCATCAAGAACAGCCTCCCTAAATTTCCAGTGTGGAGTTACAGTGGTCTTCCTTGCATATTTACCCTTTCACTTTGAACTTATAAATAGTCTCATATAAGTTGCCATTTCATATGAAATTTATGGAAGGAGCCTTTGGCTAGTTCAGAACAATTTGTATGAAAGGACCATGACTGTGAGGTTCTTGATATGACCTAGACAGTGTTGAATGTGCCATTAAACGCCAAAACAAACAAACAATATGAACAATAGTTGAAACTGCATATTCAGTGGTGGAATTTTCTGCTTTTCTCTTTCAGCATGCAACTGCTATCCTCCAGGAACAGTGAGTGCCGGGGTACTGTCTTGTAACCCAGCAACAGGAGACTGTCCATGTCTTCCCAATGTGAGAGGCCGGCAGTGTGACCAGTGTGAGGATGGGTACTGGAACCTAGACAGTGGACAAGGTATGCTCTTGTCAGCATTACACATACAGTAGAACTTCGATGGCTCGTTCACCATGGATATGTCGAACCCATTCTTGAGCCCCTAGTGAAATCCTCTACATAAGAAACAGTGGGGGATAATTAAGCAGATTTTAGTCTTTTATCTTGCAAATGTATGCTGTGTGTACTCATTAGAATCGCCTCGATGAGGCGATTCTAATGAGTACACACAGCATACATTTTCATTATAGAACACCGAAAAGATGTCTAAAAGTATCTCATTATGCCTCCTGACAGTAATCTCAGTGGCTCGAACTACCCCTGTCTCGAACAGATTTTCGAGGTCCCAAAGGTGTTTGAGCCATTGAAGTTCGACTGTACATGGAAACAGATAAGGTGGTTATTTGGTGATAATTGAATGACAGTTTGTGTCAATTCTCCATAGAAATCTGTTATGTGGGAGAAGCCCCTGTGGTGTAGTGGTTATGCTACTCGCCTCATAAACCAGGGGTTGTGGGTTTGATCCCAGGCTTCTCCAGACTTTCAAATGAGTCTTTAAACTGAGGTCCCATCTCAGTATGACCTTAGCTGTTGGTTGGATGTAAAATTCAAACACAAACACACGTTGTGGGTATTCATTAGAACTGCCTCAATGAGGCAGTTCTAATGAATATCCACTCGACCGGCCCCGATAGCTCAGTTGGTAGAGTGTCCGCTCCGGGGAACGGGAGGTCTCGGGTTCGATCCCGGGCCGCGACATACCAAAGTCGTTAAAAATGGTACTAGCTGCTCCTCGTTTGGCACTCAGATTTACGGGGTAGAGCTAGGACTGGTCGATCCAGTGTCAGGATAATGTGACTGGGTGTGGTATCATGTAATGTGTCTGGGACATGATACTTCAGTGAGGCAGCACTATAAACGTGAGCATTGAGCTCCCTGTCGCAACCAGACACCGTCGTGATATGACTGAAAAATTGTTGAAAGCGACGTTAAACCCGAATTCACACACACACACACATGAATATCCACAATGTGGGTTAATATGGAAAAATAAAGAATATTATCATTCAGTTTTCACCAAATTCCCGCCTCATCTGTTGCTCTGCACATACCAACAAAACCATCATATCCTCGTTGTTTCCTTCAAGGGCCAAAGAGGCTCAGTGAGATGTGGGCCTCACGGGCAGGAGGTGGCGGGTTCAATCTTTTTAGTCATTCTCTCTCTTCTGCTGTGTCAAGAAGAACAGATGTCTGTTTCTAGCATAAGAGTAAGCTAAAATAGAGTTAAACCTGTCTTATACGGCCAGCTCTTTGACTGAGAAAAATGGCCGGATTAGACAGGGTGCTGGAATAGAGAGAATCACCTACCAATGCGACCTCAAGATGACTGCTCAGTGTAGGTATCCACCGAAGGGTAGAGAATAGATACACTGCACACTTGTACACACTAAATTTATTCCATATTTATCATATGACGTCGCGTCTGAGAGTGTAAAAACGCCATGTAATATTTTCGATAATCCACTAGTGGATTAAATATGCAAATTAGGTATATACGTCCCGTAACATTACATGTACGACGTCTTAACGACCTTGTGTTTACTAATGGCGGAATATTGACATTTTTGTAAACAAACGTGAATAAAATGCGTTTTAAATTTCATATGATAAATAGAATCTTGCAATCGTGCTCGTGTATTATTGAATTTATTAAACTCGTTGAGGAAACGGGATAAAATGCGAGGCAAAAGGGATAAAATGCGAGGCTTTGCCTCGCATTTTATCCCTTTTCCTCAACGAGTTTAATAAATTCAGTAATACACGAGCACTCATGTAAGATCCTCTATAAAAAGCATGAATGAAGTTCAACACAATTTAAAATCACTTATAAAAGCATTAATAGTGTTGACTGAGCAGTTAAATCCGAATTCAAACAAACAAAAAACATTTCTAATAAAAACCTTGTTTATACTGATTCATGCTAATGTGACTGTTCTGCCCTTTTGAAATTGCCGACAGTTTTAAAACTCGCATGTGCGTACCGGTATTTGAATTGGTGTTAATTAGGGCCCCGCACTGAAAGTGTGGGTGCCCTATAGTAATCACTCTGTCTGTCTGTCTGTCCATCCGTCTGTCCGTCCACAAATTTCTGATAGCGCTGCCAGGGCCCTAGTCAGTTTCACTGACAGCTCTAGTTACATCTCACATAACAGTTTGACACTTACTGTAGAATAAACAAGGTGATGATAAAAGGTATTAGGACAATTAAAATGAGCATGAATACTCTCACGCTGCAAATGCAATTTTCAACAGGTAAATAATGGTCACTTACAACATTGAGGTTAGCGATAACAATCACAAACTGTGCTTAATCAGCTGTTGCAGTTTACCTGTGTTATTCCTAATCAATACACATAAAGCAAGTATGCCAACACATTGTCCGGAATACACAGCAAAATTTGTGCCCAACAGACTGGAAAAATAGGTCAGAATTCGGAATGTGTAGTGTTCTTCAGATGTGTGTGTGCTGCCAACAAATAGGGTTAGATGCTTGTCTTCCTGCATGAAGTTACCTCCAGGTCTGTAGAAGCCTCCCTCTTGTAGTGGTTATGTTACTCGCCTCTTAAACTTTGATCCCAGCCGTCTCCGACTTTCAGAGGAGTCTTTTAAACTGAGGTCCTGTCTCTGTATGACCTTAGCTGTTGGTTAGACGTAAAACTGAAACTCACAGCTCAAGGTCTGATCTACGTGTCTGCGACCAGCAAAGGCCCGGGCGAGTCTGCGCTTGATGTAGTAGTGCCTTTTAAACCAGGAGTTGTGTGTTCGATCCTGGCCTTCTCCAGACTTTCGGATGAGTCTTTAAACCAAGGTCCTGTCTCTGTATGGCCTTAGCTGTAGGTGGGACGTAAAACTCAAACACACACCTCAAGGATTGTTCTACATGTCTGCGAGAAGCAAAGCCTCGGGCGAGTTTGCGCCAAGCGCAGACTCGCCCGAGCCTTTGCCGCTCACCTTCGTGATGTGCACTTCTCTTTTGAGCTGACCCATTTGTGAATTTATTTTCATTTGCTAGGCTGTGAACTGTGCATGTGTGACCCTGTGGGCTCCCTGAACTCAACTTGTGACCTGGTGACAGGACAGTGCCAGTGTAAACCTGGTGTGACAGGAAAGAACTGTGATGAGTGTCAGAAGTTACATTATGGCTTTGGACCTGTCGGTTGTACCGGTAAGTGACAGTGTACAGATAAATCATAATTTGTAGTTTTTCAGAACAGGTACATATGACATACAGTGGAATTCTGCTATTTAGACTACCTAAATTTAAGACTATTTCTGCTTTAAATAGAGTATTTTGAAGGTCTGTATGTTTTCTGCCCAAAGTGTCCTCTGGTAAGGGACCACCTTTGGGACTTTTCAAAAGTGGTCTTAAAGACCACTTTTGAATAGTCCCAAAGGTGGTCTTAATATAGAAATTTTTCTGTATTTTCCACCATTTTTGCCCACCTGAGCATTAAATGCTTAAGGTGAGCTTGTTGACCATCATCTATCTTCCATCTCTTAACATCACTTAAACCTCTGAGTCAATTTTAACCAAATTTCGCAAAAATGGTCCTTGTGTGATGTTGACTAAAAGATATCAAGGATTTGGAATCCTTGCAGGATTCTGGTTGCTTTGGCAGCCAAAATAAAATAACTTTAAAAACAGTCTCCTTTTCAGAAACCATCAATACTGTTTCAATGTAATTTGGCAAAAATGATGCTTTGGTGACCCTCGTCCAAATTTGTTCAAAATGTGATAATCCTTAAAAAACCTGGCTGCCAGGTTAAGGTGCTTATTTTCGCTGATACATAGAAAATGAAATAAAATCAACAAAAACTCTTCTTGTCAGAAACAACATATGTTCCTAACCCTTAAATGCCGAGAAAAACAAAACATCTGAAAATGTTGTCTGCTTATTTTGTCCGCCGAATCTTCTAACGTTTTCAAAAATAATTTTGCATACAGGCAAACTGTGTGGGCCCAGAACAGACTGCTCCTACAGGAGCAGTCTGATCTGGGTCCACACTGTTTGCAAAAAAGGACTTTTTAAGGTAACCGGCAGATGGCAAAGCCGAAGGCAATTGTCGTGATTACAACAATTGTCATGATAGGCATTTTATGGGCTAAATGGTGGTTCATTCGTTTATTTTCAGCATGTAACTGTGACCCTGAGGGCTCTTTGCACATGCAGTGTGATGACTACGGGAACTGTCCGTGTATTGCCGGAGTGGAGGGCAAGATGTGTGACAGGTGTATGGAGAATAAGTATAACATTACCGCCGGCTGTATAGGTATGTACATATTGTTTGTTTGTTTGTATTTGAGTTTAACGGCCCAGTCAACACTATTTAGGTCATTTTTGAGCTGAGCTGATCAGATTACCTATCCACACTTTTCCTGGGCAGGCTTATACATAAGGGGTTAACCAGTACAGTGCACATTCTTTCACCAGAAACTGACAACTGCCCTTCTTGAAGCAGCGGGAGGGAGAGAATGACCATAGAAAAGATTTCATGATCAATCTCCACCAAAGAATGTTGCTGATCCGGGCAGGTATCGAACCCGCGTCCTCCTGATCATCAGTCAGACGCACATCCGACTGTGCTACCAAGGCCGGCTGGTATGTACACGTTGTTTGTGGCTTCATGCGACAGCTCTCGAAATCATGGCCTAAGTTTTCATAGGTAAAGAAGGTCCGAGTTATTCTACCAGTACACCACAACCTCGTTATAACACAATTCATTATAACAAGATAGATCCAAAAATGTATAGCTTATACACTTATATGGATATATATGAATCCCAAAAATGTATAGATTATATAGAAAAATGACCATAAATGGTCATTTTTCTATATAACCTATACATTTTTGTTTGGATATAACATGGCTGTTTAACAAATATGGTTTATATTTTGGACCGAATTAATAGTGTTATAAAGAGGTTGTTGTGTGTTATTTTTATCATGCGGGTCCCACAGGCCTCCTTGGATAGTGGTTAAGAGTGCAGACTTTTAAACATGAGGTCTCTTTCACCACTGTGAGTTTAAGCCACGCTCTGTTCCCATCCTAGCCATCCAAATTCTGCAACGGAAGGTCAGGTTGTTTTTCTCCGGATGCTCCAATTTTTGCAAACCTTTGATTAATGTTTGGCTCCATATGAGAGAAACAATTAAACGCAGGGCACATTTTTGGGGGGCATTCGTCCCTGCAAATGATGCCAGAGGAGCAAGTGTTAACACCAAAATATCATCCTGTCTTGCCTGGGATCAAATCTAGGTGTCGTAGCATCAGAAGTAAGCGCACCTACCACTGAGCTAAGATGCTGCTGAAATGAAGGTGTAGTCATGATTTTAGCCAACTTGCCATGATGATGATGATGATGATTTCGTGTTTAACGACGCGTCAAACCTCTTTGTGGGTCATAAGCGTCAAGCGGTTTGAGCCAACTCACCATGAAAGGGTTCTTACTGCACAGGCAATGGACAAAGGCCCATGTTACAGATGGCAAAGGTTTTCTAGTGATATGTCTCTGAATGCCATCACAAGAAAACTGGTCTTTGCAACCAGGTAAGATATGAACCAGGGGCCAGTTGTTCAAACTAACGATGTTGTTAGTTAACATATCGTTAAAATTTGGTCGTTTAACATGACAAATATACTAATATTTTTGCTAAAAAATGTAGTAAAAGCTACTCACATTTTTTCTGCAAAAATACCTCTACATTAGAAATTGCACTTTGGAGAACAATTGACATTTTGACTACTAGCGAGCTCATTAAGCTGTTGATTTGAACAAGTTGACCTGGACTGCTCAATTACACAGTCTAATATGTGTCTTGAGTTAGTGTTTGAGTTTTACATCCCACCAACAGCTAAGGTCATACGGAGACAGGACCTTGGTTTAAAGACTCATCCGAAAGTCTGGAGAAGCTCGGGATCGATCCTGCGACCCCTGGTTTACAAGGCGAGTGGGGTAACCACTACACCACTGAGGCTTCTAATATGTGTCTTGAATTTTTAGCTATAGAAAGTAGGTGTATTGTACTCTCGAATCAATAGGCAGGTTACAGTGCTCGTTGTTAATCATTAGCTCTCTCAATCAGTGTAGATCCAGATCAGATGGCTTCTGAAGAAGACAGTGATCCCGAGGGACGGATTTTTCTATCCACCCCCCACACCCATATTGGATTCTTTTTCTTGCATACCTTCATTTCTATTGCGAATTTTTAATGCTGCTGTCACTTCGGTTACCGACGTCCGCCATTTTGTGATGACACAACAGGAATGTTTAGTGACGTCACGCATGACGCCGCCGCACATGAGGTTGTAATCAACCAGTACATCTAATAAACACGCGATTATATTCGATTTTGGGTCAGAACACCAGGGTCAGAACATAAATTTCTATCCCAGGGTAAAATCACGGATTTCTTTGTCTGGTGTGCAAGAATAAACATGCTGATAGACTGTGTATCCAAATGGCAAACAAACAGGTTTTATTATGAATTAGCTCACATGATATTTTCATCTTTTTTTCTCAGACTGCCCACCATGCTACAGCTTAGTACAGGAAAGAGTGAACATCCACCGTGGGAAGTTGCGAGAGCTAAACAACTTGATACTCAACATCGGTAATGATCCTGATGCCTTCAATGATACACAGTTCACAGAACAGATGGGAAAAGTTAATGACTCTATCAACATACTGCTGAATGAGGCTAGAGGGGCATCCAGTAAGTGACCCATTTTTCTTCTTTTGGTAAATTGTTGTTGAGAAGTCTGAGACATAAATAGATAGAGAATAACAGGTTCGTGTCTTCTATGGCAAGGCTTCGAGAACACTTGTAGAATAGCGAGGTTTGCCGAGCGATTCTACATGCGTTCTGGAAGCCGAGCCTGATAAACTTGATATCAAATGACACATCTGGTATTCTGTTTATCAGTTAATCCCTTTGTACACTCTTACAGTTTTGCCAATTTATCCAGTAGTCCTGTTCATTGAAGTGCAATGTCATGTTGACCTGATAAAGCTCACTTGTCCTAAGATAGTACATCTTTATCAGGTCAAGGTGTTACAATGCAATTAATATAGGGGGTAACTGATAATGTACATTATGTACCCTAAAATATTTAGACACCTCAGCTCCTTACCATTTGAACAAGTACAATTTACACCCAATATTGTGTCTAAACAATGGCTGAGTGAGTGGCAATCAGTGTAGAACCTGATGAGACGCTGCAGGGCATCTCAACTGGGTTTGCACTGTTTGCTTAGGCTTATCTGTCCGAATACATAAATACGGTACATGCTATATTCTGGATTCTTACTTTGTTTGATTTGAGGTTTAACATCCCCGTCAACACTGTATAGGTCATTTTGGAGACGTTGCTTCCAATTTTGTGGGACTTTTACCCGACACTGAGATGAAATGACATCTCACACCCTGTCGCCCAACGAATCCAATAGGGTTTATAAGCATGGCCTGTCAAACTCGCACCAATTTGCCTGGGCAGGCTTAGATCCGCTAAGCGGTTTACTAGTACTTGTGTGCAGTAAGTTTCAGCTCTGCCCTGATTCTTATTCACTAAAGAGTGTTGTCATAGTGAAAATAAAAGCCAGATCTGACTTTCAATAGCCTAGACTATCTCAGGTAAAAAGTTGCATAATTTGCAATACACACCAACCTCTTTATGCCCCCAACTTTAAAAAAATGTTGGGGGGCATATTGCTTCTGGCTTGTCCGTCCGTTCGTCCGTTAGTCCGTTAGTCCGTTCGTACGTCACGCTTTCTTGTGCATAGCATATCTTTAGAACCGTGTATGCTAGTGTTTTGAAATTTCATATATGGGTTCCTCATGAAAAAATAGTTGACCTGTATTTTTTTTCTTGTCCAAATTATCTCCCCTTCTTGAATTATTTCCCCTTTAATTAAATAACATAGAATTCTCGTTAGCAAGATATCTCAAAAAGTATTTGAGCTACAGCCTTGATATTTGGTATAGTGATTGGGACTAAGGAGGAGATTACCTGATTAAATTTTCAACCAATTCTATAAAATTTTGTTAGAGTTATGGCCCTTTGTAATTTTTTGCCACTCAATTGTGTTGCTTTCTGGTGCATAGCATATCTTTAGAACCGTGTATGCTAGTGTTTTGAAATTTCATATATGGGTTCCTCATGAAAAAATAGTTGACCCGTATTTTTTTTCTTGTCCAAATTATCTCCCCTTCTTGAATTATTTCCCCTTTAATTAAATAACATAGAATTCTCGTTAGCAAGATATCTCAAAAAGTATTTGAGCTACAGCCTTGATATTTGGTATAGTGATTGGGACTAAGGAGGAGACTACCTGATTAAATTTTCAACCAATTCGATAAAATTTTGTTAGAGTTATGGCCCTTTGTAATTTTTTGCTACTCAATTGTGTTGCTTTCTGGTGCATAGCATATCTTCAGAACCGTGTATGCTAGTGTTTTGAAATTTCATATATGAGTTCCTCATGAAAAAATACTTGACCTGTATTTTTTTTCTTGTCCAAATTATCTCCCCTTCTTGAATTATTTCCCCTTTAATTAAAAAACATAGAATTCTCGTTGTATTTGGTACAAGCTTGCATTTAGGAATTGAAACTTCAATGCAAGTATCTGTTTCTGACCTTGACCTACATTTTATGGTTGCTGACTTTGTAAAATAGTGTGACAACCCTAACTTTCACCCTTATGTAAGAGTCTGTTTTTAAGAGTTTCATTGATGATACTTGGTACATGCTTGCAACTAGGAGTGAAATTTTTATGCAGACATCCATGTTTGACCTTGACCTAGATTTCATGGTTTGGTGACTTTGCGCCCCCACAGGCATGACATAGCCTTCGGCGGAATTCTTGTTGTATGTTTTTGAGTCTTTAACAATATTTGTTGAACATTTTTCCATCTAGGGACAAGCAAAGGTTGGGGGCATTGTGTTTTACAAACACCATTTCTAGTTTTAACTCTTCATTATAACATGGTTTCAGATATAATTTGTACCAAATGAAATCCTCCTCCTTATACATATCTGCAGTCCATTTCAAAATTAAGGGGTGTCAGGCTGTGTTTTCTTCAAAATTTATTTGTAAAATGGCTGAACTTTTTGCAAATAATGTAGGCCCTGATCAGATGCTGTGTTCTGCTGCATCTGATCTGGGCCTGCACTGTTTGCCAGGCTACCCGTTTTGGGGTGACCCGTCCAAAATGGGTTAAAGATGGATCCAAATAATGTAAAGATTATATAGAAAAACGACCATAAGCAGTCATTTTCTATATAAGTTTTGTTTGTATATAACGTAGTCGTTGAACTAACATGGGGTATATCTTGGGCCCCAACAAAAGCGTTTTAAACAGGTTACGGTGAAACTACTGTCTTTAACAATAATTTAATTAACCCATTTTGTACCAGATGGAATCTTTAACAGTATATATAGCACAATTCCATTTGAAAAGTTTGGTGTGTTGGGTTGTGTTTTCTTTCACATTTATTTGTAAACAGGCTGAACTTTCTGCAAACAGTGTAGGCCTGATCAGATGCTGCTGATCTGGGCCTGCACTGTTTGCCAATTATCCGTTTAAAGATTACCATGCAAAAAGGGTTAAATTTAACTGTGACGCACTTTTGACCTTTTACCCAGTCACATTCAGAATCATTTTGAACGACTTTGAAGGTTTATGATATTTATGATTACTCCACGCATAGGGGCCTGGAGAAATAGTTGGGCTGCAGGCTGCTTCTGCGCAGAGCTGAAACTGACCAAACTTGAGTACTGGTAAACAGCTTAGGTCATAGCCTGCCCAGGAAAAGTAATGCGAGTCTGACCGCTCCTTAAACCCTAGCGGTTTCTATGGGCGGTAGGGCTTGAGATGTCATTTCATCTCAATGTCAGCTAAAAGTCCCACAAAAATGAAGCAATGTCTGCAAAATGACCTTTATAGTGTTGACGGGGATGAAAAACCTCAACTCAAACAAACAAACAAATAGTCCTGCTAGTTCTGACCAGTGAGTGCCTTGGGGTTGGAATTCTGGTCATCCATACTAAATATTTACACTCTCAGTGCATTTTCAGCAAAAACATAATCTATAGTTATGGGGAATGGGAACACCTGGCAGATTTTTCTACCATTTTTCAAAGTGAGAACATTTGGGTCTTCCTGTTCGCTTTTCTTTAAGCCCTGTCCAACTGAAAAAGGGGTCTACTCTTAAAGGAAAGAATTTGCTCCTCAGGAGCAAATTCTTTAAGAGTTGACGCCTGTTGACATGGGAGACAAAACATACTTTTGCAAGAGTTGCCTCCCCTGAAAGTGTACCAATTCCCCTTAATAGGAAAACTGTGTGCATTTTTCTTTATTCAATTTTAGCCCTCAAACCAGATTTTATTTTTTACCAAATAATTTATATTGGATGGAAAATAACGGAAAATGGTGGAAATGTAAGTGATGAAGCTAATTTATCTATTGTTCATTGAAATATGGTGACTTACTTTGTTTGTGACATCTGGGCCCAGTTGTCCAAAGCATCGATAGAATTGTTAACTGTTCTAGCAGCAAGTACAATATCTAAAATTTGGTATTTTTTGCTAAAAAAATGTGAGCAGCTTTTGCATTTGCAAAAGCTGCTCACATTTTTTTTCAGCAAAAATATTAGCAATTTTGCCATATCAATAGTGATCAAAGTTTTAACGATTTGTTAGCTAACGACACAGTTAGTTATGTTGTTTAAAATTCAGTGTAAGTTTAAACATTACCTTCATTTCTTAACCCTTTTTGTACCAAATGGAATCTTCCTCCTTATACATGGCAGGAGTCCATTTCGAAATTTAGGGGTGACAGGTTGTGTTATCTTTAAAATTTATTTGGAAAATGGCTTAACTTTTCGCAAACAGTGTAGGCCCTGATCAGATGCCACATTCTGTGGCATCTGATCTGGGCCTGCACTGTTTGCCACTTAACCCTCTTGGGGTTTCCGGTACCAAATGGGTTAACTAACCTATTCTTACTTTGAAACTTGTAAAAGGGATATGGGCAAACAGTGTAGACCCAGATCAGACACCACAGAATCTGGCATCTGATCAGGGTCTACACTGATTGCTAACAAGATTTTTCATCTAAAATAAAAAAAAAAAAAATAGAACCAACCACCCTTAAACCCTTGTCTTTAAGAGTACACCCCTTTCTGAAGAGGGCGTGAGTTTATTTGAAAGCAAACACGAAGTCCTTAAGTTATCTCCCTTGGTAAAATGATGAATCAGATATCTGTAAAGCTTTTTCTTGTCAACAGCTGATGATGGTAGCATGGGCCAACAGCTTCAGATGCTACGTAACAGCATCCAGGACGTCCTTAGCCGCTGTGGCCAGATTACCCACAACATAATCACTGCTAATGCCACGGCAAGGGGTAGCCTGGATGACATCATGAAGGCTGAGCAAGCTGTCGAGAGAGCGGAAATGGCGCTAAAGGCTGCCGAGAATTACATAGACGTAGAAGGGCAGGCCGCATTGCAGAGGGCCAAGAACGCCCTGGACAAGTTCGGTCAGCAGTCGTCACAGATGACAGATATTGCCACAGAAGCAAAGGAGATGTCAATGAGACAGCTAGAGGAGGCTAAGAGGATTGAAATGTTGTCCAAGAAGGCTCTAGAAACTTCAAATGAGGCTCTGCAGCTGGCAATGGACACTCTTCAGGTGAAGAATTTACATGTACAGTAAAATTCCTATATTAAGACCACCTTTGGGACTGTTCAAAAGTGGTCATTAAGACCACTTTTGAACAGTCCCAAAGGTAGTCTCTGACCAGGGGACACTGTATACATAAAATACAAAGAAAGAATAACTAAAACCTACTAAATAAGCTTTTTATAGCAGATTTAGTGTCAATTTTAGGTGGTCGTAATAGCAGAATTTTTCTGTACTCTACGATCTTTTTCTGACTCCAGTGTTTTGTTTGTTTGATTTGAGGTTTAACGTCCCCGTCAACACTATAAAGGTCATTTTGGAGACGTTGCTTCCAATTTTGTGGGACTTTTACCCGACATTGAGATGAAATGACGTCTCAAGCCCTGTCGCCCCATGAAAGCAATAGGGTTTATAAGCATAGACGGTCCGAGTCGCACCGCTTTACCTGGGCAGGCTTAAATCCTCTAAGTGGTTTACCAGTACTCATGTGCGGGTCGGATTCAGAAGCATTTTCCAGTCAATTTATTATACCCCCGGCATACACAGTATGCCATGGGGGTATATAGTTTTCGTATTTTCTGTGTGTGTGTGTTTGTGTGTGTGTGTGTGTGTGTCTGTTAACATTTTCGTGTCTGCTCCATAACTTTTGAACCGCTGGACATATTTTCATGAAACTTCACATAAATGTTAAACACCATGAGACGACGTGCAGAACACATGAACCGTAACTCTTGCTTTTCTACTTTCAGAGTTATTGCCCTTTGTGTGTTTTAACTTGCATTTTCGTGTCCGCTCCATAACTTTTCAACCACTTGATATATTTTCATGAAACTTCACATAAATGTTTAACACCATGAGATGACGTGCAGAACACATAAACCGTAACTCTTGCTTTTCTACTTTCAGAGTTATTGCCCTTTGTATGTTTTAACTTGCATTTTCGTGTCCACTCGGTAACTTTTCAACTGCTTGTTATATTTTCATGAAACTTAACATAAATGTTAAACACCATGAGACGACGTGCAGAACACATGAACCGTAACTCTTGCTTTTCTACTTTCAGAGTTATTGCCCTTTGTATGTTTAAACTTGCATTTTCGTGTCCGCTCCATAACTTTTCAACCGCTTGATATATTTTCATGAAACTTCACATAAATGTTAAACACCATGAGATGACATGCAGAACACATGAACCGTAACTCTTGCTTTTTCTACTTTCAGAGTTATTGCCCTTTAATGTTTTAACTTGCATTTTTGTGTCCGCTCCATAACTTTTCAACCGCTTGATATATTTTCTTGAAACTTCAAATAAATGTTAAACACCATGAGACGACGTGCAGAACACACGAACCGTAACTCTTGCTTTTCTACTTTCAGAGTTATTGCCCTTTGTATGTTTTAACTTGCATTTTCGTGTCTGCTCCATAACTTTTCAACCGCTTGATATATTTTCTTGAAACTTCACATAAATGTTAAACACCATGAGACGACGTGCAGACCACATGAACCGTAACTATTGCTTTTCTACTTTCAGAGTTATTGCCCTTTGTATGTTTTAACTTGCATTTTCGTGTCCGCTCCATAACTTTTCAACCGCTTGATATATTTTCATGAAACTTCACATAAACGTTAAACACCATGAGACGACGTGCAGAACACATGAACTGTAACTCTTGCTTTCCTACTTTCAGAGTTATTGCCCTTTGAATGTTATAACTTGCATTTTCGTGTCCGCTCCATAACTTTTAAACTGCTTGACATATTTTCATGAAACTTCACATAAATGTTAAACACCATGAGACGACGTGCAGAACACATGAACCATAACTCTTGCTTTCCTACTTTCAGAGTTATTGCCCTTTGAATATTACGAGTTTTACCATACACTTGTGTCTGCTCTGTATCTTTAAAACCGTTTGAGATAATTTCTTGAAACTTCAAACAAATGTAAAGCAAGATAATAGGATGGGCAGAACACAAGAACCATAATTCTTGTTTGCATACATTACAAATTATTTCCCTTTGAAGATTGTAAATTATGTGTCTGCTAACATCTTTATGTCTTCTCCATTACTTTTAAACAACTTGACATATTTTCATGAAACTCCACACGAATGTTGAACACCATGAGACGACGTGCAGAACACATGAACCATAACTCTTGCTTTCCTACTTTCAGAGTTATTGCCCTTTGAATCTTGAAAATGGCCATTCTATGGAATATGGCCTGTATATGCAAAAAAGCTTTTGACATTGCTATTTTCAGCTGAGGTGATGGCACTGGTCGGGGGTATACGTGCCCCACTGGACACTTTTGTCTAGTTACTTGAAGCCCCAATGGGCGGGGGCCATTGACTCCACTGTTAGAAATTAACCCATAAAATGCCAATCGCGACAATTGTCGTCTGCTTTGTCATCTGCCAGTTTCTTTAAAAGTCGTTTTTGCAAACAGTGTGGACCCAGATCAGACTGCTCCTCAAGGAGCAGTCTGATCTGGGTCCATACTGTTAAATTATTTTTAAAAAGTTTCCAAGAAAATTTAGCAGACGACATAAACTGACTGGCTCAAAAATGACACGAAATAGTGTTGACTGGGCTGTTAAACTCAAATACAAACAAACAAACATAAGCAGAGGACATTTTGAGATGTAATTTTTCTCAGCATCTTAAGGGTTAATGTTTTTTTTAAAGTAGCAAGTAGTTGCTTTGTGGTCTGACAGTAGGTAGCGATATGCATCTATCAGGCAGCTAAAAGTGCCAATCCAATAGGACCATTTTCTCCGGTAGATTAATCACTGATTATTGTTGAGGTCCATTTGGAATGGTAAGCCAGCACAGCTTTTTATTTCTAAGTTAAGTGTAGGTCTATTTCATTGACAATTTTTGTTGTTTTCATCTGCTTTTGATTTCAGAAATAAATGATTTCACTGGTCTACCATGAATTTCAGTCTTGCATGCAAAACAGATCAAGTTGATAATACATGTAGTTGGACACTTTACCTTATGGCAGTTTTTGCTAGCAACTTTCTGACCAAGTAGTGTGCTGAATTTTCATGAAGTATATTTGCTACTTGCCACTTAACGCTATTGTTTGGTTCAAATCAGAAATTGTTTGATAAATTATAACCAATCTCGGATAACTGTGTCAACGATTAGACTTTCGGCTATGTGGTTAAAGCAATTTGATTTTCACCCAAAGGGCCTGGGTGCAAATCCCACTGGAGGTATGCTTTTTTTCAGCTGTGCTTCTTTCCTTTGTTACGACATGAAAGACTTCCATGTCGTAAGATCAGGAATTGGCAAATGTTAATTCACTCCAGCATCAATGTTGTGTGCCAGTATTTCAACAACATGCCTTAACCCATTCCCACTTGGGGGACTTTGTGAATATTGCTGATTTTCACAGTGTTGCCTAGGAAAGCAACTTCATATAACAATTATTTCATAATGAATGGTCTGTTTTACATCCCACTCGGCAGGAATGTTCACTGGGCAGTAGCCTTTCAAATGGAACCTTTTTAGGCTAAATCATTGTTGCCAAGGTAATGAGGGGGCATTGTCAAAAAGTGTGATTTCACATGTATTTTTGACCGAATCTTAATCTTCACACTGCTGTCAAGGCAACAATTAAGGGGTTTGGCACTGGCCATTTTCGATGTCTGCTGCATGTTTTGCCAGCATCAATTTCCAGGCATTTTTTACCCCAGACATCCTCAGTTTTCATTTCAGTGGCCGGTTTGGCCATACCCTGGATTTTTTTTTCGGTGGTTAGGGGAAGTCATGCGAAAAACAGGCCATTTTTTAGGACAACTAATCCTAAAGAAAACATAGCCCTCAAGGGGTGGGGAATGCAGATTTTAGGTGGTTCTGGGGCTCAAAAAGTGTGTGTGTGTGGTGGGGGGGGGGGGGGTCAGACATGTAAAAAGACGTATCTGAGTGGGACAGGGTTGATCATGACAAAATATTGTAAGAAAAATATATTGTAACATTCCCCACCCCTTACTAGAGGTCACTTGTGGAAAAAAATTCAGAAAGAATAACTGAAACCTTTTAAATATGATTTTAAAGAAGACTATGTTTTAATTTTAGTTGGTCTTAACCTCTTGTATACTAGTGGACTCTATCATTGCTATATGTTGGAAAAGTCCATTTGTGATATTAGGGATGTCAGCCCTAATTTTTCGTTTTATTCTATTTTTGACGGAAAACTCTGTTAGCAAATAGTGGAGGTCCTGATCAGGCGCCGCATTCTGCGGCGTCTGATCTGGGCCTGCACTGTTTGCCATGGTACCCATTTAGGGGTTTTCCGCCTACCATGGGTTAAAAGAGGAATCCAACTGTATATATCTTTTATCCATTTCAGATGCCAGGTAATATAATGCAAGAGATACAAGAGCTTAGGACGAAAGCCAATGGTGCTCAGAGACTGTATGAACAGACCAAGTTCTTTGCTGAGAAGGCTCTCAACATGTCAGTGGAGGCATATGAACAAGCGCTGGATCTGTATTCGCAAGCCAATGCCATACAGATACCCGGGGTAGATGTAGCGCAGCTGATGGCAGAGTCTAACAGAATAAAAGATGAGGTACTGATGGTGTTTCTTTTCCATTGCAGATCCTCGTTATAATGATTATATTTGTTTTACCATTACAAACAATTTGCAGCTTTCAAGAGTCTGAATAGCCCCACCCATCAGGGCTTGAAGAATTAGATGGCTACAGCACACAATTACTGGTAAACCGCTTAGAGGATCTAAGCTTGCCCAGGCAAAGCAGTGCGAGTCGGCCCGTCCATGCTGGTAAACCCTAATAGTTTCATTGGTGACAGGGCTTGAGATGTCATTTCATCTCAGTGTCGGGTAAAAGTCCCACGAAATTGGAAGCAACATCTCCAAAATGACTTGTTCAGTGTTGATGGGGACGTTAAACTCCAAATCAAATAAAAGAAAATCAAGATGCCCGATAAAGAGTGTGAAATACTGAGCCTTTTGCCCATAATATCTCATAAAAACAAATGTGTAGACATCAGTCAGAATCGCAGTTCTGACAAATATCTACAACATTCATTTCTGAAGTAGTAAATACAATGTCTTGACCTTAGGATTTGTTATGTTGAAATTTTTGTTGCTAGTTTTGTCATACCATCAAATGTCAGCATAACCCTTTTCGTACCAAATGGAATATTCCTTATATATAGCAGGAGTCCAGTTCAAAATTTAGGGGTGTCAGGTTGTGTTTTCTTCAAAATTGATTTGGAAAATGGCTGAACTTTTTGCAAAAAGTGGAGGCCCTGATCAGAAACCGCATTCTGCGGCGTCTGATCTGGGCCTGCACTGTTTGCCAGGGTACCCGTTTAGGGATTTCCAGTCATAGATGGGATAAAGAAGGTTGACTGTAATAAAGACTTCCTCATTTGGAGGGGTGGTAGGGTAAGGCGAAGGTGTTGTGTATTTTACATTACCAGGGTGTCCAACAGATTTTGGCTTGCAGATGGGCAAAGCCTTCTGTGCTTGGTAGAAACAGTTACTAAGCAATTTGGATAAAGGGTCCTGCTCAACGACACAATAGATGCCTCTGTGGTGTAGTAGTTATGGTACTAGACTCGTTAATCAGGGGTCTTGGGTTCCATCCCGGGCTTCTCCAGACTTTCGCATGAGTCTTTTAAACCGAGGTCCCATCTCTGTATGACCTTAGTTGTTGGTGGGATGTAAAACTGAAACATACACAAACTCAATGACACAATACTTGATGCTGATGCTTTACCACTGCACCACAGTGCTCCAGTCGGCATAATCATAAACCCATCCATATCCAGATAGACACCTAACATACATGCACCATATGCAGACATGAAGGGTCCATATGATTATAATCAAACTTTAGTACCTTATTGTATTGGGACAGACTTGCATACGCAAACAGTGCAGACCCAGATCAGACTGCTCCTTCAGGAGCAGTCTGATCAAGGTCTAGACTGTTTGCCTTCCCGTTAGCAACTTTTTGACTCTATGATCAAAAAAAAAACTTGCTAGGATTTTAGGAGAATTACAGCAATTAAATGTGATTGAGGGCCCAATGAGCCTGGGTGTACATGCACTGAGGAAGCGAAATGTTTCAAATGAAGCAGTTTGATCTATCTTGGATTATTTTATTAATAGATTTGTGGGGCTTGAAGAAATAGATGGGCTGCACGATGCTTCCACGCAGAGCTGAAACCGACCCGCACACGAGTACTGGTAAACTATTGGAGAGGATCTAAACCTGCCATGGCAAAGCGGTGCGAGTCGGACCGTCCATGCTTATAAACCCTATTGGTTTCATTGGGCGACAGGGCTTGAGATGTCATTTCATCTCAATTTCGAGTAAAAGTCCCACAAAATTGGAAGCACCGTCTCCAAAATGACCTTTACAGTGATGACGGGGACGTTAAACCGCAAATCAAACAAACAAAACAAATTAATAGATTTGTCCCTTATTTATAAGAAATGGTTTTCAGCCAATCATTACACGTGATAAAGAAAGTTTCAGTGTTCCCAAATTTTCGTGTGACAATCACAGTTTTTATTTTTGCAGGTATAAACGGCTGCGAAAATTAAAAACCGCTAACATTTGTCCTCATGTTTTTTGAGGCAAATCCACGAAAATTTGGTGACGCAGAAATATTCCAGAATAAGGTATAAGAAAATGGCCCTTAGCATTATCAGATTTATGTTCTTCAAATGACTGTTCACAGCTAACTAGTAGGGCTAGAAACACGACTTCTTGCATAAATATCTTTGCGCATGGCTGTTTGAAGCGATTGTCAAATGGACCGAAAGCCATGCTCAAACAGCAAAAAACATGTTCAAACCATGAAATTCGCGTGCAGTTTGAACATGGATTTTGGGCTTCTGATATCACAAGACTGACCTTGCTTTGTTGAGCAACGTAACATTTTCACCCTGAACATAGCGTTTTAGGGTTTTATGAGGACGTCAGATTGTTACTGCATATCCACGTCATTGTAAACAACATTCTGAACTGGCCACCATGTTGGTTTGCTGGTCGCATTTGAAGAGTTTATATGGAGCTTTTGGGCTTTTTCGTCAAAATTTGCTGTCGGAATCGTAAGTTATTCTAGAACAACAATCATCCATAGTTATTTCATTGCATTAACATTTGCTGGATCCCTCGGAAGATATTTGAACATTCGACCTGACGGCCTCATGTTCATACAGCTTCCTCGGGACCCGGCGAATGTTAATGCATGAAAAAGCATGGTTGATCCCTATATTCTTGCATGAATCTACCTCAAGGTCTTCTCCGCATGTCCGCAATCAGCAATGGCTCATGCGAGACCTGAGCCATTGCTGATTGCCAATGTGGTAAGTATCCTTCTTCTCAGGAGCTGGTTAGAAGCCTCCATGGTGCAGTGGTTACGCTACTCGCCTTGTAAACCAGGGATCGCAGGATCGATCCCGGGCTTCACCAGACTTTCGGATGAATCTTTGAACCGAGGTCCCGTCTCCGTATGACCTTAGCTGTTGGTGGGACGTAAAACTAAAACTCACTCACTCACTCTCAGGAGCTGGCTCATATGTTTGTGATTCTTCCATCCTAGGCTGCAGACATCAAGAAGGAGGCTGGTATACTGATAGAACAGAATGAGAATTTACTGAAAGACGTCGCTGATCAGCGAGTCCAGGCTCAAGATCTTCTAAATAGTGGCATTAAGCACCAGCAGGTAGGAATAAAATATGAAGGGTCTGGGAGATCGGAGTTCACGGTTACCATAATGATCTTAAGTATTGGGACAAATAGGCCTAAGCAAACCGTGCAGACTCAGATCAGACTGCTCCTGAAGGAGCAGTCTGATCAGGGTCTACACAGTTTGCCATTCTGTCTGCAGCTTTTGGACTCCTTGCTGCATTGTGGTACAATTTTGTAAAAATTTTAGGAGAATTGCAGCAAGTTCTCAAGGTGCCAAATTTTTAGCTCACCTGAGCACGAAGTGCTCAAGGTGAGCTTTTGGGATCAGTCTTTGTCCGTCGTCCGTCGTCCGTGCGTGCGTCCGTCCGTCGTCAACTTTTGCTTTAAACAACTTCTCCTCCAAAACTGCTGGACAGATTTTGATCTAATTTCACAGGAATGCTCCTTGGGTGATCCTCTACCAAAATTGCTCAAAGTGTTCCGCTCGGGTGAACAAGATGGCCGCCAGAGCTAAAAATAGAAAATTCTTTAAACAACTTCTCCTGCTTAACCAGTGGATGGATTTTGAAAATGTTTCACAGGAATGTTCCTTGGATAACCCTCTACCAAAATTGCTCAAACCGTTCAGCTCGGGTGAACAAAATGGCCGCCAGAGCTAAAAATAGAAAAACCTTTTAACAACTTCTTCTCCTTAACCAGTGGATGGATTTCAAAATTACTTGACAGGAAAGTTCCTTAGGTGACCCTCTACCAGAATTGCTCAAACCGTTCCGCTCGGGTGAACAAAATGGCCGCCAGAGCTAAAAATAGAAAAAGCTTTAAACGACTTTTTCTCCTTAACTAGTGGATGGATTTTGAAATTACTTCACAGGAATGTTCCTTCGGTGACCCTCTACCAAAATTGCCCAAACCATTCCGCTCGGGTGAACAAAATGGCGGCCAGAGCTAAAAATAGAAAAAGCTTTAAACGACTTTTTCTCCTTAACCAGTGGATGGATTTTGAAATTATTTCACTGGAATGTTCCTTTGGGATCCTCTACCAAAATTGCTCAAACAGTTCCGCTCGGGTGAACAAAATGGCCACCAGAGCTAAAAATAGAAAAACCTTTAAACATCTTCTACTCCTTAAACAGTGGATGGATTTTGAAATTTCACAGGAATGTTCCTTTGGCAAACCTCTGCAAAAATTGCTCATGCTGTTCCCCTCGGGTGAACAAAATGGCCACCAGAGCTAAAAATAGAAAAACCTTTAAACGACTTCTTCTCCATAACCAGTGGATGGATTTTAATTTTATTTCACAGGAATGTTTATTTGGTGACCCTCTACCAAAATTGCTCATACTGTTCCGCTCGGGTAAACAAAATGGCCGCCAGAGCTTAAAATAGAAAAACCTTTAAACGACTTCTTCTCCTTTACCAGTGGATGGATTTTGAAATCACTTAACAGGAATGTTCCTTGGGTGGCCCTCCACCAAAATTGCTCAAACTGTTCAGCTCGGCTTAACAAAATGGCCACCAGAGCTAAAAATAGAATAAACTTTAAACGCACTTTTCTCCTTAACCAGTGGATGGATTTTGAAATTATTTCACCAGAATGTTCCTTGGGTGACCCTCTACCAAATTAGCTCAAACTGTTCCAATAAACAGGTCAACAAAATGGCCGCCAGAGCTAAAAATAGAAAACCCTTTAAATGACTTCTCCTTAACAAGTGGATGGATTTTGAAATTATTTCACAGGAATGTTCGTTCGGTGACCCTCTACCACAATTGCTCAAACCGTTCTGCTCGGTTGAATAAAATGACCACCAGAGCTAAAAATAGAAAAAACTTTAAAAAAACTTCTTCTCCTTTACCCGTGGATGGGACCGGCCCCGATAGCTCAGTTGGTAGAGTGTCCGCTCCGGGGAACGGGAGGTCTGGGGTTCGACCCCGGGCCGCGACATACCAAAGTCGTTAAAAATGGTACTAGCTGCTCCTCGTTTGGCACTCAGATTTACGGGGTAGAGCTAGGACTGGTCGATCCAGTGTCAGGATAATGTGACTGGGTGTGGTATCATGTAATGTGTCTGGGACATGATACTTCAGTGAGGCAGCACTATAAATGTGAGCATTGAGCTCCCTGTCGCAACCAGACACCGTCGTGATATGACTGAAAAATTGTTGAAAGCGACGTTAAACCCGAATTCACACACACACACCCGTGGATGGATTTTGAAATAACTTCACAGGAATGTTCCTTGGGTGACCCTCTACAAAAAGTGCTCAAACCATTCTGCTCTGGTGAACAAGATGGCTGCCAGAGCTAAAAATAGAAAAACCTTTAAACGACTTCTTCTCCTTAACCAGTGGATGGATTTTGAAATTACTTGACAGGAATGTTCCTTGGGTGACCCTCCACCAAAATTTCTCAAACTATGCCGCTCTGGTGAACAAAACCTTTAAACAACCTCTTCTCCTTAACCAGTGGATTGATTATGAAATTATTTGACAGGAATGAGGTTTGAGGTTTTTAGCTGTGGTGGCCATCATGTTCAGTTAAGCAAAATATTTTTAGCAATATTGTTAGAGGGTCACTCATAGAACATTCCTATAAAATTGCTTCCTTTTAGAGACAGATGTCTTTTGAAAGTTTTGGCCCCCACCCACCTTGGCTGCAAGGTGCTTCTACAGGAATATTGGTAAACCACTTTGAAGGTTTTAGCCTGTCTAGGCAAAGTGGTGCAAGTGGAACCATCAATACATTTAAACCCCATTGGTTTCATTGGGCAGCAGGGCTCGAGATGTCATTTCATCAAAAATGGCTTCTACTTCTCAAAATGACTTCTACTCCTAAACAGGCAGACTGATTTTGAATTAATTTCACAGAAATGGTCTTTGGGTCCAACCAAAATTGCTCAAACCCTCCACTCCACCATATATTACCCACAATTCCGTTTGTACAATAGGATCAGGTGAGCGATCCAGGGCCATCATGGCCCTCTTGTTTTGATTTTTACGGTAGTTTGTTTGCTTGGATGTTAAGGGTGATGAATACTCCTGTGGCTAGTTGCTCAAAACTGACAATGTTGTTTGTTAATGTATCATTCAAATTTTGATCATTTAGTATGACAAAAATACTATTGTTTTTGCATAAAAAATTTGAGCAGCTTTTTTCAGCAAACAATACCACTGTTTTAGGTAGTATGCTTACCTATTTATTGGTTTCATTGGAGGGCAGGGCTTGAGATGTCATTTCATCTCAGTGTCGGGTAAAAGTCCCACAAAATTGGAAGCAAGGTCTCCCAAATGACTATACAGTGTTGACGGGGACGTTAAACCTCTAATCAAACAAACATACCAGAAGAATTAACATTTTGACCACTAACATGCTTGTTAAGCTGACAATGCTTTGCCCTGGTATATTTTTTTCTGCCAGGTTTACAGGGGAGACAACTTTCTCTTATGCGCAGTATTCAAACTGTGTGATCAGTCAGTGGAGGCTCTGGGCCTGCAAAATAGACACAAATACGAGGGCAAGTAAATAAGTGTCTCAATTCCAATTGACTGAGACAACCAAGATTTTCATTCTTTGTTTCAATACATGTTTTAGGCATGAGGGGAAAATGGCACCCTTTTGGTGTCATTCACTCGTAAGTTATTTAACATCAAACATTGCTAGTGATGCAAGCTTTTTGACAAAAGTTGAGTACCTTGCTGTAATTCCGTACTTGTATTTGAAAGGGAAAACAGGTCAGGAAATACATTGTGAGTGAACCCAATGTTTATGGTCTTCTTCACCATCGTATGCACCATTAAAATTCTGGATTGGGGAATCCAAATGCGATAGAATGTCTTTAGAAGAAGAAACCAGGACTCGGTGCCCATCAGATGGCACTGATGAAGAAAATTTAATGTGTAACAAAGTACGGGATCTGGTGTACTCTGATAGGTAAATTAAGGTGGAAGAAATAGCGAATACATTACACATTTCACATTGTAGTTTTTCAACATTTATTCATGATCACTTGGGTATGGGCAAGCTAACAGCCCATTGGGTCCCAAAATCCCTAAGCTACGAGCAAATGACAACCAGAGCATCAGTATGCAGCGCATTGTTGAAGATGTTTAGGTCAAAGGAAGATGATTTTCTTTCACATGTGGTGACTGTAGATCAGGGCTCGAGAAACTGAAGAATCAAAATCGGTCCAGCCAGATTTCGCCAAAAATTACGGAAATTGCCGATCGGTTTCGGTAATTTCCGTAAACGCCATTGGCGATTTGCGATTTCAAAATGTGTTATTAGCATAACGAATGACATACCGATGTTCCTCTTACACTTGTAAACGGATATGAGCACCAGTATCTCGATTATGAACAGCAATTATTGCTCACATCGTTAATATTTCATCTACTTTCATTTTCTACGCCAGATTTCATCTACTTTCATTTTCCCAATATCCGGGTCATTCCGAACCTGAAGACTACTAAAGGGAAACAACCTACATGGGGCAGTCAGAGACCAGTTCGATGGTCACTATATTTTTTCCTTTTTTAAAACCTGTAAAATATTTCTCTTATTTCACGCATTTTATTTTGCCCAAATTGCTTTGTTTACAAATGGCGACCGATATGGCAGCCACGTGGTCGGAAAATGACGTCATACGGTTTCCGTTTACACAATACACATTAATGCAGTCAAGGACGTAACACACATACACCTGTTTTATGTCATTGATTTTAATAGAGCGTATTTCTAAAAAAAAACGTTTTGAACGAGTTAAAAAATCGAAAAAACATTTCTTTACTCTCGAACCAATACATGACCGAACCAGAGTCTTACATGGCCGAACCGAGTTTTAAAGAATATAAATACATATTTTACGATTACACAAGCCTGAAACAAATCGCTTTGTCTACAAATTGCGACAGATATTGAAGCCACATGATCGGAAAATCACGCCATGCGGTTTCATTTTAATACATTCAAGGGCGTAACACACACGTGGTTTACGTTATTGGTTTCAATGGAGCGCATTTCTTACATAAAAATATCGTTTAGAATGGGTGAAATAAGGCATTTTCCCTTGAAGGCATAACACGCAATATTCAGACATGACAGGTGTGTATTGAAAATTGCGCCCTGTGAAAAAAATATATTCAAATACCAGTTCTATAGTAAGCCATAAATTAATGACTTGTGTAAACAAACTAGCGTATGTCCTGCATTGATTGACTTAATTTTCTCACCTTGCCAGCTTGCCGTTGCGCCTGAGGCCAGTTTTCACGGATTAATAATCTTGACACACGGGTCAAATTTCGCTGCGATAAGATCAAAGAACCCGACGTGGACTTGTCCGATTTTCACCTAGTTAGATAATGAACCGGTCTAACACCTTGTGCTGTAGGCGGTTTTTGTATACATGCTTGGATTATCAGTGGCAAAAGGTCAGCTTGTTTTTACAACATAATGATTTAGCGAAAATTTTCCAACCGATTTTTTTTTAAATGTTATAGAATTATGGACCGATTTTTTAATCTTCTTCTGAAGTCAAAATCGGTTTATGGATGGCAAATTCGGTCCGGAACCGGGAAACCGGCATTTTCTCGAGCCCTGCTGTAGATGAGACTTAGTTCCATTATTATGAGCCAGAGAATAAAACTCAAAGTCGCCAGTCGGTAGGGCCGGGGTCTCCGCAGCCAAAGAAGTTAAAAAACGTAACCCTCTGCTGGCAAGGTGATGGCAACTGTATTTTGGGACCCACAAGGCGTTATTATGTTGGACTTTCTAGCAAAGAAAAGTACAAAAACAGGTGTGTATTATGCAAATTTGCTCCACCAACTGGGAACTGCGATCCAAGAAAAACGCTGAGGTAAACTCACCAAAGGGATTCTGCTCCAACAGGACAATGCTAGAGTTCATACTTCAAAAATTGCAATGGATGCTGTTGAGCAGAATGGGTATGAGCTAATACCGCACCCTGCCTATTCTCCGGACTTAGCTCCTAGTGACTGTTTCCTATTCGCAAACTTGAAAAAGGATATCCGTGAACGTCATTTCCGGTCCAACGAAGATGTCATGGCAGCAGTTGAGGAGTGGGTCGGAGACCAGGACTCTTCAGTTCTGGGCTGATGACACTGGAACAGCGTTGGTCCAAGTGTATTATTCTAGAGAGCAATTGCATAGAAAAAGAAGAGATTGATCTCACCCAGAAATAAGTTAGGCTGCTTTTTATTTACTCACTGTTGTATGTATATTCAAACTTCAATGGCTTGAACACCTATGGGATTGTTAAAATTTGTTGGGTGCAAGGGTAGTTTCAGCCACTCAGGGTTAATCATAGCATCATGCCAGAAGTCCTAGTTCTTCTATAACATTAAGGTGTGCTGTATCTACTCATTAGAATTGCCTCGTTGAGGCGACTCTAATGAGTACACAAAACATACTATATACCTTTTGGTGGGAATTATCTTCCTTAAAAAATACCTTACTATTTCCCAACAGGAGTTATGTAAAGAATTCTGCAGGAACTCGAGAACAGGTTCAAATCAGCCTTAGTATGTGAACCATTGAAGTTTCGCTGTCCAACGGTATTGAATGTTACTAATTATTAAATTGCTTTACTTTCATAGAGAGCTGATGAGTTGATGGCAGAAGTCGACACAGCCAGGGCTAAGGCTAGGAATGCTGTAGAGCTCGGGGAGAGGACACTAAGTGAAGCTAATGACACATTGAATACATTGCTGGGTAAGTCATAGAATCAGAAATTAAATGGGCCCCGTCAAGCCATATTGGTACTTATCGCCTATCAGAGCAGTGAATCAAGAGGAACCTTCAGACAGAAAGCCATATCCCTGGCCCCTCTGAATGGCTGGGCATGCGCAGTTAAAGTTTGTCATGATAGAATGCTCGAAGACCCAAATTAGCTTGACGGGGCTCAAATGTGAAAACACATTGAAGATGGGGATAGTTTGAGCTGTTAAGGGTAAATCATAATACTGTGTCAGGTGGTATAATGGAGGATATTGGATCTTCTATAGACTATAGTTATGTTGTGTGTGCTCATTAGAATCGCCTCATTGAGGCAATTCTAATGAGCACTCACAATATATATTTTTCAAGATAATCCTGAATTGTCTTAGATATATTTTATTTATATCTAGAGTCATGGTTAAATTTGTAGGGGCTGAAGAATGAATTTGAAACATTCATCTAAAATGAGCTACTGGTGTATGAGTTAATTTTCACTACTTTTGCATCCATATTTTAGCTTTCCTAAATTTGAAAATAAAACAAATAAATAGATAAAAAAATAATGCACTCAGACATTGGCAGAAGACCAGTAATGAATTTTGTGTTTGTTTTGGTGTTTAAAAACAAATTAAACATCATTTTGTCCTGCTGAATAAATTAATTTAGCCACACCCCTGTCTGACTATCAAGTAATCAAGTTTCTTGATATAATGTATTCATTCATTTCACAATCTGTGGCAAACAGTGCAGGTCCTGATCAGATGGCTTCTTCAGAACCCATTTGATCTGGATCTACACTGTTTGCAAAGGTAGGGGTTGTCATGTTCAGTGGGATAAGAGTTAACACATTTGCTACAGGAAACTCCAAAAAAGTGGGACACTGGTAACAGCATAGACCCAGATCAGATGCCACAGGATGCAGTGTCTGGTCAGCAGAATGTGCATCTGATCAGGGCCTTCACCGTGTGTAAAAAATTCAGCAAAGTTCTAAACAAATTTGTAAAAATAACTCAAACAGGCACTCCAATGGTATATTAGGGCAGATTTGAGCTAGGCAAAAATGAGTGAGTTATATACCTCCCTTGAGAATTTTGTCCCAATCATTTCTTTCTGCAGAGTTTAACCAAGTTGTACAAGACAGCAAGGGTAAAGCTGATGATGCTCTGAAAAGGGTACCAGACATAGAAGCTCTGATTGAAGAAGCCGAGAAGCAGACACAGGAAGCCAGGGATGCGCTCAGTGGAGCAGAGAAAGATGCCAATGATGCTCTAAGTATTGCTGAACAGGCAGAAAATACTGCACAGGATGCCTCAGATGTATGTTCAGTTCCATATTTAACGTTCGCAGTTATAAAGCAGTATTTTGTTTTGTTTGTTTGATTTGAAGTTTAACGTCCCCATCAACACTGTAAAGGTCATTTTGGAGATGTTGCTTCCAATTTTGTGGGACTTTTATACGACATTGAGATGACATGACATCTCAAGCCCTGCCGTCCAATGAAACCCATAGAGTTTATAAGCATGGACCTGCCGACTCGCACCGCATTGCCTGGGCAGGCTTAGATCCTCTAAGTGGTTTACCAGTACTCATGTGCGGGTCGGTTTCAGCTCTGTGTGGAAGCATCATGCAGCCCATCTATTCTTCAAGCCCCGATGGGTGGGGGCTAATATAAAGCAGTAGGGGCTGTATTATGTGCATTCCTTGGTGAATGCTATTTCCTTGGTGAAGGCTATTTCCTTGGTGAATGCTATTTCCTTGGTGAATGCTATTTCCTTGGTGAAAGTTATTTCCTTGGTGAAGGCTATTTCCTTGGTGAATGCTATTTCCTTGGTGAAGGCTATTTGTATTGGACTTACCATTGTTTCCAATTTATTTGAGATATCAAGATAGTTTGAGTAAGAACAATACAGAGGACCCTCATTATAACGACAGTATTTGTTCCCTAATATTGTGCCATTACAAAGAATCCCAGTGAGGAGTATGATAGGTAATAAAAGGCCTTTTCCCTATCATTACTCCAAGAAACAAATGTTATAGACATTTGTTAGAATCGCCTCACGAGGCGATTCTAACAAATATCTATAACATTTGTTTCTTGGATTATAAGATTGCAAGAATCTTTCATGACGATAGACTCGATTGTGCATATCGAAACCTAGAGAAGCCCACACCCTTCGGAACCGAGGCTAAGCCTTTCGCTAAGTAGTCATTCCATTGAAATTGCCGTTATAATATGATTTCCATTATAACGAATGTCAGTATAAAGAGGGTTGACTGTATCTGGTCATGAGAAAAGTTCAAGTGAACTTTGATAGTGGCTTTATGTTGTTCATACTTCATTGAATTTTAAATTAACTATCTTTATTACATATAGTTACATAATTTTCCATCCATTTCTTTGATGGCTGAAATTTAACCTTTTTTGTACCAAATGGAATCTTACTCCTTATATATAGCTGGCATCCATTTCAAAATTTAGGGGTGTCAGGTTGTGTTTTCTTCAAAATTAATTAGGAAAATGGCTGAACTTTTTGCAAACAGTGTAGGCCTGGATCAGATGCCGCATTCTGCAGCGTCTGATCTGGGCCTGCACTGTTTGCCAGGGTACCCGTTTTGGGGTTTCTGGTACAAAATGGATTAAACAAGTAGTCCCTTTTAACAGCAGGGCAGTGTCCTTGGATGTGATAAAGTTGTTATTGTCCAGTCATATTCGAGAGAACCAGGGTGTATTTTGATGCCATTTAATTATGTGACATCATGTGAGTCAGTCTAGTCATTGATGTGCGAAAAACATAACATTTCAATAGTTTACTATAGGATTTCTCCATGTAAATGCATCGAGCATGTAAATATCTGCAAATAATGTTCTTTGCCAGTCTATATAAACAGAACTACCTATATCAAAGTGACTTATGACACTGTGTTATTTCCTTGAGCAAGAAACTATATCCATATTGCTTAGTACTGGTTTCTACCCAGGAAAAGAGGGCCACATGGAAGATTAGTACTAGTACTAAATGTGTTACCCTCTATAAATAAGGTTGATTATTATTATTATTATATTATTATATTATTATATTATTATTATTATAGTATTTATTATTATTATTATTATTACTGTATATGTCTGTGTTAAAATGAGAATCATTACATTTATCATGCTAAATTTACCTGCCTTCCTGTAATGTTTATATGAAGATTCCATGAAATCTTTATATACATAATACACCACAGTCTCTTTATGACACTATTAACACAAAAGCTGAAAACTGTGTTGGTTATACAAAAATTTATAGATAATACATGTATAGAAAAATGACCATTTATGGTCATTTTTATCTCACCTGAGCATGAAGTGACCAAGGTGAGCTATTGTGATCAGCCTGTGTCCGTTGTATGTATGTCGTGCGGTGTGCGTCATACGCCATGCTTTGTAAGTCATATGACGTCAACATTTAGCTTCTGCAGCCTCTAAATGCCACAGTTTTGATGGAATCTTTATGAAACTTTACCAGAATGTTTGCTTGATGATATCTTAAGTCAAAATAGAAGTGAAAACAATGATCAGGAATCGATACAATTAACCCACAGCGCCCATCAGAGATGTCTCACCAAAGGGAAAGAAGTGTAATCTCGGTCAAGTTCGAATATGGATCATGTCGGATCAAAAACTATGTCACTAGGTCAGATTTCGTTAAAACCTTGTGTGTATCCTAGAGGCCACAGTTTTGCTTTAATCTTCATGAAACTTCACCTGAATGTTTGACTTGATGATATCTTGGTCAAGTTTGAATATGGGTCATGTGTGATCTAAAACTAGGTCACTAGGTCAAATATTGTTAAAACCTTGTGTACCCCCTTCGGATCGGGACGTTAACTGGAGGCCTCCTGTGCAGGGAGAACCATCCCCTGTGCAGGTTAAAGATCCTTACCGTAATTACATGATTACTGTGTAGGCTTTCATCCTGGAGTGTATGTATTATACACCTGCGGTAATGGTCAAATGTGACCGAGGCAGTATCAGAAGATAGATAGATAGATATAAATAAGGTTGATTATCATTATTATTATTATTATTCAGTACGGGGCTCCTAGGCAAACAGTGCAGGCCCAGATCAGATGCCACAGAAGGCGGTGTCTGATCAGGGCCTACGCTGTTTGTAAAAGTTAAGCCATTTCCCGAATAAATTTTGAAGAAAACACAACCTGACACTCCTAAATTTCGAAATGCACTCCTGCAATATATATGATGGAAGATTCCATTTGGTACAAAAAAGGGTTAAGCACATGATATTAGAGCTGCACATAATACTTTTACACCTGCCCAGGCAAAGGGGTGTGAATCGGACTGTCCATGCTTGTAAACCCTACTGGTTTCATGCGGCGGCAGGGCTTGACAGTCATTTCATCTCAATGTCGGGTAAATGTCCCACAAAATTGGAAGCAATGTTCACAAAATGACCTTTTCATTGTTGACGGGGACGTTAAACCTTAAATCATACAAACAAACAAATACTTTTACAGGAGGCTAGTAGAATTCGCAAAGAGGCTGACGACACAAAGAAGCGAGCAGTAGATCTAAAGGATGATGCTGACAGTTTGGCAGAGGATGTAACCGACACTGATGATCAGATTGTCAATCTTAATGTACAGGCAGAGAGTGACAGTGATCTTGCTACTGAGGTGAGTTAATCCTCATCATGCTGAACCCAGATACAGTAAAATTCCTATATTAAGACCACCTTTGGGGACTGTTCAAAAGTGGTCTTTAAGACCACTTTTGAACAGCCCCAAAGGTGGTCTGTGACCACAAGACACTGTAAGAAAGAATAACTGCAACTTACTAAATAAGCTTTCTAAACCAGAATTAGTCTTATTGTTAGGTGGTCTTAATAGCCGAATTTTACTGTATATACTTTTCAGCTCGCCTGAGCACGTGCCAATGGTGAGCTCTTTGGGTCAGTCAGTATTGTCTATCATGCATTGTGCGGTATTAACAATTTGCTTTTTATTTTGTCAGTTTCAAACATACTTCATACTTCCCAGGAATGTTACCTAGGTGGCTCCTTACCAGACTAGTTAAAAGAGTTCCACTCCAATATAGTAGAGCAATAAATGGGAAAAAAGAAAAACATCCTTCAAATGATAACTCTTCCCATACCCCTGAGCCAATTTCATTCCAACATCATAGGAATGTTGCCTGCGTGACCCTCTAACAAATTAGCCAAAACAGTTCTGTCCTGATAAACAAAATGGCCATCAGAGCTAAAAATAGAAAAAAACACAACTCTACACATTTGGTCCAATTTATTTATTCAAATTTCACAGAAATGTCTCTGATGAACCTCTACCAGAATAGCTGAAACAGTTCTGCTCCAATGATCAAGATGGCTGCCAGAGCTTAAAATAGGAAAAAGTTTAAATGACAACTCCTCCTATACCTGTGGTCCATTTTCATTCAGACTTCACAGGAATTTTGCTTCTGTGAGCCTCTCCCAAAGTATATAAAATAGTTTCTCATTAATGAACAAGATGGCTGCCAGAGCTAAAAATAGAAAAACCTTTAGATCATGACTCCTCCTGTACATTTGGTCATATTTCATTTAAACTGTACAGGAATTTTGCTTACTTTGCCCTCTACCAACATAGCAAAATGGTTCAGCTCCAATGATAAAGATGGCCACCATAGCTTAACATAGAAAAAAATCATTTAATGACAACTTCTACACTTTTGGTCAATTTCATTTAAGGGGAATGGGAACACCTGGCAGATTTTTCTGCCATTTTTCAAAGGGAAACAACTTTTGGAAATTCCTGTTCGCTTTTCTATAGGCTCAGTCTCACCGAAAAAGGGGTCTACTCTTAAAGGAAAGAATATGCTCCTTAGGTGCAAATTCTTTCCTCTAAGAGTTGACCCCTATTGACATGGGAGACAAAAATATTTTTGCAGGAGTTGCCTCCCCTGAAGGTGTTACCATTCCCCTTAAACTTAACAGGAACGTTCTTTAATTGGCCCTTTATGCAAATAGCTAAATCGCTTCCATGACATTTTGTCGAAAACCACTTGGTCGAATGTACTTGTCCGTCGAAAAGAACATTTCGTCGAACCAATAATTGGTCGAATTTTCGTCGAAAAAAATCGTCGAATTGACATTTGGTCGAATTTTCGTCAATTTTTTTTCGAAAAACTGAAAGAATCTAAAACGAAAGTAACTTACCCCAAAACATGATACTGCGCTTGAGAGACATTAGGGTTTACTATAAAATATATTTGGTTGAAGTTCTGACCCAGTAGGCACATGGTGTTTAAGCAACGTCACATCAACGCCGACGTTGCATACAACATTGCATACATGTGTGTCCACTGTTCAAATACAAAGCAAAGTTACCTTTTGTCGGATGCCTTGTGGAGCCATTCCACCGCTCAGCTGATCAACCGTGGTTTCTGTATGGGCCTGCTCCCCTTTAACTTTGTACATAAATTCATATATGTTTGGGTGGTGTTTGTCTACAATCAACTTGAAACGTCGATGCCATCCCTCTAACTGATTATTGGTACGTAGTTCATCTGATAAAGTTCTTTCATAGACGGACCAAATCTCATTATATACTGACCGACGCATTGTTATAAAAATAATCGAGCGAGCCAATAACAGCTTGTCACTCTGAGCTCGGAATATAAGCCAGATCATGGTAAAAATAAATTCGACTAAGTGTCGCATTTCTTAAAAAAAATATTCGACCGATTGTCCCATTTCAATATTTTTTTCGACCAAACGTTATATTCGACCAATTAGTGCATTCGACCAAGTGGTTTTCGACGAAATGACGTGCACCAAGCTAAAACATTTCTGATCTGATGAACAAAACACATACCAAAGCTAAAAATAGAAAAAAAAAAAACTTTAAATGACAATGCCCCTGATACATTTGGTCCTATTTCATTGAAAATTTGGGGTTGGTTTGGTGAGGCGAAACTTCTGTGTCTTTCGTCACTGGGGTGCCCAGCTGATAATTGGCTAACAGTTGGGCAAGGCCTGCTGTCCTTGCAGAAGGTAAGGGTAGTGGGGGAGTGCTCTTATTTCTTCAGTTTCATCACTTTCTTTCATTGTCTTCTTTTCCCCATCAGTCTTTTTCCTTTTGTCTACTATCTCAAATTGCACACAAGTATTGATGTGTCAATAAATCCCAACACAATTAGTCATCGAAAATTCACAGGAAAGTTGCTTCTAATAGGTGACCGACCTCTGCAACTGTAGCTAACATTGTTTGGCTGCAATGAACAAGATGGCTGCCTAAGCTAAAAATAGAATAACCTTTAACTGTACATTGATGCCAAGATATAGTTATTCACCACCACAGTTGTGAAATGCTCCAATGAACAAGATGGCTGGCAGAACTAAAAGTAGTAAAACCTTCAACTGTACATTGATGCCTTGCATTGATACCAAGATAAAGAATCTTATAATGGTGTGAGGGGTGGATAGAAAAATCCGTCTGAGGCTTGCCGAGTGATGCCGGACATTGATCCCGAGGGACGGATTTTTCCATCCACCCCTCACTCCCATATAGGATTCTTTTTCTTGCATACCTTCCATTTCTTAGCGTGGATTTTAATGCTGCAGTCACTTCGGTTACCGACGTCCGCCATATTGTGATGACGGTACAATAATGTTTAGTGACGTAACGTATCATGCTGTGTATTCAACCAGTGCATTTATCAAACACGCTAGAATATTTGATTTTGGGCAAGAACACTAGGGTTAGAAAAGAATTTCTATCCCAAGCTAAAACCATGGATTTCCTTATCTGGAGTGCAAGAAACAGATATTCACAACTACAGCAGTGAAATTGAAAGTCCTTATGAGGGTACTAAGGAGCTATATATTGAGGGTAATAGCAAACACACGAAGTGTTTGCTTTACTGTAGAGAGGATGGAACAACATACTTAGGCACCCAAATCTCGCCTAGAATCTTGTTCAATTTCTCGCGATAATCCGCCATCTTTACAGAGTTCATGAGAATTGTATGCCTATCCAAAAATTGCTTCTCAAAACCAAAAGGAGTTAAGACCTACTAAAACAGAAACACAAAATGCGTCAAAATAATTTTAAAACGCTCCTATTGAAGACCGACGCCGCATCAAACGCTGAAGTTTGGTCGCGGGAAAGTTTCGAAACTACATCACGCGTTTAAATTAACTGAAACGTACCGCACTGAGCCGCAAAGGTTAGACGGTAAAACCCAGCACCGCGACTGGACCAACGGGTAACCGGAGCATTTACCGAAGCATTTACCGGAACTTCTCGGTAGGGTAGAAAGCGCTTCTCGTCTGGCCAAGCAATTAAAACTTTTCACAAATTATCACTCAGGGGTATAAAATACAGCCCTGGGAATTGTATGAGACACAATGAGCTATCTTGCTACATGTGGATTTCTACCTTCCCAAGATTTACAAAATGATGATAAGCCCCAAATCTATAGTATAACGCCAGTGCTTCAAGGTACTTTGAAGTGTCCACGCTGCAAACTAACTGAGTCACCAACTCAATATATGAAGATAGATAGATAGATAGGGGTGTAAATGAGTGTGTTTGCTCAAAAGGCAGTGCCTTTATTTCATATTAGCCTTAAATTAGTTTTGTTTCAGTAAATAAAAAGGAAAGATATGTATGTTATACTTGTTCCTTTTTAGGCTCTCAATAAAGCTGGTCAGGCGAAGCAGACAGCTCAGGATGCTGCGGCCATGGTAGCAGATGCTCTGGCCAAAGTGGAGAACATTAGTAGTATACTGTGTAAGTAACTACAGTAAAATTCCTATATAACGACCACCTTTGGGACTGTTCAAAAGTGGTCTTAAAGACCACTTTTGAACAGTCTCAAAGGTGGTCCCATTCCAGAGGACATTGTAGGCAGAAAATACAAAGAAAAATTAACTGTACCCTTCAAAATAAGCTTTTTATAGCAGATTAAGTGCTAATTTTATGTGGTCTGAATAGCGGAATTTCATTGTATATCTACTCACTTTATTAGACACCTCCATGGTGTATTGGTTAAGCTACATCCGTCATAAACCAGGCTAGGGGACGCGAGTTCAATTTCGGTCTTCAGCAGACTTCGGGATCTGTCTTCAAACTGAGATCCTCTCTCCATATGATCTAATTTTTAGGTGGGAAGTCAAACTCCAACACACACACCACTCAAGTTATTACATTTTATGTGACTTGGGGTGGGGGAGGGGGGAGGGGGGGGATTGAGAGTGCTGAAATCAAACATTAGTCTCTCACTGCTGTGATTCCAGCCTTGCTGGGGTCATATGTCAGGCACCAAGTTTTTAGCATAATTTCTGTATGAAGTTGGCGAGGATTGTGGCCACGTAAAATCGATTTAAGCCCCCCAGTGGAAATCTTCCACTGACCGTTCCAAGGCGGTTCTTCTGTGGCGATTTATTTATGTTGTTGTTTGTTACTTACTGTGTGTATCACTTGTGTCTTTTAATTTTGGATGGCCATATGGCCATTTTGTGGGAAAGTAACAGTCCATATGGCCTTCCTTTGTTTAGGTTTCCATTATGGTCTGGTCGCTTAATGTTTGTATTTCTTTCCCTTTGGTGTCTTTTAGGGATGGAGTAAGTTAATTGTATCAATTCCTGATCTTTGTTTTACTTCTACTTTAAATGGACACCATAAAGAAGTGAATTCATTGTAAAAATAAAACAATGTCTTTTTATGCCCCAGGAATCAAGATTCGGGGGGCATATACTTTTTGGTCTGTCTGTTTGTTTGTCCGTTTGTCTGTCTACAAATACCTTAACATTGGACATAACTTTTGAATGGTAATAGATAGAGCTTCATAACTCACATGTGTATACCTTCCAGTGGAACAATGATTTTTGATCTTGTGACCTTGACCTACTTTTTTGGACGGGTTTTTAACCCGTCCTTTAAAATAGCGATGTCCTGGCGTCCTGCGGGCAGGCGTCGTCCCAGGTTTACCTGTTGGTTGACCTTTTTTTCAAAGTGATATTTTTCATCTATTCTGTAGCAGATTGTTTTAATATCAGGACTGATGCATAAGTGGAGGTACCGCTTAAATGTATTATCCTTAAATGGCGCAAAAGACTAAAATTTTGGCGGAAATTGTCATTTTTCAAACTTGTGTTTTTCAGGTTTACCTTTTGGTTAACCTTTTTTCAAATGCCAGTGTAGTGGATAGAGTGCTGGACTACGAATCCTATTGTTGACTATGAATCTGAGGGGTGTGAGTTCAAACCCTGGTGGAGACATTTTTTTTTTTTGGTTCTTTTTTTTTTTTCTTTCTTTTTTCATTCTTTTTGGACGGGTTTTTCAAGGAAAAATTCTGTCCTTTAGAATAGCGATGTCCGTGCGGGCGGTCGGGCGTCCCGGTTTACCTTTTGGTTAACCTTTTTTTCAAAAACCCGTCCATAATGCCTTTTGGCGTTTTTCTTGTTCAAAATTTTAACATTGGCAACATTGGGCATAACTTGTGAAATGTGCTGTCTGGGGGCATCAGTGTTTCAAAAACCCATCTTATTTTTAAATATTTTTGTATGGAAGATGATATGGAAGTAAATTCTTTAGTAAACATTAAAAAAAAATTCTATATGAAAATAATTGGGCATGATTATGATAAGAAAAAAAAAGAGAAAAAAAAAAGGAACTAATGATAATTTTCTTGTTTATATTACCAGCATCTCTGTTCGAGCTTGACACAGATGAACTTGATCGTCTTGAAATAGAACTCGCAGCCGCAGAACAAGAGCTACAAGAAGCCGACATTGAAGAGCAGTTTACTAAGTTAACGACCACCAATAACCAGGTCAAGAAGTGGGTGGCGGACTATAGACTCGACATCACCGACTTAGAGGCTGATGTTGAAAATGTGCGAGAAATCATGGAATCTCTACCGACGGGTTGCTTTAAAAATATAGAAATTGAAACACCCACGGCGCAGTAGTTAGGGGTTATAATTGTGTATGGTTGTAAATTTGTTTTAATATAAGTGTCGCTACAATCATTTAGTCTCATTGTGTAATTTAAAACAAAAGTCAAACTTCAATGGCTTGGACACTTTTGGGATCGTGAAAATTTGCGTGAAATAGGGGTGGTGTTACCCATTTAAGGTTAATTATAGCACATGATCAGGTGCAATAATTTAGATAATATTACTACCTTCTATAAAATAGAAGTATGCTGTGTGTACTCATTAGAATCATCTCAATGAGGTGATTCTAATCAGTGCACACAACATCAATGAGGCAATTCTAATGAGTACACACATCATACAAAATTAAATGTATGCTATGCAAACTCATTAGCAATTCTAATGAATGCACACAACATACAAAACAATTGTATGTTGTGTGGACTCATTAGAATCACCTCATTGAGGCGATACTAATGAGTACACACAGCATACCTTTTCAAGGTAAAAGAAGAAAAAACCCTCTAAATTAACTAAAATATATGGATATCTGGAGCTTTCAGAGGAATTCTTTAGGGAGTCAAGAATGTTACAATTTACCGTGGTAAACGAGTCATCAATGTTCAAGCCATTGATATTTCAGTGTAAAAAAACTTTCTCTGTGAAAGTATTTTGTGTAATCTTTGTTTTGCTTGGTACACATGTATGTGAGAAAGTACATCTAATGTTGAACAGTCAGCAAGGATCAGCAGTCTCTGATCGGAGATTGGACTGAAATAGCTATGCTTAATCTTTACCAGTATACCTGACCGGCCCCCGCCCATCGGGGCTTGAACATCAGGTGAACATGTCCGTGAAACGAACACCCTCTTAAACCCCACTTTATATAGAGAAAATGGGGTTTACGGGGGGGTATACATTATTTTTCTTATTTCTGCTCCAAGACATAGGTTGTGGGTACTCGTTAGAACGGCCAATGAGGCGGTTCTAACGAGCACCAACAACTTATGTTGTAGTATAAATAAGAAAAATATCAGGAATTTTTCATCGAAAAGTAGCCATTTTGGAGAAATGAAATAATGCACTACGCGCATGGGTGTTTTATCGTAATGAGAAATAGATGGGCTGCATGATGTTTCCACTGGTAAACAGCTGCCCAGGCAAAGCGGTGCGAGTCGGTCTGTCCATGCTTATTGGGCGGCAGGGCTTGAGATGTCATTTCATCTCAATGTTGGGAAAAAGGCCCACAAAATTGGAAGCAGCATCTCCAAAATGACCTTTACAGTGTTGACCGGGACGTTAAACCACAAATCAGACAAACTGCTTGAAAGACAAATTGCAAAAGTTTGACAGAGGTGCACAAACACTGTTTGTTGGATGATAATTCTGTGAAGTGCCATTTAGCCCAACCTTTTTCTTCAGAACCTGAGAGTACAGTATCTAATATTCTGGTATTTTTTTTTCTGAAAAATGTGAGTAGAGTATGCATTTAGCTTTGCTTTTTCAATATCTACTCACATTTTTCAGCAAAAATAGAAGTATATTTGTCTTTTATCTGTATGTCAGCTTATTACATTGTTAGTTTTGATTAGCTGTACCCAGATGCCAGTTGTTCAAAGCATAGTTAGCTTAACGAGCTCGTTAGTGGTCAACTTGTTAACTATTCTAGCAAGTGTAATATCTAATTCTCCGGTATTTTTGCTCGAAAAATGTGAGTACACCACAATCTTGTTTATTTATAACACTATTAATGGGGCCCAAAGCAAAAACCATGTTAAACAACCATGTTATAGCCAAACAAAAATGTGTAGATTATATAGAAAAATGACCATTTATGGTCATTTTTCTATATAATCTATGCATTTTTGGGATCCATCTTCCAACCATGTTATATCCAAAATCATGTTATAACGAACCATGTTATAATGAGGTTGTGATGTATTTCTTACTGTTGCATTATTTCTTGTTAGAAACATAAGTTGTGGGTACTTGTTAGAATCGCCTCAATGAGGCGATTCTAACAAGTACCCACAACATGTTATAGTGGAGAAATAGGAAAAATTATCTCCAAGTTACCCTCTGTACTCCTCCTAATCTTGAACTGTGACCTTCGTCAGACCGCTGTCTTCTTACCAGGGTCTGTGTACTCTTTGCTGTTGCGTTTTTGTCTGAATAATTTTGGTGAAAACAAGCAGAAGTTGTGTACCAAGGTGTATCATGTAAATGTCATATGTTTTATCCTGTACATAGTATCAAAACAGCATGGCCAGTAATTGGTATTTAATCAGCAATTGCATGTCCGATAGAATGTTCCTTGTTAAGTTGCAGCTGCGTCTGTGAGTGAATGCATTGTAATGTATGTGTAATGTACGCATCTGCTTCATATGAACTTTAGCCATTGTACCGTAATGATCATAAGTATTGGGGCAGGTAGGCCTCAGCAAACAGTGCAGACCCAGATCAGACTGCCCCTGAAGGAGCAGTCTGATCAGGGTCTACACTGTTTGCCATTCTGTCTTCACCTTTTGGACTCCTTGCTGGATCATGAAACAAATTTGTTAAAATTTTAGGAGAATTACAGCAAGTCCAAGGTGTCATAATTTTTAGGATTTTTACAGTATTTTTACTTCTATTAGTTTAGCCCTTAAAGCACTAAACACAAGTAGAAGCAGACAACATTCTGAAATTGTCAGTATTTTTTTTTTCAGGACAAAAAAAGACTTGATAAATTGTGTGAATTGTCTTCTAGGCATACATTCTCATGAAATTTCAAGATTCATTATATCTGAAATATATGAACCGCCCCCGCCCATCGGGGCTTTAAGAAATAGATGGGCTGCATGATGCTTCCACGCAGAGCTGAAACCGACCCGCACACGAGTACTGGTAAACCGCTTAGAGGGTCTAAGCCCACCCTTCGCCCCCGTCCATAGGGGCTTGGAGAAATATATGGGCTGCACGATGCTTCCACGCAGAGCTGATACCGACCGCACATTAGTACTGGTAATCTGCTTAGGTCTAAGCCTGCCCAGGAAAACTGCTGCGAGTCGGCCCGTCCATGCATATAAACTCTATTGGTTTTATTGGGCGGCAGGTATTGAGATGTCATTTCATCTCAATGTCGGGTAAAAGTCCCACAAAATTGGAAGCAACGTCTCCAAAATGACCTAAATAGTGTTGACGGGGACGTTAAACCTCAAATCAAACAAACAAAACTAAGCCCACCCAGGCAAAGCGGTGCGATTCGGCCCGTCCTTGCTTATAAACCCTATTGGTTTCATTGGGCGGCAGAGCTTGAGAAGTCATTTCATTTCAATGTCGGGTAAAAGTCCCACAAAACTGGAAGCAACATCTCAAAAATTACCTTTACAGTGTTGACAGGGACATTAAACCTCAAATCAAACAAACAAATCATGAAATCTCAAGATTCGTTATATCTGAAATATACGAAAATATTTCAGATGTCGTCTGTTGCAGTGGTGTGTAAACTTAAGGGTTTACAAAAAATATGAAGTTTTTTATCTCTATCTGCTGCAAGTATAACATTTTTTACCTTTTATACATAGAACAAAATCGTAATACAATGAGACTGTGCGATTCTGTGTAGCAGTCATGTACAGAAAAGTTTCCATATTAAAACCACATTTGGGACTGGTCAGAAGTGGTCTTTAAGACCACTTTCGAACAGGCCCAAAGATGGTCTCTTACTAGAGGACAATGGGTGTAGAAAACACAAAGAAAGAACAACTAAAACCTTTTTAACCCATTTTGTACTGGAAATCCCAAAACAAGTAATCTGGCAAACCGTGCAGGCCCAGATCAGACGCCGCAGAATGCGGCGTCTGATCAGGGCCTACACTGTTTGCAAAAACTTCAGCCATTTAACAAATAAATTTTGAAGAAAACGCAACCTGACACCCCTAAATTTTGAAATGGACTCCTGCTTTATATAATGAGGAAGATTCCATTTGTTACTAAAAGGGTTAATATGTTGTCAGAAGAATTAGTCTTAACACAAAACTACATCTGAAAATGTTGTCTGCTTATGTCGTCTGCTGTATCTTCTCGCAAACTTTTTAAAAATATTTTTTGCAAACAGACAAACAGTGTGGTCCCAGATCAGACTGCTCCTACAGCAGCAGTCTGATCTGGGTCCACACTGTTTGCAAAAAATTACTTTTAAGGTAACTGGCAGACGGCAAAGCAGACGACAATTATCGTGATTGGCATTTTATGGGTTAATTGGAGATGCTCGTAATACCAGAATATCACTGTAGTTCATAATTCATCACATATTATACTTTCAGTGATCTATAATAGAAGCTTTGCTTGTGTATTTGAAAGTTGCAAATAAAAACTGGCACCGATATCTTGCTTATGCGTGTTAAAAATAGATTCTAATGTGCTTCTCTATGTTATAAAGCAGTGTCCGATGGAAAATCAAAAAGAATAAAACACTTATCCGTTTATTCATTCTTCCATGGAATGTAGTTTGACCATCCTATCCCAAGCAAGTCTGAAAAAATAATGACCTTCTCGGCGCGAAAATCGCGGTCACGTGACCTGTATCGTCTGCCTATTGGTCTGATAGGTCATGTGACATCAGCGACCAATCAGGACTCGACGCTGGGGAGGTCACGGGAAAAGGGACATGCCGGTGGCATTTCTGGCTAGATTTTTTTGTGTCAGACTGTCCCAGACCTGCGTCTGGTGAAAAGGCTATAATTGTAGTGATGGGTAGGTATATTATTAATTAAAATTAATTTTACATTAAAAATATCATTTTAATTGTGTCTGCTTCATAACTCGAAAACCGTTTGAGATATTTTTAGGAAACTTCACACAAATGTTAAGCACTATGAGACGATGTGCAGAGCGCAGGAACCATAACTCTGCATTGCTTATTTTTGGAGTTATTGCCCTTTGAACATTGAAAAATGGCAATTTTAACAGTGTCCGCTTCATAACTCGAAAACCGTTTGAGATAATTTCATGAAACTTCACACAAATGTTAAGCACTATGAGACAATGTGCAGAGCGCAAGAACCATAACTCTGGTTTTCGTATTTTCTGTGTGTCTGTCTGTGTGTCTGTCTGTGTCTGTTAACAATTTTCGTGTCCGCTCCATAACTTTAAAACCCATTCACATATTTTCATGAAACTTCACACAAACATTAAACACCATGAGATGGTGTGCAGAGTGCAGGAACCATAACTCTGGATTGCCTAATTTTTGAGTTATTTCCCTTTGAATATTGAAAAATATCAATTTTAGTCGTCTTTGCTCGATAACTCAAAAACCGTTTGAGATAATTTTATGAAACTTCACACAAATGTAAAGCACCATATTACGTTTGCAGAGCGCAGGAACCCAAACTCTGGATTGTCTACTTTTTCAGTTATAGGCTTTTGAATATTAAAAAATGGCAATTTTAACTATGTCCGCTCCATAACCGTTTCTGATATTTTCATGAAACTTCAAATAAATGAAAAGCACCTTGAGATGATGTGCAGAGTGCAGGAACCATAACTGGTTTGCCTACTTTAGGAGTTATTGCCCTTTGAACATTTAAAAAGGCAATTTTGACTGTGTCGGCTCCATAACTCACAAACCATTTGAGATATTTTCATGACACTTCACACAAGTGTAAAGCACCATGAGACAATGTGCAGAGCGCAGGAACCCTGACTCTGATTTGCCTACTTTAGGAGTTATTACCCTTTGAACATTGAAAAATGGAAGATGAAATTTAGTATAAACATGGACATTCTGGTAATGTATCATGCTCATTGAAATGAGGGACAAGGGCTCACAACTCTTAGAGTTTTTCCAGATAATGTAAAATTTTCAACAGTTATTTCTTGTTCATAACTGTTTTCTCTGCAGCTTAAATAACTTTCTTCTCTGACAGCGCTGAAGCGGGGCTATAGTCAGATCCTCTGACAGCTCTAGTTTTTATTGACTGACATTTCGAATTTACATCCTCGTCACGGTACAGCATTTTAACAACAGCCAAAAAATAAATAAGTGCATCAGAATGAAGAGAATTCATTTTGTAATTAGGGCCCCGCACTGTGTGGGTGCCCTATAGTAATCACTCTGTCTGTCTGTCTGTTGGCCGTCTGTCCGTCCACAAATTTCTGATAGCGCTGCCGGGGCCCTAGTCAGTTTCACTGACAGCTGTAGTTGTAATTTGGGTTCAGGTAAGTTATCTTTTTACGATCATAAATTGGGTTTTATGACTCCACCGACACACTGGCGCAAAATGAAATCTGTGAATGTGAAGCCATCAGTTCACCTCCGCAATTAACAATATGCTTATCTGGTAATCATGTCACATGTAAAAATGTGCTTTGCTTTTTAGGGCCATAATGGCTTTTGTCTACTTATGTATTTGGGCTTAATTTTTCAGCTTCAGGGACTTTGGAAGCATAATTTGTTGTGTGATTTTACTTTTACATTTAATGTTCAGTTTTAAAAGATTGCCATCCTCTTTTGATAGAAAATCCAGGGTCCAGCTTTGATTATTTAACCTTTATACTCAATATTGACCCATTGTAGACGGGAAACCCCCAAAGCGGTACCTTGGCAAACAGTGCAGGCCCAGATCAGACATGGCGTCTGTTCAGGGCCAGCACTATTTGCTAATAGTATTTTCTGTCAAAAATAGAATAAAAACAAACAAATAAGCCTACCAACCCTTATATGACAAATGGACTAGTCCAACATATAGCAATGAAAAAGTCCACTAGTATACATAGAGGATCTTTCATGAGTGCTCATGTATTATTGAATTTATTAAACGAGTTGAGGAAAATAGATAAAATGCGAGGCTTTGCCGAGCATTTTATCCCTTTCCCTCAACGAGTTTAATAAATTCAATAATACATGAGCACGAATGCAAGATTTTATTTATCATATGACATTTAAAACACATTTTATTCTCGATTGTTTACAAAAATATTAATATTTCGCCATTAGTAAACGCGACGTCATTAAGGACGTCGTACGTATAACGTTACAGGACGTAACTAGCTAATTTGCATATTTAATCCACTAGTGGATTATCGAAAATATTACATGGCGTTATTACACTCTCAGACGCGACGTCATGTGATAAAATGGGTTAATGAACAGGACAAACAGTAATGTAAGTTAATTTGAAGATTATAAGAGCCTTAAATTTTTATAAGATCAGAAATTGTGAGGTATACAAAGTTCATGCTCAGCTCAGTTGTTCATGAGACTCTTTTTACAGCCTCAAGTTCTTTATCTCGGGGTGAACACATTTATTGACACAGTCCCAAATAGCCTTTTTATTGCTGAATTTACATATTAACAGATGTGTTTTGTTGCTTTTTTTCTCACAAAGTTCTTATATTTGTAAGTACCAAGATAACGGCATAATCACAAGAAGAAAGCTCAATGATCTGATATTAAATATTTGCAGATTTAAGGGGAATGGGAACACCTTCAGGGGAGGCTACTCCTGCAAAAGTTTTTTTTGTCTCCCATGTCAATAGGGGTCAACTCTTAAAGGAAAGAATTTGCTCCTGAGGAGCAAATTCTTTCCTTTAAGAGTAGACCCCTTTTTTTCATAGGGACAGGGCTTCTAGAAAAGCAAGCCGGAAGTTCAGAAAGTTGTCTCCCTTTGAAAAATGGCAGAAAAATGTGCCAGGTGTTCCCATTCCCCTTAAATATTTGTGGATGTTGTTTTTCTTGCTTTAAGTAAAAAAAAGTGTGAAACTTCAAAATCTTGCAACATGGACAGTTCGTTTACCATGGCTAATTTGAACTCATTCTCTAGTCCCAAGAGAATTCATCCTCCATATATTTTGGATATTTTATGGAGGTTTTCCTAGTTTGATCTGTATAAGGTATGCTGTGTGTACTCATTAGAATCACCTCAGTGAGGCAAAGGTGTTGTGTATCTCGCGTCACTGGGGCGTGCGTCCAACTGATATTGGCTTAGAGTTGGGCCTTGCCTGCACTCCTTGCAACAGGTAAGGGTAGAAGGGGAGTATTGGTATTTCTTCTGTTTCGAAACTTCCAATCCATACATTTCCTTCCTTCTCCACTGTCCTCACTTTAATCTCCTCTATTTTTGTCTTCTATCTCTTTCCTCCCTTTCTTTGGGAGATGACACAAAATGACGCACAAGGGTTGACATGGTGTTAAACCCCAAACTATCAATCAATCTCTAGGTAGGGTTCCTGGAATACCTCTAGGTTTTTATCCCAAATTTTAAGACTTTAGCTACTGTATTTATCTCATGTATTCGGACAGACAGGGCTGAGCAAACAATGTAGACCCAGATGAGGTCTCATCAGGGTCATCCTAGAGGGCGAGCAAATTTTATAGCAGAGGGAGAGGGTAACCATACAGAAAGAAAAGCAAATGTTACCCAGAGGGAGAGGGTCACCCATCAGAAATAAAAGCATATGTTGCTCTTGCACTGGAGCCATTTTCCTTGAAAATGTGTCCATTCACATAGTAATCGTTTCAGCATATTGTGGATAAAATAGAATTTTTGTGCGATTCGAACCCAGGCACAGATGCGGCGACTTTGCCTAGCACTGCAGTGGCCTACGTCCTTACCTACAGCACCACAGATGCATCCCCGAAAAAGGATGCTCATATAGTGCATATAAGGCTATCCGGCACTGCATTACACTCTGTATTATATAGGGGTTTATTTGATACTACTTTGTTTTATTTTTTCCGGGATTATGATTAATTCCCTCAGCTGAGGGAATTAATCATAATCCCGGAAAAAAACAAGATAAAATAGAAGTTTTCATACATTCATGTTTGTGCCAAAGATATACAATTGTATATGTGTGTTTGTGTGCTTTTAAGCTTTTCATATTTGTGCGAGTGCAAAAGATTTTCATTTGTAAATATGTTTTGTGAGTCTGATGTTTTTCTTGTGTAAACAGTTTGCATGATTCATTTAGAAGACATTTTGCTACTTACAGGCAGACCTCTTAACACTCTTCATAGTAACATGATTTTGGACGTGCAATATTTTAAAGATAGATCTAAAAAAATCTTGCAACTTTAAAGAGATTGTGGTGTAATAAATGCCTTTGTTTAAAATCAGTAGGGAAACAGGTCCTTGTGAAATAATGGCGTACAATATGGTGTCAGAAGTGACAATTATTAGTAAAAAAGGATAACGTCTTTCTTATTTCTGCTTTAAACATAGATTTTGGGTGCTTGCTAGAACCATCTGAATGAGGCGGTTCTAACGAGTGCCTACAATCTATGTTTTTGAGCACAAATAAAAACAATTTACAAACAGCTTACCTAAAGAAGTTTCTGAAAAACTGTCTGTCATGCAAACTCTTAAGAGCTCGTCCCTTATACTGTTCTTTCATACGTGTTCTGCTTTCTCGAAAGTAATTATCCAATAGAATAGTTGTGTGTAGCATTCTAATCGTACTTACTATTAAACTATTTGTCACATTTCTATGGTGCTATCATTGCTGTATTCACACCGGCTGTTTCAGCCTCTGTAACAATTGTATCAGTCCATCTATGCATTTCTTTTGGTTGTGTTACATTAATTTTGTCCTTTCTGTTTTAAGAGACATGGATACACCTTAAAAAGAAATTCTTTTGTTCCTATTCAGTAGGGTCTGCTCTTTAAAGGAAAGAATTTGCTCCTGTGGAGCAAATTCTTTCCTTTTAAGAGCAGACCCCTATTTGAGAGGTGCCGTTTTATGGTTCTGAAAAGTTGTCTTTCTTAAATTTTTAAAAAAAGGTAGAAGACATTTGTGAGGTGTATTTGTTCCTCTTAAAGAAATAGCTTTTTGGAGCATAAAAGAAACTACCCCATAGGAGTACAAGTAGGGTTGAGGCGAGATTGTACAGATGGTGTAGTTTCTCTGCAGACTGGGCCAAGTCTTTCTTGTACATGCATGTAATAAGATAAAGTACCCCCAAAAAAGTATCTAAATACATTTTGAGTATGCCAAGGGCCCCATTTCTTGGGCCATTGGCAAACAATGTAGACTCCGGTTTGGCCCCAGATTATCAGGTCTGAGAGTTTAGCTATTTCTAAAGAAAGACAGTCTTTAAATTTATGGACTCACGTGTCTCTATAAAGCAATGCAAATCGTAAGAAATTTCAAAAATTTGAAAATCGCAGATTATGTATTATATAAACTTCTTCGTTACACGATGAATTGCATGCAAAGAAAGATTTTTCTCGAATCTGTTGTCTAATTTTCGAGTATTTATATAAAACGGCTACGGAAGATATTCTTGTTTAGGTTTTCTCCCTTTATATACTTTACAACAAGTGTGCCACGCTTTAGGTGACACATTTCATTGTTTATGGTGTAAGGGAGAAAACCTGAACTACACAGAATCAATTATTTAGTTTCTTGAATTATTAATCAACAAGCCAACGGACCATACTCAGTTTTCAGCTACATGCAGATTAACATGTAATAAAGAAGGTTGCATAACACATGTACTGCGATTTTCGAATTTTTGAAAATTTGTACGATTTGCATTGCTTTCTACAGACACGCGAGTCTGTAAATTTAAAGACTGTCTTTATTATTATGGACAGTCTTTAGAAATAGCTTAACTCTCAGACCTGATTATAGAACTTTTTTTCTTGCTCAACTCAGAAGATTTATGAGCAGGGCAAATAATAGTTCCTGCTGATTTGAACAGAACAGTTGCCTGATTTGATTGTATTTTAACCATTATCCTCTGAACACAATAACCACAACCTCTGATCAAGTTCAGATGGCATTCACACTGTCATTCAGTTTGCAAATTTGAATGAAAACATAATATCATGTTTTTGACTGATTGACAGTCAGAAAGAAATTCATTCAGCAGGATAAGGGTTAATATTTTAGAGCATTAAAAATTCCACCCTAAGTTGAGTTGAGCATGAACATAGGTTTTGTAACCTCAATCCCAAGAATCTTGAGTGTCTCTAGTGATAAGTTTTCTCACACATGCTGGAGCGCTTGGCTTGAATGTCTGTGAGTTTCTGTAAGGCCTATTTAATAGTAATCCTTTGCTTTTGGCAGATTTGCTGTAATGATCCTAAGTATTGGGACAGGCCTAAGCAAACAGTGCAGACCCAGATAAGACTGCCTCTTGAAGGAGCAGTCTGATCAGGGTCTACACTATTTGCCATTCCATATGCACCGCTGGATCATGAAACAAATTTGTTAAACTTTTAGGAGAATTACAGCAAGTTCTCAAGGTGTCTGGAATTTTAGATGCATTGTTTTGATCATCAGTCTATCATTCATAATCCATCACTATTTAATTGCACATTTTTTTATTTCCGAGCTTAGATACCATTATGTTAACATCTGTCCTGTTGAATAAATTAATTTAGCCACACCCATTTCTAACTTTCAACCAATCAGATTACTTGATATTATTCCTAGAAATTCATGGACTGAATGTCAAACCGTGTAGATATTGATCAGATGGCCTACAGTTTTTGCAAAAGGTAGTGCATATTCAGATTCAGCAGGACGGGAGATAAATTGAGAAAACATATTTTTTTACATTTTTGCAGGTTCCACACACACCATTTACTGCTTAGTTGTATAGCATTTTACCAGTTGTGATGACGTTTACACGAGTTTGTATATTTTATAACTGTCATTTTTTTCTTATTAATACTCAGAGAATTAAGTCTGTAATCTGCAGTGACAGTCAAGCAACTACGAGAATAGGGCATCCTTGTATAGAAGTGTATCATATTTATTACGGAATATCATGTTTTCATGTTGATTTCAAATGGAAATACTTTAATTAAGCATGGTCCGCTACAACTTCGTCATTTGTCTGCAAGAGGTCTGATGGATTGGTAAAAGTTTTACAATAATCACAGTCGTTAATCGGGATGTCCCTGTATTTCTGGGGATCAGAGTATGTATATAAAACCAGATTTCACAAGTTCAACTAATTCTAAGTTTAGTTGTTAAAGGCATTTATTCTTGATTATTGAGGACTATCATTTCATTACATAATATTATGTAGCCCTCAGTGCTGACTAAAGAGAACTCCTCTGTCTGCAACAGGTAAGGGGCCTCCTTGGAGAAAATCAATAATTGACTAGCTGTTAACTAGAGTGTACCGTATTGATTTACCCCTTTAGTGCCTCAGTCAGGGGATTCAACAGGAGCTACTAGTCACCCTATTCAAGGCCGCCTTTGATCTGCTATATACAGTATATCACAGGGGGCAATAAAACAATTATGAACACACGGTGTGTCCTACTGTCTAAGAATAAATGCCTTTAATAAATTTTTATCTGAGAATCAAGTAGTGCCAAAAACAAGGAAGTCCATAATTTTCTCTGCACAATGTTTATTATTTTTTGTATCAATTTTGTACGGATTTTTAGGCTATTTATGTGTATATATAATATTTTAGAAAAATGTTTGATTTTTTAGCTAGATTTATCTCTAACTTTTCTGTTGGAAAGAAACTATTTGATTTAAATACTTTATAAACAGTTTTAATGACATCACAATATAAATTTTAAATGGGATGGGATGGGGAGGGAGACCATTTCAAAGCCAGAGCTTCGTTTCATTATATATGTAGTTATTAATTTTAAACATCCTGGGGCCAGTTGTTCAAAACTAACGACGTCGTTAGTTAACGTATCGTTAAAACTTTGATCATTTATTATGGCAAAAATGCTGAAATTTTTGCTGAAAAAATGTGAGCAGCTTTTGCGAATGCAAAAGCTGCTCACATTTTTTCAGCAAAAATACCAAAAATTTAAATATTAAACTTGCTAGAACAGTTAACAATATGACCACTAACGAGCTCGTTAAGCTAACGATGCTTTGAACAACTGGCCCCTGGAGTGTATGTTTGGTTTGCATGTGTTGAAAATAATCACTACAACCTCTTTTTAACACTGTTCTGCATCCTCTTTATTGCACTTGGGCCAGTTGTTCAAAGCATCATTAGCTTAACATGCTTGTTAGTGGTAAAATTGTTAACCGTTCTAGAAATTAAAATACCTAATATAGCATTATTTTTGCTGAAAAAAATGAGAGCAGCTTTTGCAAATGCAAAAGCTGCTCACATTTTTTTCAGCAAAAATATTACCATATTTGCCATATTAAATGATCAAAGTTTTAACGTTACTTTAACTAACGGTGTTAGTTTTGAACAACTATTTATCTGGTGTAAGATCTGCCATGCGTGCAGCAAGCCAGCTGCCCGGAAGGGGGCCCACATGTGGACATTGCCCCTGTACCTGCATGTTAATCAAAAACCCATTGATGATGATGATGAACATGGTTTATCCCTTAACGGGAATGGGAACACCTGGCAGATTTTTTTTTGCCATTTTTCAAAGGGAGACAACTTTCGGGACTTCATGTTCGCTTTTCTATAGGCTCAGTCTCACCGAAAAAGGGGTCTGCTCTTAAAAGAAAGAACTTGCTCCTCAGGAGCAAATTCTTTCCTTTAAGAGTTGATTCCTATTGACATGAGAGACAAAAATAATTTTTGCAGGAGTATCACAACAAACGGCGGGCCCCTACCCATTGGGGCTTGGAGAAATAAATTGGGCTGCATGGTGCTTCCACACAGAGCTGAAGTTGACCACATACAAGTACTGGTAAACTGCTTAGAAGTCTGCCCAGACAAAGTGGTGTGAGTCAGACCTTCCATGCATATATACGCTATTGATTTCATTGGGAGGCAGGGCTTGAGATGTCATTTCATCTCAGTGTTGGGTAAAAGTCCCTTAAAATTAGAAGTAATGTCTCCAAAATGACCTAAAAAGTATTGATGGGGATGTTAAACCTCAATTCAAACAAATAAAATTGGCATCTAATTTGTTGTCTTCTTGTTAAGTCATTGTTGTAAACAGTGTGGAACCAGATCAGACTCTGATCAGGGTCCACATTGTTTGCCGGTATGCAAAAAATATGTTTGAAAAATATACAAGAATATGTAGCAGAAGACATATAGACATTTTCTGATGCTGTTTTTATTGGCATCTTAAGTATTAAAGATGGATGCAAAAAATGTAAAGATAATGTAGAAATATGACCATAAATATATATTCTATACATTGCTGTTTGCATGTAGCATGGCTGTTTTACTAACGCAGTCTTTGCTGTGGGACGCCAACAGTTGTTATACAGAGGTTGTGGTGTCCTATATAATATTTGTTCTGAAAATTGGAAAAAGAAAAGTTTTGAAATAAAGAATCGGAAAAATACATTAGGATGTAACACAATTTGCAAATGGTTCTGAAAGAATGACTGATAATGAATTATATGTTTAGAAATTCAATACTTTATCTGGTATTTATCCTGTCATAATATGCATAGAACAAAGTTCATGTATCACCGCCTCTCTGCATAGATTTACCCATAGTTTCCCATACTGCTGTATCTGTTTTGTATTTTCTGTGAATAAAAACAACATTTTATAATAAAACCCCAGTTTGTAGTGTTCTGTTGTGTTTTTCCTGCCAAATTTATAGGATACACCTTCAGGGGAGGCAACTCTAATAACTAGAGAAAGCGACCAGTGGGCCACGTATACACCTGGCCAGTGCCACCCTCTGACATAACTTTCGAGCTTGTATGTAATATGAATGAAGAAGTCAAGAATCTATAAGCTAAACCAAACATAAAATTTCTAAATGGACCAAGGGAGTGAGGGCATCAAAGTTACTGAAGGGGTGGGGCATCAATGTTACTGAAGCATCAATGAAATCTTTGGACTGGTATGCAACATCTATGCAAGTGTCAAATAAATTTGTCTTAAGAGTGTAGAACATACAGACATCCATAAACTTTGTCATAAAACTTTAATCAAATGTAAAATTTTTAAGTTCCGTGACCTTGAGGTCAAGGTCACCTTGGGTTGGGGAAGGCACATACATCACAAACTCTTTGGACTGGTATGCAACATTGATGCAAGTATCAACTGAATTTGTCTTAGTTTAGGACATAGAGGCATCTATAAACTTTGTCATAAAACTTTAACCAAATGTAAAAACATTAACCAAATGTAAAATTTCTAAGTCTGTGACCTTGACCTCAAGGTCACCTGGGGGGGGGGGGGGGACATGCATCAATGAAATCTTTAGACCATGTAAGTATCAACTAAATCTATCAAAGGTTTCAGAAGATACAATCTCTTAGAAACTTTGACGCAAAACTTTAACCAAAATGTTAATGGACGGACAGGTGGAAAGAGGAACACACGGATGGATGGATATGGAACAGGATTTAGGTAAAAACTCAATTATGCAACATTGAGATTGCAATATGCAATTTTGATATTCTGTTATGCTATATTCAGTTACAATTGTGCAACACTGCATTATGATATTTATTTTTGTAGTCTGCTTTTGGAGTTTGTGTACTTTTCTTTCTGTTTCTCGTCCTATTTTGCAACTTGAAATTCCGCTTCTGCTTCTTCTAGTTCTCATTATTCTCGTTCAGTGGCGCTGTGATCGTTCTTTCGTACCGTTCCCGTAAACGTCTGCCTGTATTCCGTAGATACCCCAAAAAATCTGCAAGCGTATTGGTGACACGGAGTGAAAGAAACGAGAGAACTATATTTTTGGCAAAAAACGGACGATTTGGGGACACTTCACCCTTCCCGATAAAATCATTTACACATAATTTTTATTTTATATGTCAGACCAGGAATCAGCTTTGCCGTGTTTGTTTTGTGTCCAAGTTTTAACTAAATATATCGCAAATGTGTTCAGGCCATTGCACCTCTAAAATATAAATTTGTTGTAAATACTTATAATAATTTTGTACGGCACAGAAAGGCTCCTGTCCAATGTCGTGTAGTCTAGACCTTGGTGAGACTGCTCCTTTATGATCACCTGAAAGCAAACATACTTACAACTCTCTTTCGTGAAAATGCTTTCAGATGAACTTGACTTACGTTCCCTCTAACATTTATTTCTGATTTAGGGCATATCAAACGGAATAACGTCACCGTCAACACAATATAGGTCATTTTGGAGACGTTGCTTCCACTTTTGTGGGACTTTTACCCGACACTGAGATGAAATGACATCTCAAAGCCCTGTCGCCCAATGAAACCAATAGGGTTTGTAAGCACCGCTTTGGCTCGGTAGACTTAGATCCTCTTAGCGGTTTACCAGTACTGGTGTGCGGGTCGGTTTCAGTTCATGCAGCCCATCTATTTCTTCAAGCCCCGATGGCCGGGGGTCTGATTCCCTGTTTATTTTGTCACATGTTTATATAGATGTTCGTAACTGTTTGTGTTAAATGCATTCATTAATTTATAAGAATATAGAAAACTATCTGACTTTGTATACTAGATTTTTGGCTTCAAAGGTTTCCACTTTTTTGACAAAACACAACGCGAAGCAAATTCTTTCATACCGGAGTGCAGGTGGAAAACCCGCACCTGCTACAATGTAACATATCAAGCGCTGGAAGCCTCTGTGATGTTGTGGTTATGCTACTCGCCTCATTAACCAGGGATCGCAGGATCGACCCCGGGCTTCTCCAGAATTTCGGATGAGTCTTTAAACCCAGGTCCCATCTCCGTATGACCTTAGCTGTTGGTGAGACGTAAAACTAAAAACGCACTCACATACCAAGCGCATCCCACCATAAAAACACATCTTTATAATTCTGACCCCCCCCCCCCCCCCCCACACACACACACACACACTTGATCCCCACTTTTATAGAGTAAAACTGGGATTTACAGGAGTAAACATTATTTTTCTCATTTCTACTACTCCAAAATATAGATTGTGGGTACTCGTTAGAACCGCATCGAAGAGGCGCCAAAATGTATATTTTAAGCAACAGTCAGAAAAATATCATCACGACTTTTCATCTAACAATTTTTATTGTTGTATTTTTCGGCGGTAAAATGTACAAATCTAATGCATCAAAAACATTTTTTTTTTCTACATTCTGTACACTTTAATAATAAGTAAATAAATAAATAAATAATGTCGTTAAGTTCCACCAGGTAAACCTGGGTACGCTGTACACGGTCTAACTGTAATAAAACAAGAAGAAAAAAACAACTTTGGGGTAGACCTAATACATGGAAATACATGTACAAAATGGTTTGGATTCAGTCACTCCATGTTCCAAATCGTTACATGTAGAACTTGAAGAAATATGTAGTAGGCTGGTTAAGACAGTCGCGACACTAGCTCAGCAAGGTTTTGCTGGCTGTAGACAGACGGACGGACGAACTGACAGACGACCAGCTAATATTTTCGCGTTGTGATTCTATTGGATGAAAGCTATCATGCCCCAGTCTAACTTATGAAGACGATGGACATACGAATACGACAGCTGTCATTGTGACCACAGGTGCGTTTCTGTGGTTGTAGGTCGGGGCTGGGAATGAGTAAGTAATGTACATATTAGTGACGATTGAGTATTTATATCAGAGTAACAATGGGAATTGAGGTACTGATTGTTGTTTTCCAGTTTCCCCGTATGGTCAGCTGGTAAGGTCCCAGTGAACCATGATACCATGCCCGCGAACAGGGAGACCATGGCTCGGCCACTTCCTGTACGGACGTATACATACTTCTATAATATCCAAACATTTGAGTTTTGAGTGAGGTTGCAATTAGTAACTAATATCTTTATAAGTAACACCTCAGAAGGATCAGATTTATGAAAATTGTATGAATTAATCAATTTTAACAATAATTCCTCATTTCAAATCCACGGATTCGGCACAAACTAATCCCTCATGGTAATTTATTTTAGTAAATATTCAACGATAGAGTATTTTCCCCTTCGTCAAACAAGTATTAACTTTTAAATAAAAATCCTGTTTCTCATCAATATATGGAACCGCGCTGAAAAATTTATTTTAAAGATGCAAACGTACACATTATTGTAAATATCCGAATTATTATATAGCTGGATAAAATTTATCGCTGCTGGCTTGAATTTGGCCCCTGGAAAAGCGAATGCGATCTTCTCAAACGGACGCTTGTCATCGGAAAAAAATACGGCAAATCCACGGACATTACCGAACGTTAGCGTCACCTCAATGACTGGTACCCCGTCTAACCACAGCAGAATCGAAACTGAATATTGCAAAATAGGACGTCCAAATGCCATATTTAAATACAAAGGTCTCAAATTAGAATGTGCATGTTGCACATTCGAATAAAGTAGTAAGATATGGAAAGGTTCATAATGCAAAGTGCGGTTTCAACAATTCATATTGTAATTGCACATTGCATAATTGAGTTTTTACCTTAATACTGTTCCATAGATGGATGGACAGCAGGACGAAAACTATAAACCCCCATAGCATACTTCGTATGCCGGGGGTATAAAAATAGCCATCAGAAGAGCTGGAATATCCCTTGACCCAAAGCCAATATGGCCTTCAGAAGATTTTCACAAATAGAAAGTGCACCAGAATTAACCCTTGTCCTGCTGAACCCGGATATGCCTTATCTTTGAAACAATGTAGATCCAGATCAGATGGCTTCTGACGAAGCCATCTGATCAGGATCTACATTGTTTGCCATTCAGATTGTGAATTTGTTGCAATAATTTGCATCAAGTAATTTGATTGGTTGATAATCGGTAGTGGGTGTGGCATATATAAATATTCAGCAGAACAAGGGTTAAAATACACCAGTAAGCCCACAGTATATTGCTGCAACATCTGCCGGATTTTGTATATTTTATGTTTACTGAGACTATCTTCACCTAATGATACTAAGGATGGCTTCTCAACATGATGACAATCAAAGATTTCCAATGCACAAAGTATTGGTATACTGAGTTGTGGTTCTTGCACATGAAATGCCTTTTCAACCTTGTATACAATTGTGGTATCTCCAACTGTAATGGAGTTTATGGCAATCACAAGATTATATTGTCGGGGGAGATAACTTGAAAACCAGGGCACTCAGAATTTTGGTTCTTGTGCTTGATCCACCGGCTTAACCTTATGTACATCTGTACCAAGTACCATCAATATGTCTCAAAGGGTATTGGAGATAATGGTGATCACAAGGTGGTCATACTGTTATATTTGTAGGGGAGATAACTCGAGCACCAAGAGTTGTGATTCTAGTGCATGATATTCCTTCTGTACCTTGTATACAATTGTGCCAAGTACCAGCAATATATCTCGAAGGGCATTGGACTTATGGCCATCACAAGGTTATATTTTCAGGGCAGATAACACAAAAACAAGGGCACCCAGAGTTGTAATTATTGCACATGGAACGCCTGCTTAGCCTCACATACATCTGTACCAAGTACCATCAATATGTCTCAAAGGGTAATGGAAAAATGGTGATCACAAGGTGGTCATACTGTTATATTGGAAGGGGAGACAGCTCAAACACCAAAGCACCCAGAGTTGTGGTTCTTAGGCATGACACACCATCTCAACCTTGTATACAATTGTGCCAAATACCAGCAATATATCTCAAAGAGTATTCACAAGATTAAATTTTCAGGGGAGATAACTAGAAAATTAGGGCACTCAGAATTGTGGTTGTGGCACATGACACCTGCTTAACCTCACATATCGCCCCCGCCCATCGGGGCTTGAAGAAATAGATGGGCTGCATGATGCTTCCACGCAGAGCTGAAACCGTAGACACACTAGTACTGGTAAAACGCTTAGAGGATCTAAGCCTGTCCAGGAATCGCGGTCCGAGGCTGACCGTCCATGCTTATAAAGCCTGTTGGTTTCATTGGGCGACAGGGCTTGAAATGTCATTTCATCTCAGTGTCGGGTAAAAGTCCCACAAAATTGGAAGCAAAGTCTCCAAAATGACCTATACTGTGTTGACGGGGATGTTAAACCTCAAATCAAACAAAATTAACCTTTGACACATACAACTGTACCAAGAACCATCAATATATCTCAAGAGTATTGGAGATCTAGCCATCACAAGGTCTTGATTCTATTTTGTTGGAAGTGGGAATAACTAAAAAACCATGGCACCCATAGTCGTGGTTTTTGCGCACGACTCTCCGTTTCAGCCTTGTGAACAATTGTGCCAGGTACCACCAATATATCTCAAAGGTTATTGGAGATATGGCCATCACAAGGTAGTCACTCCATTTTATGTGAAGGGGAGATAACTAAAAAACCACAGCACCCAGAGTTGTGGTTCTTGTGCATGACATGCCGTCTCGGTGAACAATTGTGCAAAGTACCATCAATGTATCTCCAAGGGTTTTCGAGTTATAGCCATCACAAGGTTTCGTTTACGGGCGGATGGACGCCAAGCTGATCGCTATATCCCCCAAACCTATTCAGTTGGGAGATAAAAATGTTTTATCTTCCTTATCAATAGAGGTTATGTCTTTGGAGCAAATTCTTTCTTTAAGAGAAGACCACTTTTTTTCCTCAGGAGAAATTCTTTCCTTTAAGACAAGACCCCTTTTTCCTTGTGGGCAAAATCTTTCCTTTAAGATACCTTTTTCCACAGGAGCAAATTCTTTCCTTTAAGACAAGACCCCATTTTGAAGGGGCTTAGTTCACATTAAGGCAAACAGAAAGCCTCAAAGGCTGTACCATTCAAAAATCAAAACAAGTTAAAAAAAAAGTATGTCAAGTGGGTCCAGCCCTCCAAAGGAAAATGGATCCACTTCTGCTTTCCCAATCACACTTTTCCTGGAAGCAGTTAACCAGAACAATACACACTCTTTTGCCAAAAATTGATAACTGCACTTTTTGTATCAGCGAGAGTGACTGACCCAAGAAAATATTTTCTGATCAATCTCCACGAAAGAATGTTGCTGATCCTGGCGGGGATCAAGTCCACAACCTTGTGATCCCCAATCAGATATGTATCCAATGGAGCCAATGAGGCCAGATAAAATAGAGGTGGGCAAAAACCAGACTATAGGGAGAGAAACCACCTATGCTTCGGTTGCAAAACTTTGTATCTCACATGATGCTGAGCGAGACTCAAACCTCTTATGAAGAGTACCCATGGTTCCAGACAGGGTTCCGATTCAAGAAAAGTAACTTCTGTTGGTCAAAATTTATAATTGTCTCTGTTTTGAACAACTGGACCCAGACTGTTTTGTTTTTGTTTGATTTTAGGTTTAACCTCCCCGTCAACACTGTATAGATCATTTTGGAGATGTTGCTTCCTAATTTCTGGAACTTTTACCCGACATTGAGATGATATGACATCTCAAGCCCTGTCACCCAATGAAACCAATAGGGTTTATGAGCATGGACGGTCCAACTCGCACTGCTTCACCTGGGCAGGCTTAGATCCTCTAAGCAGTTTACCAGTACTCGTGTGCGGTTGGTTTCAGCTCTGCATGGAAGCACCATGCAGCCAGGACCCAGACGTCTGAAGCAGTGGTGGAATACCATATTAACGCTTTTCCCGCTGCATAAATTAATTTAGCCACACCCATTTGCATTTCTGCCAATCAAATTACTTGATGTAAATTATTCTTTCAAATTCACAAAATGAATGACCGTGTAGATCCAGATCAGATGGCTTCTGCACTGATCTGGATCTACCCGATTTTTCAAAGATATGGGTTGTCTTGAACAGCAGAATTAGGGTTAACTGAAATATTCAGACACCTCAACTTAACTACACATTCTTTTAAAGTTTTAATAAGTTCAAGGGTTTTCCATGATCAATTAAAATTATGTTGTTATTATTCTATTATTAGAATCCAAAGACATTTATTGTGTTCACTTCACAACCTGAAAAAGCTCTAAGATGAATTGGTTTTGTTTGTTTGATTTGAGGTTTAACGTCCCCGTCAACACTGCATAGGTCGTTATAGAGGTGTTGCTTCCAATTTTGTGGGAATTTTACCAGACATTGAGATGAAATGGCATCTCCAACCCTGTCGCCCAATGAAACCAATAGGGTTTACGTTGCATGGACCATCCGAATTGCATCGCTTTGTCTGGGCAGGCTTGGATCCTCTAAGCGGTTTACCAGTATTCGTGTGTGGCCGGTTTCAGCTCTGCGTGGAAGCATCATGCAGCCAATGTATTTCTTCAAGCCCCGATGGTCTGGAGCCGAAGATGAATTGATTACATACAAAAAGGACCTTTTACATATTTTCCATTTTGGTTTAATCAATATTTGAAACCAATAATGTGATTATTTCGGGCAGTTTCACTCTGATGCTTAGATCTTTAATCACTTTTATAAAACAATGATCGATCAGAAAAATTTAGCTCAACTACTACTCATCCTTCTAGTAAGGCTGACACGATTTATCAGATAATCAATTAATTGATAAATTCCACAAAAAATGATAATCGTTACAGATTTGCTAATAATCAATTATTTGATTTTTGTATCACCATATTTACTGTTACATATTTGTACACTGCTTACCAAGTATAATCTAGTACCCAATGTGGTGCCTTAACCCTTATCTTGCTGTTCGCGACAACCCCTATCTTTGAAAACAGTGTAGATCCAGATCAGATGGCTTCTGAAGAAGCCATCTGATCAGGATCTACACTGTTTGGCATTTAGTTTATGAATTTGTAGCAATAAATTACATCAAGTAATTTGATTGGTTGATAGACAGAAATGGGTGTAGCTTAAATGAATATTCAGCAAGATAAGGGTTAAGATAGCTGGATGAGTGGCAAACAGTGCAGATGCCCTGTTCTGTGACATCTCGTCGGGATATACACTGCTCACAAGCAGTAAATATGGTATGCAGTTTCTGTGGTGATTTTATCGGAAATGGACAAACTACATGTATTTAGGGGATAACTGTATTGAAAATTGTCATTTGGGGAGGTAAATCGGTGGTTTTACGGTCGGAAATTTCGTTTTACGCGGAGCCGTAAAACGGAATTTGCGACCGTAAAACCGACGATTTACCTCCCCAAATGACAATTTCCAATACAGTTATCCCCATTCTAATGCATTTATTTGGTTGTTTTCTATAAAAAGTGTGCAATTCTGCTCAAAGTGGCAAGCGCTGTCAGCTGCGTAAAACCAAATTCCAGCCAATGGAAAGCGACGTTACATGATGACGTCGGGTTTCCGACAGTATATCGCAGAATATACTGTCGCAAATTTTTGACGTTATCCAATCAGTCGTCACGTTACATATGCAAGTGCATTAGAATTTAGGTTTTAGCCCTTGTTCAGCTGTCACCAGAATAAGCACACATTTTTGCAAACAGTGTAGATACAGATCTGATGGCTTCTGATATGCACCAAATTTTAAATACAACTTTTTTATGGAACAAAATGTGTATCATACACAACAAAATGCAGTAAACATTGTCAGATCTTTCTGTGAATGTTGGAGATAGATGACTTGAAACTATGTTTCAAGTCATCTATCTCCAACATTCACAGCTTAGGATACTTTGAACTATCGAAGCTCCGTCAAATGCACATGTGACTGGTGATCATGTTGGGGGTTGATACCTGCTGGGGTTGGCAACTTTCTTTCATGGAGATTGATCATGAAATCTTTACTACGGTCATTGTTTCCCTTCCCCTGATTCAAGAAGGATATTCCCTTCCCAACAGGGCTTCGAAAGTCAGATTGGGCTGCATGATGCAGAGTTGAAACCAACCGCCCACAAGTACCCGGAAACCGCTTAGTAGGACTAAGCCTGCCCAGGCAAAGTGGTGTGAGTCGGCCGGTCCATGCATATAATCCCTATTGGTTTCATTGGACAGCAGGAATTGAGATGTCATATCATCTTAATGTCGGGTAAAAGTCTGACAAAATTGGAAGTAATGTCTCTAAAATGACCTAAATAGTGTTGACAGGGACGTTAAACCTCAAACAAACAAATCAAGAAGGCTAGTTGTCAGTTCTGGTAAAGGAATTGCACTGTACTGGTTAAAAGCTTAAGCATAAGCCTGCCCAGAAAGTATTGTTAAGTAATCTGACCAGCTGGATATGACCTAAATATTGTTGACTGGGTCCTTAAACTCCAGGGGCCAGTTGTTAAAAACTAACGATATCATTAAAATTTTGATCATTTAACAGGTCTGAGAGTTTAGCTATTTCTAAAGACTGTCCATAAAAATAAAGACAGTCTTTAAATTTATGGACTCACGTGTCTCTAGAAAGCAATGCAAATCATAAGAATTTTCAAAAATTAAAAAATCGCAGAATGTGTATTATATAAACTTATCCGTTAAATGATGAATTGCATACACAGAAAGTTTTGTCTCAAACTGTTGTCTACTTTTCAAGTATTTATATAAAACGTCTACGGAAGATATTCTTGTTTAGGTTTTCTCCCTTCGTGTACTTTACAACAAGTGTGCCACGCATCAGGTTACATATTTCAGTGTTTATAGTGTAAGGGAGAAAACCTGAACTACACAGAATCAATTATTTAAGTTCTTGAATTATTAATCAACAAGACAACGGATCATACTCAGTTTTCAGCTACGCGCAGATTATCATGTAATAAAGAAGGTTGCGTAACACATGTACTGCGATTTTCGAATTTTTGAAAATTCTTACGATTTGCATTGCTTTCTAGAGACACGTCAGTCCATAAATTTAAAGACTGTCTTTATTTTTATGGACAGTCTTTAGAAATAGCTAAACTCTCAGACCTGTTTAATATGGCAAATATGCTAATATTTTTGCTGAAAAAAATGTGAGCAGCTTTTGCAGTTGCAAAAGCTGCTCACATTTTTTTCAGCAAAAATACAATTGCAAAAGCTGCTCACATTTTTTCAGCAAAATACAACTGTGTTTGATATTGTACTTACTACAACAGTTAACAATATGACCACTAACGAGTCCATTAAGCTAACGATGCTTTGAACAGCTGGGCCCAGAACAAACAAAATCAAACTTTTGAAGTTTGACTGTATTTCATGAAACATTTTTGACACCAATAATAAGGTAAGGGACAGAAATATAACACTTTTCATGATCTCTAAGACTTTTACTAATGAAACGAGTAATGTTTGTGACATGAACATGAATATTATGTACAGCTTCATACAGAGTACACACCAACCTCTCTGTAGCACTGTTCATTATAACAGTTTTGGATATAACATGGTTCAAAAGCAGATCTAAAATGTATAGTTTATATAGAAAATGGTCATTTTTCTTTATAATCTACACATTTTTGTTTTGATAAATGGCACAATTGTTGTTCTTCCATAAGTAGTGGTACAGATAGGCCTAAACAAATAGTGTAGACCAAGATCAGACTGCTCCTTCAGAGCAGTCTGATCATGGACTACACTTTTTTGCCATTCTGTCTGCACCTTTTAGACTCCTTGTTGGAGAAGGAAACAAATGTTAAATTAATTTTTAGAATTACAGGAAGTCCTCAAGGTATCCAGATTGTTAAGATTTTACGGTACTAACAAGTTTTCTGCTGTGGACCCTCAAAAACAGTGTTATAAACAGGTTTTGGTGTATTTACTCTTAAAGCACAATGAAAATTCTAGAGCAGACAACAATCTTCCTTTCTAGAGTAATAAAGGCTTGACATTTCATGCAGATGGTTCACATGAATTGACAAGCACCATTTTATCTTAAAAACTAAGATGTAAGAATGTAAATGCGATATGTTTATAGTTGTGATAAGGATTGTTAGAGTTACCCCATTTTGTACCAGAAACCCCAAAACTGGTACCTGAGCAAACAGTGCAGGTCCAGATCAGACACCACAGAATGTTAACTTGTTACAACTTGTAGCCAAACATCTGACTGTGTGAGAAGGGTATTAGTTAAAAACTGTCTTATATCAAGATTGCATAGAAAAATGACCATTTATGGTCATTTTTCTGTACAATCTATACATTTTGGTACCATCTTTTAACAATGTAATATTAAAAATGTGTTATACAGTATAGCTCCAATATATCGCGGTAATCGGCGTCCATAGCCCAAAAACCGTGATGTGGTCCGAGCGCGATATAAGTCGCAGTAGTTTGCCGAGATGCCAATACAAGTCGTGGTGATAGTTTGGTGAGATACCGTTTATCAATCCACAATAATGGCTGTCAGTAATGCTATCGGCCGTATTTCACCATTAAAGTAGGTTCAGAATTACTTAATGACAGAACAAACTAGAGCTATCACTAAAGGTGATGAATACCCCCACAAAAACTGCCTTGATAGTACATCAGCGCCATTTTGCAATTTTTTCACTTGAAAGGGGCCATAACTATGTCAAAAATTGACGAATTGTAGTGGAAATCGAACTTGACCTGTATTTTATGATGTTACATCAGTGTACCAAAAATTATAAAAATCGGTGAAGCGCTTTTTGAGTTATCGTCTGGAAACCAAGTCAAAAGACCGACCGACCGACAGACCGACCGACCGACAGACCGACAAGCTCACTCCTATATACCCCCCAAATTTCATTTGTGGGGGTATAATAAAGGGGACTGTGTCTACCAATTAACTTGCATTTGAGAACAGCTGAAAATCTGCGTCTGAAAACATGTGATTGCTAAAATGTCAAAACAGGACACCATTTTGGATGTGCGGGGCTCCCCTGGTTGTCTGTAACTGTGACGGCCAAGGGGTGCAACTACCATAAGCACTAAGTGCTTAGGCAATTCGAGTTGTTTCCCTTGGCTTGCCAGAGGTCAGAATCATCAAAAGTAGCGGTTGGAAAAAAATTATTTACCGTCTACCACGGGCCGAAAAACTATACAACAACAAAACTATCATTTTATTGTGTTTTGATTTCTTTCTTTTTATTTTCACATGGAAGGCATGATAGATCACGATTAGGATGCTCTGCATGAGGGAGCACGGACATCATTGTCTGATTGAGCATTGAGTGGATTACTCAGTTATGACAAGTTTGGGGATTAAGATTAATCAGGTCTGAGAGTTTAGCTATTTCTAAAGACTGTCCATAAAAATAAAGACAGTCTTTAAATTTATGGACTCACGTGTCTCTATAAAGCAATGCAAATCGTAAGAAATTTCAAAAATTCGAAAATCGCAGATTATGTATTATATAAACTTCTTCGTTACATGATGAATTGCGTAAAAAAGAAAGATTTTTCACGAATCTGTTGTCTAATTTTCGAGTATTTATATAAAACGGCTACAGAAGATATTCTTGTTTAGGTTTTCTCCCTTCATATACTTTACAACAAGTGTGCCACGCTTTAGGTGACATATTTCATTGTTTATGGTGTAAGGGAGAAAACCTGAACTACACAGAATCAATTATTTAGTTTCTTGAATTATTAATCAACAAGACAACGGATCATACTCAGTTTTCAGCTACATGCAGATTATCATGTAATAAAGAAGGTTGCATAACACATGTACTGCGATTTTCGAATTTTTGAAAATTTGTGCAATTTGCATTGCTTTCTACAGACACGTGAGTCCATAAATTTAAAGACTGTCTTTATTTTTATGGACAGTCTTTAGAAATAGCTAAACTCTCAGACCTGTTAATTGTTCGCCAATACCTGTTCTAACTGACGCTAATTGGATTATTTGGTTATAATGTGTGAACTAACAATTGGCGCCTGGTTTAACCTGGTTTTAAATAAATTTTAACAACTTAAAGCTCTATTTTTTTTTTAATTATGAATTTTTAAGGGAAAAAAAAAAAAAAGGATCCACGGCGCAACCACGATAGATTGGACCGCAAAATATCGGAATGTGATATATTGGAGCTCTACTGTAACAAACAGTGATATAATGGGTTTAAGTGTGAAAGAATTTCAGCAGCCTTAATATGTAGATTGAAAAATTTATCTTGAGAGCTTGTGACACCAAATACTTATCCTTTTTTCTTTGATGCTCCTAGCAAAAATTGAAGATATCAACATTTTATTCTTCATCCATTTGTAAGTCAAGCCATATTTTTCTGTTTTCAAATATTTTTTTTTCTGAAACTTTGAGGATCACTGTATTAACCCTTCTCTTGCTGAATATTCAGTTTAGCCACACCCATTTCTGACTTTGAACCAATCAGATAACTCAATGTAATTTATTCCTACAAAGCCATAAACTGAATGTCAAACAGTGTAGATCCTGATCAGATGGCTTCTTCAGAAGCCATCTGATCTGGATCTACACTGTTTCCAAAGATAGGGGTTGTCATGAACAGCATGATAAGAGTTAACCCATTGCAGGCAGAAAACCCCTATAGGGGTACCTTGGCATACAGTGCAGACCCAGATCAGATGCCGCAGAACGCGGCATCTGATCAGGGCCTGCACTATTTGCTAACAGAATTTTCCATTAAAAAGTAGAATAAAAACAAAATAATAGGCCTACCACCACTTATTTTGACAAATGGACTTGTCCAACATACAGCAATGGTCGAGCCCACTAGCATACAATGGGTTAAAAGATTCCCTGCAAATCCATGACAGTTATTTACACAACAACTGTCATTTATCTCCCTCTGGATACCCATAGGGTGAAGAAACTCATGCGGTCAGCGAAGAATTTGACCAGACTGCACAGATGCACTAGCTCATCTAAATTAAAATTAGCTCATCTAAATTAAAATTTTAGTTCATACAGATTTACCATTTGTATGTCTATATACAACAACTTTGAAGTCTCACAAGGCACGACAATCATAATTTAATCCCTATCCTGCTGAATAAATTAATTTATCAAACCCATTTCTTACTATCAGCCAACCAAACTACTTGATACAATAATTTTCATTCAATGTAACAATATGAATGACAAACAGTGTAGATCCTGATCAGATGGCTTTGGTAGCCATCTGATCTAGATTTACAGTTTGCAAAGGTAGGGGATATCATTACGATAACACACTCGTGCGACATAGTGTATTTTTTCACGTCTCCAAAAATGGCTACTTTTCTGATGAAAGTCTGTGATATTTTTCTTATTTATACCGCAAACATAGGCTGTAGGTACTCGTTGGCACCACCTCATTGAGGCGGTTCTAACGAGTACCCACAACTAATGTCTTGGAGGAGGAATAAGAAAAATAATGTACACCCCCGTAAACCCAGTTTTCTCTATATAAACTGGGGTTTAGAGGGGTGTTCATTTCATGGACTTGTTCACGTGATGTTGTGTTCAGCAGGACAAGGGTTAAGAGTGTTTCATGGGCTTACAATCATTCAGACATTTTTTCTTCACCATTCTCTTTCTTGTCTTTTGAAGACTCTGCCTTCACCAATAAACTTTCAATATCTTCATGCCTTGGCAATTCCCCTTTCGGTACCAGTTCATATTTCCCGTATGGCTTTTTCCTCTTTTTAAGCAGATTAACCAGGTCTGGGTAGTTTAATTTCTTGTAAAATATCAGGTACGCCTCTCCAAGGTGCTGACGGATATCAACCGTCAATTTCAACTCCCGCGCTCTTGTCCTTATTTCCCGGCTTTCAGTTGCAGGCATCCCTGGACCAAAAATGACTTCCTCGAAGCCACTTGCTTGTGCGAATTTCTCAAGTATTTTAGTCATTACCACAATCAGATATCTATCAGGGAGGAAAAAGCCCTTCTCATCAGTTTTTTCCTCTGGTTCATCATCAGGCTCAGGTGGTGCCTCCTTCTTCAATTTTTCTGCCTTGTCCATAACTTGTTGCCACGGAATCCAGGTCTTAGAGTCATCCCGACGGCTAATCTGTAAATTACATATTAACCCTTTTTATACCAAGTGGAATCTTCCACCTTATATATAGCACAAGTCCATTTCAACATTTAAGGGTGTCAGGTTGTGTTTTCTTGAAATTTAAGTTGGAAAATGGCTGAACTTTATCATGCAAACAGTGGAGGTCTGATCTGGGCCTGCACTGTTTGCCAGGGTACCCATTTTGGGGTTTCCAGTACAAAATGGGTTTTTGTTTTGTTTGATTTGAGGTTTAACGTCCCCGTCAACACTGTAAAGGTCATTTTGGAGATGTTGCTTCCAATTTTGTGGGACTTTTACCCGACATTGAAATGAAATGACATCTCAAGCCCTGTCGCCCAATGAAATTTAGCATGGATGGTCCGCCTCACACCATGGTTGTTGGTCAGGCTTAGATCCTGTAAGCGGTTTACCAGTACTAGTGTGCGGGCCGGATTCAGCTCTGCGTGGAAGCATCGTGCAGCCCATATATTTCTTCAAGCCCCTATGGGCGGGGGCGGTGTACAAAATGGGTTAAGATGCAGCATGAGCAGCCATCTTTGTAAAAAAAAAAAAAAATATAGAAACTTATTCAATTGAAATGACTGACCACAAACTACATGTGTAACAGTTTTACTGTCAGTTAACCCATTTTGTACCAGAAACCCCAAAACGGGTATTTGGCAAACAGTCAGCAATTTTCCAAATCAGTTTAGAAGAAAACAACCTGACACCCCTAAATTTTGAAATGGACTTGTGCTATATATAAACCTAGGCTGTGGTGGCCTCTGCTGTGCAGTCAACTCTCTCCTCTAGCCAAGAGTCAATCTAAATTCCCAGTGTCAAACAGTCAAGTTAACTCTATAGCCAACATTTGAAGTTCAAAATAGCAGTTAAGGGTAATGGTATTTTCATGCCTATTTCGGCCCCCGCCCATAGGGGCTTGAAGAAATATATGGGCTGCATGATGCTTCCACGCAGAGCTGAATCCGGCCCGCACACTAGTGCTGGTAAACCGCTTAGAGGATCTAAGCCTGTCCAGGAACCGCGGTGCGAGGCGGACCTTCCATGCTAATAAACCATATTGGTTTCATTGGGCGACAGGGCTTGAGAAGTCATTTCATCTCAATGTCAGGTAAAAGTCCCACAAAATTGGAAGCAACATCTCCAAAATGACCTTTACAGTGCTGACGGGGACGTTAAACCTCAAATCAAACAAACAAACAATGTTCATGCCTACCAAAACTACCTCAAAATTACCATTTTGTGATCATAAATTATTGCATATACCAGTGATCGACTGGCATGTACAAATGATCAATTTACATATACCAATGATTGATTTGCACCTACCAATGACTAATTTGCATATACCAATGATTGAAATGATTGATTTGCATATACCAATGGTTGATTTGCATAGACCAATGATTGATTTGCATATACACTCGGACCTTGTTATAGCACGATTCGTTACAGCACGAATTTGGATATAACACGGTTTTGGTTTGGACCCCAACAAACATTAATAAATATTAGCCAAGGATTGTATCGGGTTTTAAGCACAACAACTTTATTTTCCTCTCACCTTTGACTGCGGTAATACGGTAGCTAACACAGTAGCTAACACGGTTTATAACGGTATTTTTTTATATTTATTGCAGGCCTCCAGCAGAGTTGAATATACAGTATATAAACTTGTTTAGCTTGACACGCATGATAAACATGAACTGCCATCTGCACAATCAAAAGTTTTGGCTTAGTGAGTGAGATAAAGAGATTAAAGAATTCACTTACACAACGGGAAAAAAAATATTTATCACGCTCTGTTAAGGATCACTGCTCAGCAGAATGCAGACGATGTGATCGGTCAACTGCAATAAAACTCATTTTCTAGAGCCGCATGTAAAAGAAAGTCAGATTTATTCCAGCTTAAAAGCAAATGATAAAACATATTCAAGATCGATTTTCGCGGTAAAATAATCATTCAAAGACCATGTGCGCCATTAAAAATCGTTTCAAATGGCTAAAATATTAAGGGTAAGACATTTCAAGGGAAGTAATTCAAATTTCTTGTAAGCGTTGATCATTGTCCGGTTCCACACTAACCCGGTAATTTCACCATTGGAATATATTAACGGTACTGTAGTTCGGTATGGTTTCGGACGCTCAGTTACAACAAAGTTAGCCGGGAACCAGCTATCAAAATGGCGTCATACTCGCTGTCAGATCGGACGATTTCTGGATATAAAACATGGTTTATCAGCTGGTTTCGATTAAAGTGACCTGTTTGACTTGATGGGCCATGGTATTTACTGCCATTGATTAGTTCTAAACACATTTTAGTCGGGAAATACGGTCATTAACCGGACCGCACATCATCTTGTTTGGGAAACAATTGATCACCATTGTGTCAATGTTGATCTGTGACAAATACGGTCGGCGTTTATAACACGATTCGGTTAACTAACACGGTCCATTGGTTGGACCCGGAGTTCCGTGTTATAACGAGGTTGAGGTGTACCTATGAAATGTTAGCAAAAACCAATGATCAGTCACCGTATCTGAGCCAAGCCCAACTATTTAAACCTTTTGTAATAGGAGACTAGCTTTTTTACTAAGCCAGAACCTTTACTTGATACTGTGTTTGTCAAACAACTATGTTTAATACATACATGCAAAAATGCGGCCCCCACCCATCGGGCTTGAAGAAATAGATGGGCTGCATGATGCTTCCACGCAGAGCTGAAATCCGACCGCACACAAGTACTGGTAAACCCAGACAGGATCTAAGCTCGCCCAGGCAAAGCGGTGCGAGTCAGACTATATATCTATCTTCTGATACTGCATCGGTCACATTTGACCATTACCGCAGGTGTATATTACATACACTCCAGGTTTTGCAGGATGAAAGCCTACACAGTAATCATGTAATTACAGTAGGGATCTTTAACCTGCACAGGGGATGGTTCTCCCTGCACAGGGGGCCTCCAGTTTACATCCCGATCCGAAGGACGGTGCACTTTATGACATTCATCCCTGCTAATGATGCCAATGGAGCGTGTTTGGACACCGAAATTTTATCGCCGCTGCCGGGGATCGAACCCGGGACCTCTAGCATCAGAGGCAAGTGCACTAACCACTGAGCTATCACGCTCCATCCAGACCGTCCATGCTTATAAACCCTATTGGTTCTATTGTATTGGGGGACAGGGCTTGAGATGTCATTTCATCTCAATGTCGGGTAAAAGTCCCACAAAATTGGAAGTAACGTCCCCAAAATGACCTTTATATGTGTTGACGGGGAGGTTAAACCTCAAATCAAACAAACATGCAAAAATGTAAGATGACCATTTATGGTAATTTTTCTACGTACCTTATACATTTTTGGCAACCATCTTTAAACCATGTTATACCCAAAACTGTGTTTAAATTAAAAGTGTTATAAATAGGTTTATCCTTCACTTATCCTTGTTACTCCAATTTAAGGGGAATTGATACACCTTCAGGGGAGGCAACTCTGCAAAAAGTATTTTTGTCTCCCTTGACAATAGGGGTCCAACTCTTAAAGGAAAGAATTTGCTCCTCAGGAGCAAATTCTTTCCTTTAAGAGTAGACCCCTTTTCAGTAGGACACAGTTTTCAGAAAAGCGAACAGGAAGTCAAAAAAATTGTCTCCCTTTAAATCCGCCAGATGTTCTCATTCCCCTTAATTGGAGTTATGCTATCCACTGGATGGCCTTTCGTCACCCAGTTGGAAAGAGCACTGACTCTTACTCATTAAGTGTGTCACTGCTGTGAGTTCAAGCCTTGCTATGGTCAGCAAGTGTTGCCAAGATCTGCAATGGAAAGTCGGGTGTTTTTTTCTGCAGGTACTCCAGTTTTCCCCACCTCTGACAAATTATCAATTTTATATAAGAAAAATTATCTTGATTAGGCCATAAAACTGAAATAAAAAAATATCCACTGGATCTGGATGTTGATCACTCACCCTCACAGTATCTTGTGTGGCATACAACTTGTAGAGGGCATCTGTCATTGCCAGAGCCCTAGCATTCTGTTTTGTTGGGCCATAGGCCCCTCCCACCTTATCTTCTTCTATAAATACTTCACAGCTGAAATAAACATCATTACACAGTTAAGCCAGGGACCAGTAACTGTTGTTCACAACTTGTTTGTTTGTTTGTTTGTTTGTATTGGAGTTTAACGACCCAGTCAACACTGTTTAGGTCATTTTTTAGCTGTCAGCTTACCTATCCACACTTTCCCTAGGCAGGCTTATACCCAAGCGCTTAACCAGTACAGTGCACATTCTTTCGCCAGAAACTGACAACTGCCCTTCTTAATCAGCAGAAAGGAGAGAATGACCGTAGAAAAAATTTCATGATCAATCTCCATGAAAGAAGGTTGCCGTCCGTGGCAGGTATCAAAGTAGAAGTAAAACAAAGATCAGGAATTGATACAATTAACTTACTCCACCCATAAAAGACACCAAAGGGAAAGAAATACAAACATTAAGCGACCAGACCATAATGGAAACCCAAACAAAGGAAGGCCATAAGGACAGTTACTTTCCCACAAAATGGCCATATGGCCATCCAAAACCAAAAGACACAAGTGATACACACAGTAAGTAACAAACAACAACATAAATAAATCGCCACAGAAGAGCCGCCTTGGAACGGTCAGTGGAAGATTTCCACTGGGGGGCTTAAATCGATTTTACGTGGCCACAATCCTCGCCCTTACTTCCGTCGCGATTTAGACAAATAATTTGTTCAGTCCGCATGAAGGCCTCCTAACTCATCAGTGCAACATCTCCGTGAACACAAAAATCAAAGAACCACAGAGGTGAGACAACGGTGAGGACTCGACAGCAAGAAACCACTGAAATGCTGGAGCAAAAGAAAACCAACAGTTAGACTCCGATGAGCCCGACCAGAGACAGAGCATCAGGCACCAACCAACATTACCTTGAATTAGATCTCTCTAATTCTCAATAAGCCTTTACGTTGGAGCCGTCATAGAATCTGAGGCCTGACCCATCGGCGTGCAATTAAAGAGGGAAGCAAAGTTGCCAACCGTGATTGGGTTAACTACCATGCATGCAGTCTGTCGTATAATATCCATGTTGTACCCAATCTTTTTATATCGAAGAATGATTTTACGAAATTGGGTGCTGAAGTCATTGCGGTTATATATTTTTCTGAATTTATATGCTAAGTCACCATAAAATTCGGGTTCCGATAGACCTTGTTGCAGAAGAGATTTAAGTCCAATATTGAATTTTGAAATTAAATCAGAATGGCGTCTATAAAATTTTGAAAAGGCTTTGCGTAGTTTATGGTACCGATAACCCTGATTAAGGAGTTTAGCCGTTAATAATTTATTACGAGTGTTGAAGTCAGTTACATGACTACACACTCTAGCAAATCGAATTAATTGCGAAATATAAACGCCATAGGATGGCGCACGAGGAACATCACCATCCAAAAAAGGAAAATTTACAATCTCAAAATCAAAGTCATCGCGTTTATCATAAATTTTGCACGGAACAAATCCATCTACAATAGACAGATGTAAATCCAAAAACGGGGCCTCGGTATCAGAAGAATTTGCTTTATTTAACTGAAGTTCAAGGGGGTAAATCTGACTGATCAAACCATCAAAATAGGTATTATCAATATTTAATAAATCATCTAAATATCTAGAAGTAGAGCTAAAAGCTTCAATAATTTCAGATTGGTTATCAATGGAAAGCGACAAAATGAAGTCTCTTTCATAACAATACAAGAACAGATCAGCCACAAGAGGTGCGCAATTAGTACCCATCGGAATACCCACAATTTGTCTAAATAACTTAGTACCGAATCTAATATAAATATTGTCAAGTAGAAAGGTGAGGGCATCACACACTTTCTGACATGACCAAAGTGTATAATTCTTATGCTCTTTAGAAGTGAAAAATGCATTTCTGACATTACATGCAAGATAGAGAGAATCTTCTCTGTGAAAAGTCCATTCAATTAAATCATTAAGCTTTTCTTTTATAAGATTATGAGGAAGTGTAGTGTAAAGAGTGGAAAAATTGTAGGTAGACAGACTAGAAGCACGAAAATGTCTAGATTTCAATTTATTTAAAACCTCATTCGAATTTTTTATAGACCAAAACAGATTTCTTCCTGATCTTTCAAAGACTTTATCACAATATTTAATTACATGCGTTTTAATAGCAGTAAGACAGGAAGTTAATAATTTAGAAAGTTCAGTGGTAGTGCAAGAGCTAGAATTTGCAATAAACCGTGCTTTGTAAGGTTTTTTATGAAGTTTTGGTAACCAGTATAGCGTAGGAAGCTTGTCTTGGCCTTCGTTAACACACACAGCAAACTTGGTGGCTGAAAGACAAACATGTTTATCTACTATAACTCTCTCTTCAGCTAAAGGCTGAAGTTCATAGGCCATAGTACCACCAAGCTCCTGCTTAAGCGTGTTAACATAGTGGAGCCGTCACACAACGACGACGTTGTTAGCGGCCTTGTCTGCAGGGGCCAAAACAAACTTCTTATGAAATTCTTGAATACCTAGTTTAAGATGACATAAAGACGTCTTGGGCTTAGGAGGTAATAAGTTAAAGGTTTACCCTGCATATAGAAGTCTATGTAAAAACCTGCTTCCTCCTGATCACCAGTCAGACGCGCATCTGACTGAGCTACTGAGGCCGGCATTGTTCACAACTAGCAGTGTCCTTTGTTAACCCATATATGCCTAGCATCCATTTTGTGGGACATTGGCAAACAGTGTAGACCGCAAATCAGACACTGCAGTACGTGGCATCCGATCTAGGCCTACACTGTTTGCATAAAGTACATACATTTTTGTTCAATTTACAACAAACAAAAAACCTGACATGCCTTTAATTGGAAATGAACCACTCCATTAAAGCAGGTGCAACAAAAACTATACACATTTTTTATTCAGGAAAAATATCCATACATACCATGATAAGTATTTGTTTATATTGTTTGTATTACATTGTACTTGTTAAAACAGTTACCATTTTGATCACTAACGAGTTTGTTAAGCTAATGAGGCTTCAACCCATTTAGTACCAGAAACCCCAAAATGGGTACCCTAGCAAACAGTGCTGGCCCAGATCAGATGCCGCAGAATGCGGCGTCTGATCAGGGCCTACACTGTTTGTAATAGAAATCGGCCATTTTCCAAATAAATTTTGATGAAAACACAATCTGACACCCCAAAAATTTTGAAATGGACTCATGCCATATATAAGGAGGAAGATTCCATGTGGTACAACTGGGCCCTGATGTTTCAATCAGAAAAACCACAGTATCAAGTCCCCCAAACACCAAGGTCATATAGAGACAGGACCTCTGCTGAAAGTCTCATCCAAAAGATTGAAGGAGAGTGGGATTGAACATGGCCTCCTGACCAGTTTACAGGGCAATTGGTTTGTCAACTGCACCATGCATGGTTTCTACTCAAGATTACAAATTTGTAACCAGAGTCCTTGTCTAGGCCAGGAGGGCATAAACTATATTCATGCTCAGCTTTTGTGAGCATGGAATTTATCCTGCTTGTAAATATTGCTCCTAAATATTAAAATGTTAATTTTGTTTGTTTGTGTTGAAGTTTAATGGCCCAGTCAACACTATTAAGGTCATTTTTGAGCTGGTTAGTCTACCTATCCACACTTTCCTGCTAAGGCTTATAAGTAAGTGGTTAACCAGTACAGAGCACATTCTTTCACCAGAAGCTGACAACTGCCCTTCTTGAATCAGGGGATGGGAGAGAATGACCCTAGAAAAGATTTCATGATCAATCTCCATGAAAAAATGTTGCCGACCCCGGCAGGTATCGAACCTGCATCCTCCTGGTTACCAGTCAGACATGCATCTGACTGAGCTACCGAGGCCGGCAAAAATGCCAATGAGAGAGAGAGAGCAGGGAGGGAGGAAGGATCCTAATTAGATGCAAATATGGTGTCTATTCATTTTTTTCCATTTGCAGCATGCTAACTGTCAAGGTCATAAAGAAAGCAAACAAATACTATTTACAGATATCTGCTGTTATTGCCTTCCAATGTCCATTTCAGTAACATTCCATTCTGCGTACAGCTACACTGCAGGATAGCAAAAGAATTCCGCATTCTGTCATTTGACCAATCAGCATGCTCGACTACCACAATGTCATCTTTGAACATCTTCTCTTTTTCTCTTAGTTCATCTCTGCGAACCCGTCTCAGTGCTGCTAGATTGGACTCCGTTGTTTTACCTCCGCCTTTGAAAACAATTTGAGAATCTTCCATTAGTGCATGTACTAAATTTAGACAACATCTCAACTCTTGAGATGGAAGACAGATTGAAACTGAGGCTTTGCCTCAGTTTCAATCTGCCTGCCATTTCAAGTACAGTTGCACTTCAATGGCTCAAACATGTTTTGAATTTTGAAAATCTGTTTGATATTGGGGTAGTTTGAGCCACTGAGGGGTACTCACAGCACCAACTCAAGAGGAACAAACAAGAGGGCCCAGAGGGCTCTGGTTCGCTCACCTGATCCAATGTATAACAAGTGGGCCCCGGGCAGGGTCAATTTTGGCCCCAGGGCTATAATTTGAACAATCTTGGTAGAGGTCCACAAGATGAAGCTTCATATCGAATATGAAAGACCTGGGATTTCTGGTTTCAGAGAAGAAGATTTTAAAGGTTTACCCTGCATATAGAAGTCTATGTAAAACAAGATTTTCCCTATATAAGTCTATGTTAAACCAAAGGGCCCCGGAGCAGGGGCATTTTTGGCCCAAGGGCTATAATTTGAACAATCTTGGTAGAGGTCCACTAGCTGAAGCTTCATAACAAATATCAAAGACCTTATAAGCCTTTTGTTTCAGAGAAGATGATTTTTAAAGATTTTCCCTATATAAGTCTATGTAAAACCAAAGGGCCACATGGCGGAGGCATTTTTGGTCTCAGGGCTATAATTTGAACAATCTTTATAGAGGTCCACTAGCTGAAGCTTCATAACAAATATCGAAGACCTAAGCCTTGTGGTTTCAAAGAAGAAGATTTTTCAAGATTTTCCCTATATACGTCTATGTAAAACCAAAGGGCCCCGGAGCGGCGGCATTTTTGGCCCTAGGGCTATAATTTGAACAATCTTGGTAGAGGTCCACAAGATGAAGCTTCATACCAAATATCAAAGACCTGGGCCTTGCAGTTTCAGAGAAGTTTTTTTCAAGATTTTCCCTATATAAGCCTATGTAAAACAAAAGGGCCCTGGTGCGGGGGCATTTTTGGCCCCAGCACTATAATTTGAATAATCTTGGTAGGGGTCCACTAGATAAAGCTTCATACCAAATATCAAAGACCTGGGCCTTGCGGTTTCAGAGAAGAAGATTTTTCAAGATTTTCCCTATATAAGCCCATGTAAAACCAAAGGGCCCCCGTGTGTGTGTGTGTGTGTGTGGGGGGGGGGGCATTTTTAGCTCCAGCACTATAATTTGAACAATCTTGGTAGGGGTCCACTAGATGAAGCTGCATACCAAATATCAAAGACCTGGGCCTTGCGGTTTCAGAGAAGAAGATTTTTAAAGATTTTCCCTATATAAGCCTATGTAAAACCAAAGGGCCCCCGTGCGGGGGCATTTTTAGATCCAGCACTATAATTTGAACAATCTTGGTAGGGGTCCACTAGATAAAGCTTCATACCAAATATCAAAGACCTGGGCCTTGTGGTTTCAGAGAAGAAGATTTTTAAAGATTTTCCCTATATTAGCCCATGTAAAACCAAAGGGCCCCCGTACGGGGGCATTTTTGGCCCCAGCACTATAATTTGAACAATCTTGGTAGGGGTCCACTAGATGAAGCTTCATACCAAATATCAAAGACCTGGGCCTTGCGGTTTCAGAGAAGAAGATTTTTCAAGATTTTCCCTATATAAGCCCATGTAAAACCAAAGGGCCCTCGTGCGGGGGCATTTTTAGCTCCAGCACTATAATTTGAACAATCTTGGTAGGGGTCCACTAGATGAAGCTTCATACCAAATATCAAAGACCTGGGCCTTGCGGTTTCAGAGAAAAAGATTTTTCAAGATTTTCCCTATATAAGCCCATGTAAAACCAAAGGGCCCCCGTGCGGGGGCATTTTTAGCTCCAGCACTATACAGTAGAACTTCGATCGCTCGAACACCGATAGCTCGAATACCATGGCTAAGTCGAACACGTTTTTGAGTCCCTAGAGAATTCCTTTACATATAAATAGTGATGGAAACATTCAGGAAGTTTTGTTTTTTATCTTGCTAATGTATGCTGTGTATACTCATTAGAATCGCCTCAATGAGGCGATTCTAATGAGTACACACAACATAAATTTATAATAAAGAAAACTCAGTAGCTATTTCCAAATCTCCAGGATCGCGCCCTCAATGGCACTAACAATAACCCTCCTTGGCTCGCACTACCGCTGTCTCGAACAAATTTTCATGGTCCCAAAAGGGTTCGAGCCATCGAAGTTCGACTGTAATTTGAACAATCTTGGTAGGGGTCCACTAGATGAAGCTTTATACCAAATATCAAAGACCTGGGCCTTGCGGTTTCAGAGAAGAAGATTTTTTAAGTTTGCGGTGAAAAAAATCTAATTTTGGCTACTGTGACCTATATGTGCAACGGACCGGACCCATTTGAACAACTTTGAAAGGGGACCACCTAAGGATCAGTCCTGTGAAGTTTGGTCAAAATACGATCAGTGGTTTAGGAGGAGATGTCATTTGAAGAAAAGTTTACGGACGCACGCACGGACGCACGACGGACAAAAAGTGATCCCAAAAGCTCACCTTGTCACTACGTGACAGGTGAGCTAAAAAGTGTTATGGATGGACAGACATACAGATGGACAGACACAGGAAGGCCAGCCCTATAACCCCCACTCTGCTTTGTGGTTGGGGATTAACAATATGAATAACTTTCTGGATTTCCTTTTAACCCTTATCCTGCTGAATAAATCATTTTTTCTGCTGGATATCAACCAAACAGTGTAGATCCTGATCAGATGGCTTGAAGAAGCCATCTGATCTGGGTCTACACTGTTTGCAAAGACAGGTGTTGTAGTGTTCAGCGGGACAATGGCTTTCTATAAAATAAAGGTATTTGTATGTTCTAATGTGTTCTTATTTGTAACATATTATTTTCAAGATGTAAGTAAGTAAGAACATCAACATAACCCTTATCCTGCTGCTCACGACCACCCCTATCTTTGCAAACAGGGTAGATCCTGATCAGATGGCTTCTGAGAAGCCATCTGATCAGGATCTACATTGTTTCACATTCGGATTGTGAATTTATAGCAATAAAATTACATCAAGTAATCTGATTGGTTCAAAATCAAAAATGGGTGTGGCTAAATTAATTATGCAGCTGGATAAGGATTAAATTATCCCTCATTATTTCTAATGTGGAACAATGGAAAGAATTCATAGGGACTCATGAATGGGTTTGGTAAACGAGTCAGCAGATTTTGAGTTATTGAAATATCTCTGTTCTTGAAAATCTCGACTCTGATACCAATGATTTTTTATATTCATTATCTAGTTTACTCTGACTTCACTGAAAGCTCACTCAGACTTATTCACGGTTTTCAAAAAAGTGAAGTTGGCAAACCACAGTTTAACATGATGGTGGAACCCTGAGCACAGACGGAAACCACCAAACCTGGTTGGGTTACCACTGCCACAACACAGGTCGAGTTAAACATTGTTGTTGAATGATATTGCAATAAAAAAACTCCCAGAAAAAGGTGAGAAAAGAAATAAATGGGCCCATGATAAAAGGGTTATCATTGTATAGATGATCAGTGCCTCTGCTGCTTGCCAACATGTATACGATACCCTCAGGTATCCATGTAGTCTGATCACAGTGTTTGCTGCATGCTATAGGGATGGTCCGAGTCCCAAAATTTCTTCACGCGATTTGTTTGTTTGTTTGAATTGAGGTTTAAATCCCCGTCAACACTGTAAAGGTCATTTTGGATACATTGCTTCCAATTTTGTGAGACTTTACCCTACAATGTGATGAAATGACATATCAAGCCCTGCCGCCCAATGAAACCAATAGGGTTTATATGCATGTACATTCCAACAATGCAGCACTTTGCCTGGGCCGATTTACATGTAGACCTCCTAAAAGGTTTACTAGTACTCATGTGCAGTCGGTTTCAGCTCTGCATGGAAGCATCATGCAGCCCAATCTATTTCTCCAAGCCACAACGGGTGGCAGCTATTCATGCGATCACAGAAGTTTATATTCTGACCAAGTTTGTGTTCACCTTGATTACACACTTTGCTCAGCACAGGTGATCGAAGACCTCTTTTCAGACCTTGGTTTCATGGGCCAGTTGTTCAAAGCATCGTTAGCTTAACCAGCTCGTTAGTGGTCATATTATTAACTGTCCTAGCAAGTACAATATCTAATTTTTTTTTATTTTTGTTTTATTTTGCTGAAAAAAAATGTGCATTTGCAAAAGCTGCTGACATTTTTTTTCAGCAAAAATATTAGCATATTAGACATATTAAATGATCAAAGTTTTAACAAAACATTAACTAATGATATCATCACTTTTGAACAACTGGCCCCAGGTCTCATCTTGATAACCAAAGAAATTCCTGCATAACAAAGCATGTGGGTCATGTTAGCCTCAACACCAGGAGCTAGTTGTTCAAAGCAGCTTAACAAGCTCGTTACTGGTCAAATTGATAACTATTTTAGCAAGTTCAATATAAAAAAATTTTGGTATTTTTGCTGAAAAAAAGTGAAGAGCTTTTGCATTTGAAGTTTCTTAAGGCCAGATCAAATACTTTTTTGAAGTTATAGCCAAGGTGAAGGTTTTTCGGAACGACGACAACGATGACAACAACGACAACGCAGATCTGGAGTGACTACAATGGCTCGAAAGTTTTTTTTCTTAAAACAAAAAAAAAAACAAAAAAAAAAACAGAAAGCTAAAAATTATCCTATAATTAGCCTTGTTACTGATTTTTATCTGCAGCAATATTAATTTTATACCTTTTTTACCCTAAGTATTCTGACACCTAAACACCAAAACATCATACCATACTCAATGTCAAGTAAAAGTCCCACAAAACTGGAAGCAATGTCTCCAAAATGACCTATACAGTGTTGATGGGGACGGTAAACCTCAAATCAAACAAAACCATACTTGTTCTAAAATTTGAACAAGTACAATTTATTACCCGATGTTGTGTTTAACCCATTTTGTACCGGAAACCCCAAAACAGGTAGTTGGCAAACAGTGCAGGCCCAGATCAGACGCCACAGAATGCGGCATCTGATCAGGGCCTACACTGTTTGCAAAAAGTTAAGCCATTTTCCAAACAAATTTTGAAGAAAACAGAATCTGACAACCCTAAAATTTGAGATGGACTCATGCTATATATGAGGAGGATTCCATTTGGTACAAAATGGGTTAAAAATAGCTGAATGAGGGGCAAACAGTGCAGACCCAGACGAGATGCCACAATTTACAGTCTGTTCAGGCCTGCTTGTCCAAATACATATGGTAAGAGGGACTCCAAATGCACAAACCTTTGATAATGATATCGGCGATATCTTTGGCCTTCAGTTCTTCCGCACTTATAACAGCATGTTGTGTAAGTAGGGTGTCAACATCCGTTGTTGTCAGTAATTCCCAGCCCTTATTGTAGGCTTCTTTCTGGGCTGGACCCCTTTTTCTACCTTCAGCTGTATAAAAATAATTGTATAAAAATAATAATTCAGCTGTTCTTACTGGGCGTACTTGATTCACTGTTCCATTTGCACCGATCTGTGTTCTGTTCAATCAAGTAGTTGTCACGTGGTATGGTGCAGTGTTCTGGTGCTACACTTTTTGACACTACTCTTGACTAGGTGTGAAGTGCCCGGATGATGGAGCAGTGCACCAGCCTCGTTTTCAAATTCAAGGCATTTTGCATTTGTAGTTTCCTACCGGAATCAAAATGCGTAGATAAATGTTGAAAACGTTTCAGATCATAAAAAAACATTGATTTAAATACCTTTCAAACTGCATTCACTAAAAGAGTATGCTTTAAATTCTTAGTCACAGTTCTGCACCACACTTGATTCACCGGAGCAAGGTTCGGTCAAAGTTCGGCACCATACTTGATTCACCGGAGCAAGGTCCAGTGCAATGTTCCATGTTTTGTTCGATTTTGGGATACATTAATTACTTGAACGGCTCATCTTTTGAAACTGAATGATTTTGAATGATTTCAGTCAGGTAGCTAATAAAATAAACAAATGCATGTAAGAAAATAGACTAAGCGTCGTATGTAGGGAAGCTGTGTATGTTCTGTGCTTGATTCAAAACACGACACACTCCTACGTCATGGGAACATTGCAATGCACTTGATTTAAAAACAGAACAGTCACGTGACAGTGCAACGTTCAGGAACAGTAAGAACAGCTGAATCAAGTACGCCCACTGTTCCAGCACGTTGCACTGTCATGTGACTGTCCTGTTTTTAAATCAAGTGCAATGCAATGTTCCCATGACGTAAGAGTGGGTCGTCTGTTTTGAATCAAGCACAGAACATACACAGCTTCCCTACATATAGTGCATAGTCTAATTTCTTAAATGCGTTTGTTTATTTTACTAGCTACCTGACTGAAATCATTCAAAATCATTCAGTTTCAAAAGATGAGCCATTCAAATAATTAACCCTTGTTCTGCTGAGCCCGGATATGCCTTTTCTTTGAAACATTGATGGTTTCTGAAGAAGCCATCTGATCAGGATCTACATTGTTTGTCATTCAGATTGTGAATTTGTTGCAATAATTTGCATCAAGTAATCTGATTGGCTGATAATTGGTAGTGGGTGTGGCATATATGAATATTCAGCAGGACAAGGGTTAATGTATCCAAAAATCAAACAAAACATGGAACATTGCACTGAACCTTGCTCTGGTGAATCAAGTATGGTGCCGAACTTTGACTGAACCTTGCTCCGGTGAATCTAGTATGGTGCCGAACTGTGACTGAACCTTGCTCCGGTGAATCAAGTATGGTGCCGAACTTTGACTGAACCTTGCTCCGGTGAATCAAGTATGGTGCAGAACTTTGACTGAACCTTGCTCTGGTGAATCAAGTATGGTGCCGAACTGTGACTGAACCTTGCTCTGGTGAATCAAGTATGGTGCCGAACTTTGACTGAACCTTGCTCCGGTGAATCAAGTATGGTGCCGAACTGTGACTGAACCTTGCTCTGGTGAATCAAGTATGGTGCCGAACTTTGACTGAACCTTGCTCCGGTGAATCAAGTATGGTGCAGAACTTTGACTGAACCTTGCTCTGGTGAATCAAGTATGGTGCAGAACTGTGACTGAACCTTGCTCCGGTGAATCAAGTATGGTGCCGAACTTTGACTGAACCTTGCTCCGGTGAATCAAGTATGGTATTTAAATCAATGTTTTTTAATGATCTGAAACGTTTTCAACATTTATCTACGCTTCTCGATTCTGTTGGGAAGCTACAAATGCAAAATGCCTTGAATATGGAAACGAGGCTGGTGCACTGCTCCATCATCAGGGCACTTCACACCTAGTCAAGAGTAGAGTCAAAAAGTGTAGCACCAGAACACTGCGCCATACCACGTGACAACTACTTGATTGAACAGAACACAGATCGGTGCAAATGGAAAAATGAATCAAGTACGCCCTAAGTCAGGGCTGAGTTTGGGTATAACCATTATCCTGCTGAATAAATGAATTTTGCTACACCCTTTTTGGATTATTGACCAATCAAAATTCTTGATATAATGTTTTATTCACATTCACAAACTAATTGATGAACAGTGTTGATCCTCATCAGCTGGCTTCTTCCGAAAGCCATCTGATCTGGGTCTACACTGTTGGCTGCTATGTTCAGCAGGATAGGGGTTAGTTGACTATATGCCGAACTATGGTGCCGAACTTTGACTGAACCTTGCTCTGGTTAATCAGATTTCCATGTTTGTCATTTTGTGTTGTTTGCCAGAAAAATGACAGAAGACAGAAGTTGAGATGAAAGAGGGGGAAAGGGATAAGAGGCAAATTCAATGGCCCAGTCAACATCATTAATGTCATGTAGAGCCAGTCAATTTATCTAACCACCCTTTCCTTGACAGACTTATACATAAGGGTTAATTTTCTATGGTCATTCTCCCTCTTCCGCTATGATTCAAGAAGGGTAGTTGTCAGTTTCTGGCGAAAGAATGTGCACTGTATTGGTTAACCGCTTACAAAAAAAGCCTGCCCAGGCAAAGTGTGGATAGGTAAACTGACCGGCTCAAAAATGACCTAAAATAGTGTTGACTGGGCCGATAAACCGCAATACAAACAAACAAACATAAGGGTTAACCAGTAGAGTGCATAGTCTTTTGCCAGTAAATGACAACTGGCCTTCTAAAGGGGAATGGGTATACCTATCCGTCATGTTTCAAAGGGTAACAACTTTTGGAACTTCCTGTTCACTTTTCTATAAGCTCTGTCCCACGGAAAAAATGGGGTCAACTCTTAAAGGAAAGAATTTGCTCCTTAGGAGCAAATTCTTTCCTTTAAGAGTTGACCCCTATTTGCATGGGAGACAAAAATACTGCCTCCCCAGGTGTATCCATTCCCCTTAAATCAGTGGGAGGAAGAGAATGGCCATAGAAAATATTTCCACTAAAGAATGCAACATTCAGATGCACACATGACCTGATGGCCCCCACCCATCGGGGCTTGAAGAAATATATGGGCTGCATGATGCTTCCACATACAGCTGAAATCAACCCGGACACAAGTACTGTAAACCGCTTAAATGATCTAAGCCTGCCCAGGCCGAGCGGTGCGAGTGTCGGACCGTCCATGCTTATAAACCCTATTGTTTCATTGGGCGACAGGGCTTGAGATGTCATTTCATCTCAATGTTGGGTAAAAGCCCCACAAAATTGGAAGCAACGTCTCCAAAATGACCTTTACAATGTTGACCGGGACCTTAAACCTCAAATCAAACATACAAAACACCACCTTACCTGCTCTAAGGACAACACCCCTTGTCCAACTGTATCAGTTTAATGCCCCCATGCCGAACAGGAAGTCAGCTGAAGACTATGTTGCGCCTGTGATTGTAGGGCTTGAGCGATTGACCTGAACATGTGAGTTGATGCAAGGATTGCACAAATGTTGAGACAGATCAAGAGACAAACTGACAAACAGACAGCAAACCTAACTCCTATATCGCACCATGCTTTTTTGTAGGTACGACAAAAATATTTTACACTTTTGCATCACCCAATCACTCCCTATTTATAAACATACATTCAGACAAAACATGCTATTTTGTTTGTTTGCTCATGCTTAACTGATATTTTAACCAGATGTTTTTTTTGGGGCTACTTCACAAATGACTCTGTTCGCAACAGGTGGCATTACCAGCTTTACGGGGATGGGACTACTTTTATTCAATATATCTTTCAGGTTTTTTTTAGAAATGTTTGATCAAAGACATTAGATGTGTCAAGACAGAGTTTAAGCTGGACTTACCTGAAGTAATAAAGATGTTATCAAGATAAAGTTCACAGCAGAGACCGCAGTGGGGGGACTACTTTTATTCAATATATCTTTCAGTTCCTTTCGAAACATTTGATCAAAGACATTAGATGTTATCAAGACAGAGTTTAAGCTTGACTTACCTGAAGTAATAAAGATGTTATCGATAGATTTCACAACAGAGACAGTCCTCTTCATCTCGTTTAGTATCCAGCTTCCTATAGACTGCCATAGGTGCAATACCAAACTGTATTGATGTAATATCTATAGGGTTGATGTTGCTGTTCTTGAATGGCATCGCTTTTAGAGATTTGAGGGGGGGGGGGGGAGAGGGGGGGGAGACGGGGTTCCTTTTGAAACGTTTGATCAAAGATATTAGATGTTATCAAGACAGAGTTTAAGCTAGACTTACCTGAAGTAATAAAGATGTTATCAAGATAAAGTTCACAGCAGAGACAGTCCTCTTCGTCCCTTTTAGTATCCAGCTTCCTGTACACTGCCATAGGTGCAATACCAAACTGCATTGATGTAACATCTATAGGGTTGATGTTGCTGTCCTTGAATGGCATGGCTTTTAGAGACTTGAGTAACTCTGCAAACTTCTCTTTCTTGGACATTGCTGATATATTTGGGCCCTTGCTGGCCTTTGAGGATTTTTTCACCCGCGATACCTGTAGTTCTTCCTACAAAATTAATACAGTTAACCCTTGTCCTGCTGAACCAGGATATGCCTTATCTTTCAAATAATGAAGATCCAGATCAGATGGCTTCTGAAGAAGCCATCTGATCAGGATCTTCATTGTTTGTCATTCAGTTTGTAAATTTGTCGCAATAATTTGCATCAAGTAATCTGACTGGTTGATAATCAGTTGTGGGTGTGGCATATTTAAATATTCAGCAGGTCAAGGGTTAAGACGAGCTAAAATTAAGGCTAATTCCTCTTTTCTAACATTACTGTAAAAATCCTAAAAAGTTCGGGCACCTTGAGAACTTGCTGTAATTCTCCAAAAATGTTAACAAATTTGTTTCATGATCTAGCATGGAGTCCAGAAAGTGCAGACAATGAAAAACAGTGTATACCTGATCACACTGCTCCTGAAGGGGCAGTCTGATCTGGGTCGGCACTGTTGGTGTGGGCCTATCTGTCACAACACTTAGGATCATTACAGTATTTAAAAGTTTCAGTTTTTCTCTCTTCATGTTTTTGACACCTTTGTCATACAGTAAGAGACCAGCTCTGGGACTGTTCAAAAGTGGTCTTAAAGATCACTTTTGAACAGTCCCAAAGGTGGTCTTAATACAGGAACTTTACTGTATTTAATTCAGCCAATTTTATGGTGAAAGGGACAAATGTAAAAATAAAACTCCCTGTTCAAACATGCATGCGCAAACACTTCAAAGTGGCTGATACGCCAAATATACTTTCTTATGGAGGGCTGATACTGTCAAAAAATTTTACCATATAATGATCCTAAGTACTGGGACAGCTAGGCCTTAGCAAAGAGGGGCCATTTTTTCAAAACTAGCGACACCATTAGTTAATGTATCGTTAAAACTTTGATCATTTATTATGGCAAATATGCTAAAATTTTTGATGAAAAAATGTGAGCAGCTTTTGCATTTGCAAAAGCTGCTCACATTTTTTCAGCAAAAATACCAAAAATGTAAATATTAAACTTGCCAGAACAGTTGACAATATGACCACTAACAAGCTTAAGCTAACGATGCTTTGAACAACTGGACCCAGTTCATTTTGCACCTTTTGCACTCCTTGCAGGATAGTTAAACAAATTTGTTAACATTTTAGGAGAATTACAGCAAGTCCTAAAGGTGTCCCAATTTTTAGAATTTTAACGGTATTTGCAAACAAAACAAGCAAATTTGGAATTAACTACGAAAACAATTTCAAATGAAACAGCTCAACATAAACAAATAGAACAATAACTTTTCAAATGATAAAATCAAAGATAGCAAATAAAATAAGAAATGCTATCAAATTGTCATAACAAAAGAATAAGGGACAACCCTATCAAATTTTCTTAACAGAAGAATACTGGACATCCATGAAAGCCAGCAAGACACAATGAGACACTGGTTGATTCTTAGCTGTCAAGATTCCAAGAAACAATGGCTCTTAGCTCTAAAGACTCACTGAGATATTGTTACCTGTAAAAACACTGTTTCTTAGCTTTCTAGACTCCATGATACACTGATTCTTAGCTGTCAAAACTCCTTGATACCCTGTTTCTAAGCTTTCAAGACTCTATGAGACACTGACTGATAGCTGTCAAAACTCTTTGATACCCTGTTTCTTAGCTTTCAAGACTCTATGAGACACTGACTGATAGCTGTCAAAACTCCATGATACCCTGTTTCTTAGCTTTCAAGACTCTATGAGACACTGACTGATAGCTGTCAAAACTCCATGATACCCTGTTTCTTAGCTTTCAAGATTCTATGAGACACTGATTCATAGCTGTCAAAACTCCATGATACCCTGTTTCTTAGCTTTCAAGACTCTTATGAGATGCCGATTCTTAGCTGTTGAGACATTCATAGCTGTCAAGACTCCACAAGATACTGATTCATAGGTGTCAAGACTCAGTGGGACCATGTTTCTTAGATATCTGGACCCAGTGAGACACAGAACCTTGATAATTTTTGCAGATTTCCATTGACACTGATTCTTAGCTGTCAAGACTCTGTGGGACCCTGTGTATATATGTAAGATAACTTACAAATTGTCATACCGATATTTGCCTAAATCATTTAACTACTTCTGTATTTGTAAGATTATTGTGGTGTTTGTATATGTTTTATGCGAGATGTGCTAAAATTTATTTGGCAATCTGAATGAAATTTGAATTGAATTCCCACTGTGATAAATTTTCATAATCATGCATACCTCTGCCTCTTCTTCTTCTTCTACGTCCGGTACAGGAATCAACAGCTCTTCTATCGACTTAGTCTTTAAATTCTCCATTGCACTGCCATACGTCAGCCTTTTACAAATTTTCTTAGACGAGGCTAAACCTCTCCCTATGATAATGTTGTTAATCTCCAGAGCACCCTTGTAAGTAACGCGCCCAGTCTTGTGCTTTATGGCATCCATCACATACTGATGCCTGATCACACATTGGACTGCCGTGATGGCTTGTTCTATCCGTGATATATCACTGTCAACTGTAGGGGTATTATTCTGAAAACAGACATTCAATGATGGATACGCAATCTTCTCTCCTGAACGGCAACATTGTCAACAATGCAGAGGACCTGCGCTATAACGACAGTATTTGTTCCCTATTATTGTGCCGTTATAATGAATTTCCGTTATAAAGAATGCCATTTAGGAGTACAATAGGTTATAAAAGGTCAATTCCACATCATTACTCCAAGAAACAAATGTTATAGACATTTGTTAGAATCGCCTTGGTGAGGTGATTCTAACAAATATCTATAACATTTGTTTCTTGGAGTATTAAATTACAAGACTCTTTCATGACTATGGATTCGATTTCCAACCGAAGACCACATTGCTAGTAATTATGGCTAAGACTTCAGCTAAGAATTCATTCCATTGAGACTGTCGTTATAACGAGTTTTGCCGTTATAACGAATGTCAGTATAAGGAGGGCTGACGTTATCTTTTCACACCTTATCATTAAGGTACCATACTCACCCTGAGTATTTGGACACCTCAACTCCTTACCATACTTGTTCTAAAATTTGAGCAAGTACAATTTACTTCCGTGTTGAGTCTAAAAATAGCTGGATGAGTGGCAAATAGTGTAGAGCCTGATAACATGCCATGTTCTGCAGCCTCTCATCTGGGTCTGCACTATTTGCTCAGACCTTTCTGTCCAAATAATGTACATACTGTAAATACAGTATACTCTAACAAAGAAAGAAAACAAATTCTACTTTTCAAGGAAAGAATTTGTTCCAGAGGAGCCAATTTTTTCCTTGAAAAGTAGAATCTTTTTGAAGGAATCAGGAAAACACACAGGAAATGCAAAAAGTTGTAAAATAAAATACAGATCAAACTTTGGTGAAGTTGATGTTGCACCTGCCCCCACCTGCACCATCCAGGAAAAGTAATGTTTATTTCAGGTACAAGAAATAAACCCACAGTCTATATGTTTGAGGTCAGAAAATAACTAAGTTAATAAAGACCACTTTTGAACAGCCCCCTTGGTGGTCTTATAATAGGTATTTTACTGTACATTCTCTTTCTTGGAAAGTGTGGAGGAGAGCATTCTGTTACGACATCAGGTTTAATGATATAGAGTTTGAAATATAATTCCCCGTCCATTCTGCTTGCCATTCAGACATGATGAGTGTGTTGATAAATGGTTTAAAATTGTTAAAAGGGATTTTAAAAACAGGCAGATCAATATTGAGTGATTCCTTTGCTTTCTTGTCAGCATACTCATTGCCGGCAATTTTTAGTGTGTTAGAACTGAAATAGATCAGCTCTTGTGTGTGACTTGTTGAAAAAATAAATCAAAGTTTGTCAGTCAGTTTTAAGTAGACAAATCAGTCATCCTATGTGATCATGATTTGATCTACTTTACAACTGACCTCCAAACTGTGATTTGCAACGGTATATTCTGCAATATATTATTGGAAATTCCAACACCAACATGTATTAAATGTTGTTTTTCATTTGGTTGACTTCTATTTCATCCAGTCGACTGTTGTTTTTGGCAAAACATCTACGTTTTACAAACCTTACAAATAAATAAGTGCAATAGAAAGAGGATAACTGCATGAGCAGTGTCATCTGGGGAGGTACATTGACAGATCTAAGGGTACAAAAGTAGTGTTGGTGATATGCTTGATGAGCTGGAATGACCATCGTTGGAGGCCCGTCGTAAGCAGTCCTCTTTCACCTTCTTTTATAAGATACACTCTGATACAGTGTCTCTTAATAAAGATAAATACTTGACCCCTGTGACTAGTTCAACTCGAATAAAGGCATCAAAATTAAACAACAGTCAATATTGCAGGTACCAGGCTTATAGTGATGCCCTGAATAATTCCTTCTTCCCTAGAACTATTCCTCAGAGAAACAGTCTACCCTCCTCTGTGGTAAATGCCAAAACTGCAGAGGAGTTCAAAGCCCACATGGTAAAGATTGGGCTTCAGAGGTATGCGTTTGTGTATACCTCTGTAAGCAGAATGTAAAGTTTTAAGAACTAATCCAGTGATTTTCTTTTTTTGCTGAATTCTAAATTTAGCCCATCACCTAACTTAGGTAATGGCCATGTATCACCGACTCAGTATATGAAGATAGATAGATGTATGTATGTTTTATGGCTTCAATGGTGTCACAGCAGAACAAAATAGCTGACCATATATACCTGATGTACCTCCTTAAGTGACAATTGTGCACAATTATTTGCTAACAGTACCTTTAGTTTATCAATGATAATCTGGAATGCCTCGCCAATATCCTGTCCCATCCAGTCCCGAGACCTGGTGTCCTTCTTCCGGTTCTCAGCTTCTTCTTCTCGCTCTAACTCTTCTCTGTAATGACAGCAATTTACAGTAAAACCTATACTAACAGTCAGCTCTGTTCAGCAGCCACCTCCGCTCAATACAACCACCTCCCCTCAGTACAGCCACCTCCCCTCATTACAACCACCTCCCCTCAGTACAGCCACCTCTCCTCAGTACTCAGAATTATTCCACGAAAACATTTCTCTATATATTTAACCTCTGCTGAACTCCAATTCTCTCTTCCAGTCGGTAGCCACTTGACTAAATCTAAATTTTCTCTATTAAGGGGAATTGGTACACCTTCAGGGGAGGCAACTCCTTCAAAAGTATTTTTGTCTTCTATGTCAATAGGAGTCAACTCTAAGGAGCAAATTCTTTCCTTTAAGAGTAGACCCTTTTCTCCATGGTATAGAGTTGATAGAAAAGCAAATAGGAAGTACTGAAAGTTGTTTCCCTTTGAAAAATGGCAGAAAAAAATCTGCTTTTCTGCCAGGTGTATCCATTCCCCTTAAGTTGTCATACTTGCAATTTGGTTAACCCTCATTGGGTCAAACTTTCCCTACCTCAAACAAATTGTTGTGGTCCCAAAGGTGTTTGAGCCATTGAAATGTAGTCTGATTGTATACCACAACCTCTTTATAACACTATTAACGGGGTCCAAAGCAGAAACTGTGTTAGTTACACCATACTGTTATAGTCAAACAAAAAAGTAAAGATTATATAGAAAAATGACCATTTACGGTCATTTTTCTATATATTCTATACATTTTTTGGATCCATCTTCATACTGTGTTATATCCAAACTGCCCTATTACAAACAGTGTTAGAGGCCTCCTTGGAGTAGTGGTTATGCTACTCACCTTGTAAACCAGGGGTCACAGGATCGATCCCGGGCTTCTCCAAAATCTCGTATGAGTCTTTAAAACCATGGAACACATCATTGCATCAAACCTGACCAAGCACTTTGACAAACATAATGTACTCTATGACTTACAGCATGGTTTCCGTCAACGCAGGTCTTGTGAAACTCAGCTTATTCAACTTGTTGAGGACCTTACTAGATCGATGACAGGAGGCAGGCAAACTGACCTCATTCTGTTAGATTTTAGTAAGGCCTTTGACAAGGTAAACCATCTCAAACTGCTTTACAAACTTAGACTTCATGGTGTTCAAGGTAATGTCTTGTATTGGATCCAGTCCTTTCTCATAGGGAGAAGCCAGACCGTTGTGCTTGAAGGTGACAGTTCTAATGAGGTACCAGTATCCTCAGGTGTACCGCAGGGGTCAGTCCTGGGCCCCATCTTATTCTTACTGTACATTAACGATTTGCCCGATAATGTGCAGTCTCAAGTTCGCCTCTTTGCGGATGACACTGCGGTATACCTGACCATTAATAACCCAGATGACTCTTCCAACCTCCAGAAGGACCTTGACCAACTACAAAAGTGGGAGGAACAATGGGATATGGAATTTAACCCTGGTAAGTGCCAAGTTTTACATATCACCAGGTCACAAGATCTAATCGAGTCTACCTACACCATGCATAAGAAAACCCTTGAAAGTGTATCCTCCGCCAGATACCTTGGTGTTGATCTATCCACCGACTTAAGTTTCAACACACATATTAATAGAATTTCGGCAAACGCAAATAAATCACTTGGTTTTATTAAACGGAACATAAAAACTAAACATAAAGGTGTCCGTGAGGCTGCATATAAAACTATTGTGCACCCACAACTCGAGTACGCCTCCACTTCATGGAGCCCTTATACCGAATGGTCCAGAGGAGAGCTATTCGCTGGACCATGAGTGACTATTCGCCTTACAACAGCGTTTCAAAGATGCAGAAAGTACTTGGCTGGCGGTCTCTGGAACAGAGGAGGGCTGATGCTCGCCTCTGTATGTTATATAAAATTACACACGCCATGGTTGCCGTTCAAATGCCACCGTATTTCCAGCAGCCAACAAGAGTAACCCGTCAAAGCCTGCGCCATCCCTTCGTGTATCGTCAAATCCATACCTCAACTGATTATTACAAGTATTCGTTTTTCCCTTTGGCTGTTGTGCAATGGAACAGCTTGCCATCTTCCTTGGTCATGCTGTCAACACTGAATCAGTTCAGTGTGGCAGTTCGGTCTCTTGACCACCAGTTACCCTAAACACAGCAGACCTGTTTTTAAACTGATTTTAATCTCATCTTATTAACTAACACTTTCATCTGTTTTTATTCATCTCACTATTGCACTTTTATTCTCACTATTCACTCTACCTTTTTCTTCACGGCGCGCAATCACCTACACGTAATCCTCGTCAGGGGGTGTTGTAGTGAACCTAGATAGAACAGAGGTCCTGGAGTACATGTAAAAGTAGATGTCTCCCTACTACCTTAGCTGTTGGTGAGACGTAAAACTCAAACACAAGCAAAATGAAAATCTTACACAAAATTATGTATAAAACTGAACAAAGAGAACATGCATACATACCTTAGCGTGTCTACACCAGGATCTACCAAATTATAAATTTCTGCCACTGTTTTTGTGAGTAGAACATTTAATGCCTTCTGGAACACTAGATGTTTCAGCTCTTTCTTGTTGACACAGACTGCCCGGGCAAGGAACACACGCTCTATTGCTATTCGTCCTGTGTACATGTGTTTACTGCCAACTTTGGCTAATTCCTCTGCTTCATAGTCAATCTGCAGAAAACAAACCAACGTGACTGTATATGTGTACATCAGTACTTTTTCAAGAACTCAAGTTGAAACCAATTTAGACTGCAACATTTTGCAATCCAGTGCTAAAAGATCACTCTTATGGGGAATGGGAACACCTGGCAAATCTTTCCGCCATTTTTCAAAGGGAGACAACTTTCGGGACTTCTTGTTTGCTTTTCTATAAGCCCTGTCTCACTGAAAAAGGGGTCTACTCTTAAAGGAAAGAATTTGCTCCTTAGGAGCAAATTCTTTCCTTTCAGAGTTGACCCCTATTGACATAGGAAACAAAAATACTTTTGCAGGAGTTGCCTCCCCTGAAGATGTATCCACTATCCGTTCCACTTAACATATCAATTATTATGATCTGACAAATTGCTCAATTATATCTATTGAAAAAACGTTTTTTATACATTTACTTCTGTCCAATTTTGGACATCCTTGGTTCAACCAAATGTGTATACAGTTGAGCCTGGCCATATGTTTCACAAAACAAACTTTCGAGGGCTTCTTTTTAGAAAGTATTCAGCAGTGACTCTTGTCAGACTGTTTTGATTGACCAGAAGGACCCCGAGTCTTCCTTCCAGGTAGTTTTGTTCTGCCCTGTTTCTTACATTTTTCAATTTTTACCGTATTTACCCTAAATTTTCAGATATCTGAACTGCTTTAATTGCTTGCTCTAAAATTTGTGGTAGTACATTTAACTACCAGATGTTGTGTCTAAAAATAGGTGGAACAGTGTAGACCCTCATGACTTATGAGACCCCACATTTTATGGCATCTCATCTGGATTTGCACTGTTTGCTCAGGCCTATCTGTCTGAATACATACTTGTTTTGTTTGTTTGTTTCAAGGTTTAACGTCCCCGTAAACTCTGTATAGGGCATTTTGGAGACGTTGCTTCCGATTTTGTGGGACTTTTACGATATTGAGATGAAATGACATCTCAAACCCTGTCACCAATTGAAACCAATAGGATTTATAAGCATGGACGGACCAACTCGCACCACTTTATCTAGGCAGGCTTAGATCCTCTAAGTGGTTTACCAGTACTCGTGTGCAGTCGGTTTCAGCTCTGCATGAAAGTGTCATGCAGCCCATCTATTTCTTCAAGCCCCGATGGGTGGGGGCCTTCCCAATACATACTGTAAATACAGCAAGCAGCCAATTCTAATTTTTAATTCTTTCTTGCCTTAAGCATAAGCTTGCTTCCTGTCTGAGCATTCATTAGGTGCTGGATGGCATTCTCCTTCATTTGATCATTCCGCACATACAAACTGAATCTGTGAATCTGAAAAAAAATCACAAGAGTCTCTTTAAAAATCTGAAACGGGAAACATGAACATCATGGTCCGGTTGTTCAAAGTATTTTTAGCTTAACGAGTTTGTCAGTGGTCAAATTGTTAACTGTTCTATTAAGTACAATACAGTGGTATTTTTGCTGAAAAAATGTGAGTAGCTTTTGCATTCGCCTCAACATAGTATTATTATGTTCAAACCCTTGTCCTGCTGAACAGGATCTACACTGTTGGTCATTCTGTTGGTATGTGCGTGACCAGCAAAGACTCAGATCAGACTGTGCATTCATACACACGACGGGCCGGCTCGCACCGTATTGCCAGGGCAGGCTTAGATCCTCGAAGCGGTTTACCAGTACTCGTGTGCGGGCCAGTTTCAGAGCTGTGTGGAAGCATCATGCAGCCCATCTATTTCTTCAAGCCCCGATGGACGGGGGCTATAGATGAAGCTACACACCAAATTTCAAAGACCTAGGCCTTGGGGTTTCAGAGGAGAAGATTTTTTCTATATAAATCAATGTAAAACCAAAAACCAAAGGACCCGGGGGCAGGATTAGTTTTGGCCCCAACAATCTTGATAGAGGTCCACAAGACAAAGCTTCATACCAAATGTCAAACACCTGAGCCTTCTGGTTTCAGACAAGAAGATTTCTAAAGGTTTTCCCTATATAAGTCAATGTAAAACCAAAGGGCCAAAGGAGGGGGGCATTTTTGGCCCAATGGTTCTAATTTGAACAATCTTGGTAGAGGTCCACTAGATGAAGCTTCAAACCAAATATCAAAGATCACGGCCTTGTGGTTTGAGAGAAGATGAGTTTTTTCAAGATTTTTCCTATATAAGTCAATGTAAAACCAAAGGACCCTGGGGTGGGAGCATTTTTGGTGCAATGGCTACTATTTGAACAATATTGGTAGAGGTCCACTAGATCAAGCTCAACACCAAATACCAAAAACCTGGGCCTTGCGGTTTCGGGGTAGAAGGTTTTTTAAGATTTTTTCCCATATAAGTCAATGTAAAACCAAAGGGCCCTGGGGCGAGGCAGTTTTGGCACCAGGGCTATAATTTGAACAAACTTGATAGAGGTCCATAAGATGAAGCTACACACCAAATATCAAAGACCTGGGCCTTGCAGTTTGAGAGGAGAAGATCTTTTAAGATTATTCCTATATAAGTCAATGTAAAACCAAAGGGCCCCAGAGCGGGGACATTTGTGGCCCCAGGGCTATAATTTGAACAATCTTGATAGAGGTCCACTAGATGAAGCTACACACCAAATATCAAAGACCTAGGCCTTGGGGTTTCAGAGGAGAAGATTTTTTAAGATTTTTTCTATATAAGTCAATGTAAAACCAAATGGTCCCAGGGCGGGGGCATTTTTGGCCCTAGGGCTATAATCTGAACAATCTTGATAATGGTCCACAAGATGAACCTTCATACTACAAATCAAACACCTGAGCCTTCTGGTTTCAGACAAAAAGATTTTTAAAGATTTTCCCTATATAAATCAATGTAAAACCAAAGGCCCCCGGGGCGGAGGCATTTTAGGTCCAAGGGCTATAATTTAAACAATCTTGATAGAGGTCCATAAGACAAAGCTTCATACCAAATATTAAACACCTGAGCCTTCTGGTTTCAGACAAGAAGATTTTTAAAGGTTTTCCCTATGTAAGTCTATGTATAACCAAAGGGCCCCAGAGCGGGGGCATTTTTGGCTCCAGAGCTATAATTTGAACAATCTTGGTAGAGGTCCAATAGATGAAGCTACACACCAAATATTGAAGACCTGGGCCTTGCGGTTTCAGAGGAGAAGATTTTTAAGTTTTCATTAAAAAAATCTATTTTTGGCTCCTGTGATCGTGATGTGCAGCGGACCAGAAACATTTGAACAACTTTGAAAGGGGACCACCTAAGGATCATTCCTGTAAAGATTGGTCAAAATCCTATCAGTGGTTTAGGAGGAGATGTCGTTTGAAGAAATTGTTTACGCACTGATGCATGGACGGCAGACATAAAGTGATCCCAAAAGCTCACCTCGCCACAACGTGACAGGTGAGCTAAAAACAAACAAAAATAAAAAAGTCTTTGACATTGAAACATGAAGGTTCTACTGTAAATACCTTTTCTGCAACTGACATGCTGGAGACGTCCAGCGTGACCTTGGCAAGGCTGTGGACTGGTGGCACTGTGGTTGGGTTCCCTCCCTGGGCTACTTGTTTTGCTGCCTTCTGTGCGTCTTTTCTTGCCTTTGCAGCTCTCCAGTCGAACATATTAGGAGGCATTCCTGAATTTTAGAAGAAAAACAAAATACAATAGAACTTCAATGGCTCACACACCGATGGCTCATTCACCATGGCTAGTCGGAACTTGTTCTTTAGTCCCTCAGATTGCTCCAGTAAACAGATACAATAGAACTTCAATGGCTCACAAACCGATGGCTCATTCACCATGGCTAGTCGGAACTTGTTCTTTAGTTCCTCAGATTGCTCCAGGTAACATATACAGTAGAACTTCAATGGCTCACAAACCGATGGCTCATTCACCATGGCTAGTCGGAACTTGTTCTTTAGTTCCTCAGATTGCTCCAGGTAACAGATACAATAGAACTTCAATGGCTCACAAACCGATAGCTCAATCACCATGGCTAGTCGGAACTTGTTCTTTAGTTCCTCAGATTGCTCCAGGTAACAGATACAATAGAACTTCAATGGCTCACAAACCGATGGCTCATTCACCATGGCTAGTCAGAACTTGTTCTTTAGTTCCTCAGATTGCTCCAGGTAACATATACAGTAGAACTTCAATGGCTCACACACCGATGGCTCATTCACCATGGCAAGTCAGAACTTGTTCTTTAGTTCCTCAGATTGCTCCAGGTAACAGATACAATAGAACTTCAATGGCTCACACACCGATAGCTCATTCACCATGGCTAGTCGGAACTTGTTCTTTAGTCCCTCAGATTGCTCCAGGAAACATATACAATAGAACTTCAATGGCTCACAAACCGATGGCTCATTCACCATGGCTAGTCAGAACTTGTTCTTTAGTTCCTCAGATTGCTCCAGGTAACATATACAGTAGAACTGCAATGGCTCACACACCGATGGCTCATTCACCATGGCTAGTCAGAACTTGTTCTTTAGTTCCTCAGATTGCTCCAGGTAACTGATACAGTAGAACTTCAATGGCTCACACACCGATAGCTCATTCACCATGGCTAGTCGGGACTTGTTCTTTAGTCCCTCAGATTGCTCCAGGTAACATATACAGTAGAACTTCGATGGCTCAAACACCGATGGCTCGTTTACCATGGCTGAGTCGAACCAGTTTTTTGGTCCCTAGGGAATTCCTCTGCATAAGAAGTAGTGCGTGATGATAAAAGAGATTTTAAACTTTTCTCATGCAAATGTATGTTGTGTGTACTCATTAGAATCGCCTCGATGAGGCGATTCTAATGAGTACACACAGCATACATTTTTATCATAGAACATCGAAAACATTAATATCAACCCTGTTATGCCTCCTGACCGTAACCCTCAGTGGCTCGAACTACCCCTGTCTCAAACAGATGTTCGTGGTCCAAATGGTGTTCGAGCCATTAAAGTTCGACTGTATTTAGAAATAAATGTATTGTAAAAATCCTAAAAATTTGAACACCTTGAGGACTTGCAGTTATTCTCTAAACAGTTTTAACAAATTGTTTCACGATCCAGCAAGGAGTCCAAAAGGTGCAAGCAGACTGGCAAACAGTGTAGACCCTGATCAGACTGCTCCATTAGGAGCAGTCTGATCTGGATCTGTACTGTTTGCTTAGGCCTATCTGTCCCAATACTCAGGAACATTACAGTAGGAGGTATTTTCTTATCTTAACATGAAAATGAATGTTGTATGTACTCATCAGAATTGCCTCGATGAGGCAATTCTAATGATTACACATAACATATGTAACTTTATAGGAGAGCAAGTTCGAGCCCATCTCGGGTCACATCTGAGACGCCAAGTTCTCCAACAGAAGGTCAGGTGTTTTTTCTCCGGGTACTCCAGTTTTTGCTCACCCCTGATTAATGATCGGCTCAATATATGTGGCTATAAAACCAAAACCAAACTACACCCATCTCGAACAATTTTTCATGGTTCCAAAGGTGTTTGAGGCATTCAAGTTTTCATATCTATAGGCTATTTTAGATTAATAATTGTGATAATAATAATAATCAACTTTATTTATAGAGGGTAACACATTTAGTAAACTAGAGCTAATCTTTCATGTGGCCCTCTTTTCTTCCTCTTCCTGGGTAGAAACCAATACTAAGCAATGTGGATAAAGTCTCTTGCTCATGGAAACAACACTTGATGCTCGCAGGACTTGAACGGCTACCTCTCGATCTCAAAGCCAATTATTTACCCTTGCACCACAGCACTCCAACCTTTTCCTGCTGAATACACCCATTTCTGACTTTGAACCAATCAGATTATTTGATGTAAAATATGCCTACAAATTCACAAACTGAATGTCAAACAGTGTAAATCCAGATCAGATGGCTCATCTGATCTGGATCTACACTATTTGCAAAGGTATGGTTGTTGTGAACAGCAGGATAACAGTAAACAAAGAAACAGATATCTTTTTATTTCTGTCAAGTTGTTTGTTTTAAAATCTAATTTGTAAAAGGATACAAAACTAAAATGTTTTCAGACGAAAACAATACCCCCGCACCCCCGCACCCCCCACACACACACCATAAATATAACTCAAACCAACCATTGGACCTTGAAAACTAGCCTTAGGTCACCAAAATCCTGGGTGGATACAAGCCATTTTGGCCAAAAACTGACAATTTTCAGGAGCCAGTGACCATATGAGGTCAAAATCACCTAAATCTGATCCAATCTTTGGCAATTTGTAATCTATGTTGTACGAAGTTTGACCAACATGCATCAATTCTTAATTAAGACAGGGTGCAGACAAGCCATTTTCTGCCAAAAATTGACACTTTTCATCATTTTGATTATGAGATAGGGTGCATACAAGCCAAACTTGAAAGTGTATGGGGATCTGTGCCCTTAAAAAAAAAGGTCAAGGTCGACAAAGTCTAATCGCATCTTTGGTAGATTGTAAAAATATATTGTACTGAGTTTGACTAAATTTCATGAACTCGTTCACTGACAGTTTGGGGGTGGGGGTGGTGGGGTGCTGTTTCCTTGAAAAAAAAGGCAAAGGTGACCAAAATCTTATCAAATCTTTTGTAGGTTGCAATGATATATTGCGCCAAGTTTGACTAAATTTCATCAATTCATTCATAGACAAGCCAAAATTGAAAGCTTTTTGGGGTCAGTGCCATGGAAAATAAAGTCAAGGTCACCAATATCTAATCAAATCTTTGGTAGCTTGTAATGATATATGGTACCAAGTTTGACCAAATTTCATCAATTCGGTCATGAGACAGGGTGCAGACAAGCCATTTTTGGCCCGAATTTGAGTTTTGGGTGACCCTGGAGATGTAACCATGCAAGTTTGAACAGAATCCATCAACATGTTCAGGAGATATAGTGCTTCAAACAAGCTACTGACACTGATGCCAACCCAAACAGGATCCACACCTTGGTGGGTGGGGTGGGGAGGACATAAATACATTCTTATCAAATCTACTAGAGCTGTCAGTGAAACTGACTAGGGCCCCGGCAGTGCCATCAGAGGAGTTGGATATTAAGATGAAAACAAAAGACGAAAAAAAGCCGATTTTTTGTTTTTCACAAGGCAATAACTCTCAAATGATTATAGCTAGAGTTAAGTAAGTTGCCATGAAATTGTTTAATGTTGCTGTGATCTTACGTTTTAAAGGTTGAAAATGATGCGTTTGAAGGTTTGTAAGTTATGAAGAAAAAACATGAAAAATGTTGATGGACAGATGGTCAGATGGACAGACAGATGGATGGATGGATGGACAGATGGAGAGACAGGGCATTACTATAGGGCAACTGCCAATAACTATAGGAAGTTTCATTTGAATATCTATAGCGGTTTTAAAATAAAGATGAAAAAAAGACAAAAAAGCTGAATTTTTAAGTTTTTTAAGAGTATTGAAGCTACAGTTACGTAACTTCCTATAAAATTATGTAATGATAATGAGACCATATATTTAAAGCTTGAAATTGATAGTTTGACGGTTTATTAAGAAAAAACATGAAAAATGTGGACATTTTTAAGTTTTCAAAGGGCCATAACTCTGAGAGTATGGTAGCTAGAGTTACGTAACTTGCCATGAATTTGTGTAATGATATTGTGACCTTACGTTTAAAGTTTGAAGTTGATGCGTCTGACAGTTTGTAAGTTATTAAGAAAAAAACATAAAAAAATGTGGACGGACAGACAGGGTGATTACTATAGGGCACCCACAAATAAATTTGCGGGGCCCTAAATATACAAGTCAGTTTCATGATAAAATTCAAGGTAATTTGTGATTAGGACACCATATAGAGCACATTACACAAGTCGTCATTTCATATGAAATTTATGAAAAGAGCTCTGGGGAGTTTCATAAATTTCATATGTATTAAATGGTGCAATCTAATCTTGGTCTGCACTGTTCGATTAATTAGTTTTTATAAAGTTTTTACTGACTTCATTCAACTGTTTTTCTGTCAGTATGTATCTTATACAGATCCTTTATTTTGACTTTTTACGCCAACTGATGTGTTTCTACTTAATGTGGTCATCACTGATGTTGAATGACATTGAAGTATTTCCCGTCTGCTTGTTTAATACACCTGATGAAGGCCATTGAAGGCTGAAACATTGTGTAAATAAAAATATTTTGACATTTTGAAGTTGTTCTGTGAACTTATTTTATCATAAATCTCATATGAAACAGCTATGAGTGAAATATTTTGTTTATCAAATAATGATTTTAAATTGAATTCTATTTGGCCCCCGCCACTCGGGGCTTGAAGAAATAGATGGGCTGCATGATGCTTCCACGCAGAGCTGAAACCAACTCGCACACAAGTACTGGTAAACCGCTTAAGAGGATCTAAGCCTGCCCAGGCAAAGCAGTGCGAGTTGGACCGTCCATGCTTATAGACTCTATTGGTTTCATTTGGCGGCAGGGCTTGAGATGTCATTTCATCTCAATGTCGGGTAAAAGTCCCACAAAATTGGAAGCAACGTCTCCAAAATGACCTTTACAGTGTTGACGTGGACGTTAAACCTCAAATCAAACAAACAAACAAAATTGAATTCTATTGCTTCAGAAGAAGTCCAAAAGAATTTTAATGGAAAACATATGGATGTCATGGGAGATGTCATGATGTAACACTTCAGTAACTATGTGAAATTACACACGTGGTTATTTGATATTTATTATATAATGTTATCCGCTAAATAACAATGACATTATATGATAAACCATTTTTGGTTAACAAGAGGACCATGATGGTCCTATATCTCTCACCTGAGCTAATAGATTCACATGTGGGTCCCTGCGCGGGACAATTTTGGACTCAGGGCTATAATTTGAGCAATCTTGGCAGTGGTCCACTAAATGAAGCTTAATATCAAATATCATAGATCTGGGCCTTCTGGTTTCCGCTAAAAATTCTTGAAGGTTTTCCCTATATAAGCCTATGTAAAAGATGTGGGCCCCGTGGCAGGGCCATATTTAGCCCCTAGAACATAATTTGAACAATCTTGGAAGAGGTCCACTAGATGAAGCTTCATACCAAATATCCCAAGAATATTTTTAAAGGTATTCCCTATATTTGCCTATGTAAAACCCGGGACAGTACCTTTTTGGCCCCAGGGCTATAATTGGAACCATCTTGGTAGAGGTCCACTAGATGAAGCTTCATACCAAATATCAAAGACCTGGGCTTTCTTGTTTCAGACAAGAAGATTTTTAAAGGTTTTTCCCCATTATAGGTCTATGTAAAACCAGTGGGCCCCGGCGTGGGGGCATTTTTGGCCCTAGGGCTATAATATGAGTTCTGCAAGGAATGGAATTCTTTGAACATCTTTGAGAGAGGACCACCCAAAGATCATTTCTGCGAAGTTTGGTCAAAATCTGTTCAGTGGTTTATGAGGAGATGTCGTTTGAAGCAATTGTGGATGGACAGAGGGATTGATGGATGGATGGATGGATGGATGGATGGATGGATGGATGGATGGATGGATGGATGGATGACGAGGATGGATGGTGAGCAATCACAATAGCTCTCCCGGAGCCTTTGGCTCAGGTGAGCTAAAAGAGAAGATAATCGACTGTGGTCCCTCATTCTATAAACATGTAGACAGTAACACTTACCTCTTTGAGCTTGTCCCCTACCCCGGCCCCTGGCTCCAGCAGCCCCACCTCTGTCTGAGCCTCCCTGGTTTTGTCCACCCCTGTTGCCTCTGTTTGCAGGGCCACCCCTGCCCTGGGGCCCTTGATACCCTGCTCCTCTACCTCGGAATTGGTTGATCGGGTTTGGATTGTCAAATCTCGATATTCTGCCTAGGAAAACATTGGAGTTGTTGCAATTAACCCATTGTATGCTAGTAGACTCTTCCATTGCTATATATTGGACAAGTACATTTGTCATAAAATGGATGTCAGGCCTATTTTTTCGTTTTTATTCAATTATTGACAGAAAACTCTGTTAGCAAAACAGTGTAGGCCCTCATCAGGTGCTGCGTTCTGCGGCGTCTGATCTGGGCCTGCACTGTTTGCTAAGGTACCCCTTTAGGGATTTCCAGCATACAATGTGTTAAGAATTGAAATTTCATTTTTCAATGCTAAGTGAAGAAGACAGAGTGTGTGTGTTTGAGTTTTACGTCTCACCAACAGCTAAGGTCATACGGAGACGGGACCTCGGTTTAAAGACTCATCCGAAAGTCTCAAGAACCCCGGAAGGGAAGAAGACAAATTTTGCAAAGCTTGAATCACTTCATTTAAGAAATGAATGTATGTTTTTCAAAGTTCTTCATGTTCAACTGCTTGTGACCACTTATATTACATTATTTTTCCATGCATTATGTGATGGAAAATTCTGGTTGGCGCTCTGACATTAACCCATTTAGTACCAGAAACCCCAAAACGGGTACCCCGGTAAACAGTGCAGGCCCAGATCAGACGCCGCAGAACGAGGTGTCTGATCAGGGCCTCTACGGTTTGCTAAAAGTTGTCGTTTTCCAAATAAATTTTCATGAAAACACAACCAGACAGCCCCAAATTTTGAAATGGACTCCTAAGGAGGAAGATTCAATTTGGTACAAAAAGGGTTAAAACAAGAAAGTAACTGCACACAGTTTTCCTACTGACAGCAGAGCAGTTTTGTTGGCACCATAACGTCACCATCATCCAATCATATTGGGGAAAACCATTGTTTATTTTGTCCCTGCTATTGCTTGAGAAAATGTATTCACTGAAGTATGAACGCCATTCCATCCCAATAGTTAACCCTTTACCCTTATCCTGCTGCATAAATTAATTTAGCCACACCCATTTACGTTTCAACCACTCATATTACTTGATGTAATTTATTCAATCAGATTCACAAACTGAATGACAAACAGTGTAGATCCTGATCAGATGGCTTCTTCAAAAGCCATCTGATCTGGATCTACACTGTTTGCAAAAGTAGGGGTTGTCATGAACAGCCGGATAAGGGTTAGGATGCAAAGAAAACCTGCATCTGAAAATATCCTCTGTCAATGTCTTCTGCTGCATTTCTTGCAAACTTTTCTAACACATTTTTTCATACTTCTTCAGAAGCCATCTGATCTGGATCTACACTGTTTGCACAAGTAGGGGTTGTCATGAACAGCAGGATAAAGGTTAAGAAGCCAAGAAAACCTGCATCTGAAAATATGTCAATGTCGTCTGCTGAATTTCTTGCAAACTTTTCTAACACATTTTTGCATACTGCAAACTGACTGGCAAACACTGCAGACCCTTGTCAGACCGCTTCACAAATCCACACTGTTTGCAACAATGATTCTTAAAGTAACCAGCAGACAACAAAGCAGACAATATTTGTTGTGCTTGGCATCTAAACCCTTATCCTGCTGTTCAAGACAACCATTATCTTTGCAAACAGTGGAGATCCAGATCAGCTGGCTTCTGAAGAAGCCATCTGATCAGGATCTACTCTGTTCATCAATCAGTAAGTGAATTTGAATGAATAAATTACATCAAGTAATTTGATTGGTTGAAAGGTAAATGGGTGTGGAGGAGATGGCGCTTGAAGGTTTTTCTTCTTTATTTTTTCAAATCTGGTGGCCTTCTTGTCCAGCGGCAAAACCATTAATTTTAGGCAATTTTGGTAGAGGGTCACCCAAGAAACATTCCTGTAAAATTGTTTCAAAATCTGTTCACTAGTTTAGGAGGAGATGTCTTTTAACTAAACTGTTGACAGACTGACGATACACAATGTACATCGAGCAGTCACAAAAGCTCACAATGACCCTTTGGTTCAGGTGAGCTAAAAATGGCTGAATTGTCTGCAAACAATGGAGGCCCTGATTACATCTGATCTGACCCTGCACTGTTTACCAATGATACGTTTTTTGGTTTCCCATATAAAAGTAGGTTAAGACAGACTCACCTCTGCCCCTATTCATGCCACCTCTGAAACCACTCGGACCTCTGCCCCGGCCATCTCCTCTTCCTGGACCAGGACTCGGACTGGAACTGAATGAGGAGCCTAAAAAACAAAAACGACATAAATTTCATTCTTAAGGGGTTGGATACACCTAGCAGGTTTTTCTGTCATTTTTCAAAGGTAGACAAATTTTGGGATTCCTTTTCGCTTTTCTTTAACTATGTCCTGCAGAAAAAGGGGTCTACTCTTAAAGGAAAGAATTTGATCCTCAGCTGGAGCAAATTCTTTCCTTTTCGAGTTGACCCCTATTGACACGGGAGACAAAAATACTTTTGCAGGAGTTGCCTCCCCTGAAGTTGTATCCATTCCCCTGAAAGCTTCAAGAATCCAAACACTGACAGCACATAAGAAATAGCTCTAGCAGTGATTTTTTAAATCATAGTTTGGAGGTCAGTTGTAAAGAACATGTATAGTGAGCAAACAAATAGACAAAACTAGAGCTGTCAGTGAAACTGACTAGGGCCCCGGCAGCGCTATCAGAGTAGGAAAAAATTTGTGGACAGACAGACGGACAGACAGACGGACGGACAGAGTGATTACTATAGGGCTTCCAAACCGTCAGTGCGGGGCCCTAATTATAAAATATGTTTAGATAATGAATCTAAGACATCTAGCACATGATCTGTCGAAATTCAATCAATTTGTCTCTTTTGATGTTCAAATTATGCTGCTTTATGTGATTTACAAGTATGCTTTGTTCGTTGAATTTTGCAAAAGCGCAGATAAAATCTGTGTGGCTTATCAGAGACTGTCAAAGCCACATTGCAATTAAACACACAGCAATCTGATTTACGAGGGTAGGCTGAAAAGTTCTGAGCCTGACCAAGATTGAATGGTTTGTCCATGCTGAAATGCCTTATTTTTCAACATAGTCTCCCTTCCAGTCCACACACTTCCTCCAGCGATGCTGGAGTCCTTGGATCCCAGTGGTATAGAAGGTCTCATCTTGGTCCCTGAAAAACTCCTCCACAACAGCTATCACCTCCTCGTCTGACCGATAATGCTGCCCAGCCAAGTGCTTTTTCATGTTTGGAAACAGGAAATAATCTGATGGAGCTAGATCAGGTGAATACGGAGGGTGATCGACAAGTGTGAAGCCACAGTCATGCACAGCAGCCATTGCGACAACCAATTTATGAGCAGGCGCATTGCCCTGATGGAACAAGACCCCTTTTGTCAATTTTCCGTGTTGTTTAGCCTTAATTGCTTTTCGCAATTGTTTTAGCAGATCTGCATAATACTCCCCTTTAATTGTTCTGCCCTTTTGAAGGTAATCTATGAATATTATACCCTTGGCATCCCAGAACACTGATGTCATCACCTTCCCTGCAGAGGAGACGACCTTTGCCTTCTTTGGAGGGGGCGAGCCAGGGTGCTTCCATTGCATGGATTGTCTTTTGGTCTCTGGCTCAAAGTGATGAACCCAACACTCATCCTGAGTGACAAAACGGTCAAGAAAACCATTTTGGTTTGCTTCAAAAATAGCCAAGTTGGCTTGTGACAGGTTCAGTCTGGTCAACTTTTGGTCAGGCATCAAAAGCCGTGGCACCCATCTGGCGGAAACCGTCGACATTCCTAATTCACTGTGTAGAATGTTCTCTACTCGTTCACGGGAGATGCCAACAGTGTTAGCTAACTAATTCACAGTTAAACCCCTGTCATCCATCACGGCCCTGTGCACTTGGCTGATGGTTTCCTCAGTTGTTGCCGTTGTGGGTCGTCCACACCAGTCATCATCTTCAAGGCTGTCCTTGCCCATCTTAAAATTTGCTGCCCACTTTTTCACGGTTGCATACGTAGGAGCATCATCCCCTAATGTAGCAACCATATTGGCATGAATGTTCTTAGGAGCTAACCCCTTTTTATGGAGGTACTTGATGACACCACGATGCCAGATTTTGTCCATTTTCTCAAAAACATGCTAGTATCAATTTTCAAAGTCTAGAATTTCTATGTTATTGCAGGTAAACTTGAACTCATTTGAGTCAAATCAAATAATAAAGGTTTGGATTTAATGAATACAAAATTTCATGGCTGTTCGATGCCTGCTTCTTGGTCAGGCTCAGAATTTTTCAGCCTACCCTCGTATCTGGAAATCAATGTCTAATTTGCCAAAGTTGTAAATTATCTCCCTTTGACAAAAGCGAATAAGAAATATCAAATGTTTGATATCATTTGATATACTTTGATATACCATAATTTTCGTCCCAACTCTTAGCAAAATTATTGAGAACAATCAGCAAATTATTCCTACTGTTGTCTCAAACAGGAATATTTCCAGAGTTCAATGAAACAACAAATTGTTCTTCCTCTGGAAATTGTATTGATAGCATTTCAAGCTTTGCAATTTGTTGACATAATTGCTCTACAAAATGGAATTTTTGAACAATCAAAAACATTTGTGATAATAATAATAACAATCAACTTTATTTATAGATGGTAACACATTTAGTACAAGTACTAATTTTCCATGTGGCCCTCTTTTTTCCTTTTTCCTGGGTATAAACCAGTACTAAGCAATGTGGCTAAAGTGTCTTGCTAAAGGGCACAACACTTGGCGCCCACTGGGATCGAACTGGCTACCTCTCGGTCTACAATCCTATGATTTACCACTGCACCACAGTTTCCTGTGTTATAAGTCCTCGATATTTTTGATTGTATGATGTCCAGTCTACCATTCCATGCAGTAGGACTGGGACTGGAATCTTCCTTTCAGATTTCTGACGAACTAAACTTGGGCCAAATTTGTGCTCAAATTGTACTATAAAAAAATTGGGTCCCTGTCTCTCTGAAAGCATTCAGGTCTGTTCAGAGCCAGAAAAAAATCTACTGTTAGGGATAGCCCAGTCTTTGAACTTTATGATACACTATACATCACGCTAACATTTCTGTGAAATGAACACCCCCTTACACCCCACTTTATATAGAGAAAACAGGGGTTTAAGGGGGTCTACATTTTTTTCCTTATTTCTGCTCCTAGACATAGGTTGTGGGTACTCGTTAGAACCGCCTCAATGAGGCGGTTCTAACGAGCACCAACAACCTATGTTTGCTTTTTAAATAAGGAAAATATCATCGATTTTCGTCAGAAAAGTAGCCATTTTGGAGATGTGAAAAAATGCACTATGTCGCAAGGGTTTGTTATCGTAATGATCTGATATTCAGTCTTATTTCTAACAACAAACAATTCAGGTGCAGCATTTTCACTTTTCTTCATCAGGTACACATACAGTTCACACAACAGGGCTGATCTATTTTGATTTTAACATGCTAAAAATATACATAGTGGATCTTACACGATTGTTCATGTATTATTGAATTTATTAAACAAGTTGAGGAAAAGGGATAAAATGCTGTTTACAGGAAGGTCAATTTTAGGCCATTAGTAAACGCGACATCGTTAAGAATGTCGTACATGTAATGTTACGGGACGTATCTATCTAATTTGCATATTTAATCCACTAGTGGATTATCGAAAATATTAGTTGACGTTATTACACTCTCAGACGCGACGTCATATGATAAAATAATTTTTTCCTACAAATTCTTCCAGCCTTTTGCCATTGTGAGAGGAAATCCTTCATGTACTATCACATGTATCTAGGTCATTTTGTAATGTTTTTGATTTGAGAAAATGTTGTTTCACCATCTTATGTTATAGACTCTGCAAGTGATATTTATAGAAGCCATCTAAAGGAGCAGTCTGATCAGGGTCTAAACTGTTTGCTAGATTTTTCAATCCTTGCTGAATCATGAAACAAATTTGTTAAAATTTGAGGAGATTCACAGCAAGTCCTCAAGGTATCCAAATTTTTATGCATCACATGAACAAGTCCGTAAAATGAACACCCCCTTAAACCCCACTTTATATACAGAAATCTGGGGTTTACGGGGATATACATTATTTTTCTTATTTCTGCTCCAAGACATAGGTTGTGGGTACTCGTTAGAACCACCTAAATGAGGCAGTTCTAACAAGCACTCACAACTTATGTTTGCAGTATAAATAAGCAAAATATCACAGATTTTCATCGGAAAAGTAGCTATTTTCGAGATGTGAAAATTTGCACTTTGTCTCAAGGGTGTGTTATCGCAATGATTTTTACGATAATATGCTATCCATGTATTGGACATTTGTTGTTTGCAAATAGCAACAAGAGCTCCACAAGCAGGTAAGTAACGCATACATGCATACTAACAAATAGAAGGCGGGTAAGCCAAAAAAGAAAAGCTCATGGATGGACAGATGGACATAATTCTGCTAATAACTGGTGGACTGTAACCTCTAACCGCAATGTGCTGCTTCATATCATGGTCCAACTATAAATCACTTTTCAGTTTGTTGGGATGTAAACTATAGGAGGAATTAGCTCGAAATGAAAAGTCACAGGAGAATAACTCTGCTAATATTTGGCAGATTGTAACCTCAATATGGTACATGCTTCTGCATATCATGGTCTAATTTTTTACAAAGTTTCAGCTTGATCTACACTATAGGAAGAGTCAGCTCATGATTTTTTCAAAAGGCCACTACTGCTGATATTTGGTGGACTGTAGCCTCAAAACAGTATGTATAACTATAAATCAAGGTTCAGCTTGATCAGATGTAAATTACAGAAGGACAAACAAACAGATGTTTTCAAAGGAGCATAACTCTGTTAATATTTCGAGGCTTTAGCGCGAAACTATTCTAAATGACATTTTTGGTGAAAATCACTTTTTTTGATAGTTTGAAGGTAATTTACATTTTACAGCTTGTGTGAAAATTTCCCTATGATGCCCTTTCAAATTGCTGAGAAAACCACATATTTGTCCAACTAGTTTATCTGCATTTAATGATTTCAGTCAGTGCGAAACTAGTACATCTGCTTGTATAACCCTTACATTCCAGTATTTTCAGCAACCAGCGTAGACCTGATCAGACACTGTGCTATGACATGTTATGTGGCTTCCAATTACATGTCCTAGTAAATAAGCCCAGTCCAGATTTTACTTTTTGCTGTCACAAGGAGAAAACCAGCACTGCTATAAATAACTGGTACCTGGATTTTGTCAGCGACAGTCACATGGACAATAGCAAACCGGAAGCTTCCTAAGTTAGTAACTAAGGGTTGATTGATATGCTAATGTCCCAGTTCACTTGCAGAAACCAGATTTAGTGATTAAATACTCTGAAATCAGAAGGAGAGAACTAGCACTGCTTAAAACAATCGGCACCTGGATTTTGTTATTGAAAGTCACATGGACATTAGCAAATGTGAAGTGCCTTTAGTTAGTAACCAGGGATTTGATTGATAAGCCAAACCCATAGTTCACTGGTCCTGTTCAGGTTTTAGTTTTTACTCAATGCTTTGACATCAGAAGGAAAGGACTAGCACTGCTTAAAATAACTAGTCCCTGGATTTTGTCAGCAAAAATCACATGGACAAAGCAGACAGGAAGCTTCTTTAGTTAGTAACTAGGGTTGATTGATAAGCCAATCCCCAAGTTCACTAGGACAGTCCAGATTTAAGTTCCACACAGAACCCTGACATCACAGGGATAAGACTGGCACTGCTATAAATAACCAGTAGTGACAGTCACATGAACAATAGCAGTGAGAAGCTTCTTTAGTTAGTAACTAGGGGTTGATTGATAAATAAATAACCTTTAGTGACAGTCACATGAACAATAGCATTGAGAAGCTTCTTTAGTTGTAACTAGGGGTTGATTGATAAACCAATCCCAAAGTTCACTAGCCATGTCAATATTTTTAGTTTCACACAGTACCCTGACATCACAAGGATGAGACTAGCACTGCTATAAATAACCAGTAGTGACAGTCACTTAACAATAGCAGAGGGAAGCTTCATTAGTTAGCAACTAGTGGTTCATTGATGAACCAATCCCAAAGTTCACTAGCTCAGTCCAGCTTTTAGTTTCTCACAGTACCCTGACATCACAAGGATAAGACTATCAATGCTATAATTAAATAACCAGTAGTGACAGTCACATGGGCAATAGCAGTGCGAAGCTTCTAGAGTTAGTATCTAGGGGTTGATTGATAAACTAACCCCCAAAGTTCACTAGTCCTGCCAATGTTTTAGTTTCAAATAGTACCCTGACATCACAAGGATAAGACTAGCACTGCTTTAAATAACCAGTAGTGACAGTCACATGAACAATAGCAGTGAGACGCTTCTTTAGTTAGTAACTAGGGGTTGATTGATAAACCAATCCCAAAGTTCACTAGCTCATCCCAGCTTTTTGTTTCACACAATACCCTGACATCACAAGTATATGACTAGCACTGCTAAAACATAATCAGTAGTGACAGTCACATGAACAATAGCAGTGAGAAGCTTCTTTATTTAGTAACTAGGGGTTGATTGATAAACCAATCCCAAAATTCACTTGCTCAGTCCAGCTTTTAGTTTCTCACAGTACCCTGACATCACAAGGATAAGACTATCAATGCTATAATTAAATAACCAGTAGTGACAGTCACATGGGCAATAGCAGTGCGAAGCTTCTAGAGTTAGTATCTAGGGGTTGATTGATAAACTAACCCCCAAAGTTCACTAGTCCTGCCAATGTTTTAGTTTCAAATAGTACCCTGACATCACAAGGATAAGACTAGCACTGCTTTAAATAACCAGTAGTGACAGTCACATGAACAATAGCAGTGAGACGCTTCTTTATTTAGTAACTAGGGGTTGATTGATAAACCAATCCCAAAATTCACTTGCTCAGTCCAGCTTTTAGTTTCACACAGTACCCTGACATCCCAAGGATATGACTAGCACTGCTATAAATAACCAGTAGCTGTGTTCTGTATGTACACATGGTCAGTGATAGGCACAATGACAAGAACTTTGTTATGTACTTTCAAAATGTGTTTGTTTTGGGGTTAAATGGCCTATTCAACACTATTTAGGTCATTTTTGAGCTGCTCAGTTTTCCTATCCACACTTTGCCTGGGCAAGCTTATCAGTATAAGCTAGCTGTGCATCCAGATATTTGGTTCTTGTACTTGACATGCCTTCATAAGTTCTTACCTAGCAAGTACCAGCAATACTAATAAAAGAGGTTAAAGCTATGGTTATCACAATATCATAATGCCACATTGTACAGTGCCATCCCTTTATAACGCTATGTTTGGGATGCATAGAATTGGACCGTGTTATAAGTGAACCATGTTATAAAGGGATAATTTTATATAGAAATAATAGTAAAATGACAATTTCGGAGGCAAGGCCTGACCGTGTTATAACCAAAACCGTGCTATAATGAGAGGAGTACTAAAGGGACTGAAGTGTATCAAGTGCCATCAATACAATTCAATGGATTATATATATCCGCCCCCACCCCCGCCCATCAGGGCTTGGAGAAATAGATGGGCTGCACAATGCTTCCACACAGAGTTGATACCGACTGCATTATGAGTACTGGTAATCTGCTTATAAGGTCTAAGCCTGCCCTGGAAAACTGCTGCGAGTCGGCCCACCCATGCATATAAACCCTATTGGTTTCATTGAGCGACAGGGCTTGAGGTGTCATTTCATCTCAGTATCGGGTAAAAGTCCCACAAAATTGGAAGCAACGTCTCCAAAATGACCTAAATAGTGTTGACGGGGATGTTAAACATCAAATCAACAAACAAACAATGGGTCATATCCCCATGAGCGATAACTAAAATACCATGGTATCCAGAGTTCTGGTTCTTGCACATTTTACACACCTCATCCACATTTTCATTTCTGCCACATGGCATAATTATATCTCAAAGGGGTTGAAGCTATAGCACTCACAAGGTTATATTATCAAGGGAGATAACTCCAATGAAATGACAGCAAGAATTGTGATTCTTTCCAATGACATGCATTAATTTCATTGACTGCCCTCAATTATAACTATACAAAGTGCTTACAATATATTTCAAGCAGTGTTGGAGCCATGGCACCCAGAGTTGTGGTTCTTGCCCATGACATGACATGACTATCACTGTACCAAGTCATATCTCAAATGGTGTTGAAGTGATTATATTGTAAAGGGAGATAACTACTATACAAGGGCAACCAGGGTTGTGGTTCTAGCATACGACATGCCTTCTACTAATTGTGTACTGTACCATGATACTAGAAACGTTATTCTTATATCAAAAAGTATTGGAGCTGTAGAAATTACAAGGTTGTGTGTATAGATAAATTAAGGGTGAAGAAGCTTCCTAATAAAATCCTCTCATCAAACTTCATATTTCATGCAAGAGAAGTAAAATGAATTCAAAGCCCTTGTCAGTGGTTGAATTAACAATTCTCAGTCACTCTACAGTATAGTTGTTACTTTGATGTGAGAATAAAAACATATCTTTTAGGTTTCTGCTGAACCAAATTATTGCATCATGATAATTTATTCACTTTCTTCTTAATGCAAAACTATTTTGGCTTCAAAGTGCTACAAAACAAGCTTTTTTCAAAAGATAGACTAGTTTCGCACTGAAAATTACGGCCGAAAATGGTTAATTTGAGCGCGTAACTAGTCCATTTGATGATTTTTTTTATTTTTCAATTATTTTCAATAAAAGCTACCCACAATGTTTACAATACACATTTTAAACTCAAAAACCCTTTCAGAATTATCATAGGAGTCAAAGCAGTGAAGATTTTCAGGTTTTTCCTTCTCCTGTAAAATTTTGAAAACTGCAGATAGAATAGTTTCGCGCTAAAGCCTCGATTTGGTGTCATGAACTGCGTACTTATGAAAAAATATACTTTGCTTCACATCATAGTCTAACTATAAATCTAGCTTCAGCTGGATGAGATATAAACTGTAGGCGGGGTTATCCTGAAGCAAAGAGTTTACATGAAGACTGTAACCTAGACATAATATGCACTGCCCTACATCTTGGTGCCACTATTTAAGTCTCCGCTTAGTCTGATACGTATTATAGGAGTTAGCCAAAAACAAAACCAATAACAGAAATTTTCAAAGCAACATAATATTTGGTGGACCGTAACCTCAAAACAACATGCACTGCGCCACATCATGGTCTAACTATATATCCAGTTTCAGCTTGATTGAATGTTAATTGTAGGAGGAGTTAGCAAGAAACCACAGAAAATTTTTTTAAGGGACAAAACTGTTAATATTTGGCCAACTACTTCTTCGAAACAATATGCACTGCTCCACATCATGGTTTAACTGTATGTCAAGTTTCAGCTTGATCGGATCTAAATTGTAGTAGGACTTAGCCAGAACCAAATGTTTATGGAAATTTTCAAAGAGGCATCACCCAATATTTGGTGGACTGTAACCTAGAAATAATATGTGCTGCTTCACATCATGGTCTAACTATACATAGTTTCAGCTCGATCGGATGTAAAATGTAGGAGTTATCCTGAAACGAAATGTTTACAGACAATTTCAAAGGGGCAAAACTCTATAAATATTTGGTGGACAGTACACTCGAAACAATATGCACTGCCCCACATCTAATAAGTTTCAGTTTAATCGGATTCAGTTTCACTGAAAACTAAAAGTTTACAGACGGACGGACGTATGCCAAGGGACATAACATAATATAACCGTTATACAAAAGGGCGAATAAAAGAGCAGGTATTCTCATTATTTGGCTCACACCGAGGTTTTGTTGCATTACCGTAGATAGCAAAATCATCATCCGCGAAGTTTTCTTGTTCTTGCTTGGCAGGTTTACCAGGAGGGGGCGGGGGAGGGGGTGGAGCTGCTGAGGGGTACCAGTCATCTCTGTGGCCACCATATAATTCAAAGTCAAAATCATCTGAAAACGAAACATATCATAAGCATCAAACAAGGATTTGTCAGAAAGTGTGTCTTTGACTGGTATACACACAAGCTATACCATACTTAGCCTTAGTATTCAGATTCATAAAAATGTATGTTGTGTACAGTCAAATTCCTATATCAAGACCACCTTTGGGACTGTTCAAAAGTGAACAGTCGCAAATGTGGTCTCTTACCAGAGGACCCTATGCGAGGAAAACACAAAGAAAGAACAGATGAAAAATTTTAAATATGCTTTTAAAAGCAGAATTAGTCTTATTTTTGCTGGTCTTACCATAGGGGCTTGAATCATGAAAAAATTTGAAAAAAAAAAAATCATGAAAAAAAATTGAAAAAAAAAAAAAAAAAAAAAAATTTTTTTTTTTTTTGGTACTATAATAGAGACAAGGGGGGAAACTTCGGCTCCATTTTTTGGGGGGTTACCTCATGTTACCCAGTGTATCTTTTTCGCAAATGCAGTTTTTCACCTGCTTATTACGAAATATACAAGTTAAATAAGTCCACTTTGCAACAATAATCCACCTCTGTCTGTCACTTCCCATATGAAATTTTGGAGCGGATTTCGCCCGTAAAATGAGCGGAAATGGGGCGAAATACCAGTTTTCCGGGCGAAAAAAGGGCGGAATCTATAATTCCGCTTCGAAAGTTTAAAAGCAACAAGTTTCTCCGGGCGAATTTCTTTTTTATTCCGCCTGTAAAGGTGAGGCGGAATAGTTTGAAGACGGAAAAATAGGACTTAAACTTTTTTCAGAGGCGAAACATTTTACTTAGAAGAAAATTTGGGGCGGAAATTTGTCAGCATCATTTCTTTAAAAATTTCTGCTGGCGGAAAAAGTTGACTTAGACATTTTTAGTGTTGCTAGAAATTTTAACTTATACACTTACAAACAAAATACTGGCAAGTTTAATATTTGCTCTAAACCAACATTACAATAGCACTCCCGTGCGACGTAGTGTAAAGAAAAATATACCATTGACATTCAAGTCTCCGATTTAAAGAAATAATGTGCCTATTGAATTTCTATGCATTACTACTTGTCAAAGGAAACAAAATTTGAATGTGACCAGCATTGAAAATAATGAAATCTAGAATTAGAAACTAGATTTTTTGTTATGTAACACGAACATCATTATTACTTTCTATTTTATGATATGTAAACAAATATGTTTCGTTGACTATAAAATAATGAGGATTTGCAGACTTCCTGGCATTTAGTAAAAAGAATTTTTTATAATTTCTGATGTGTTTGCCAATAGTAAGCCATAGGAAGACTTCCAAAATCTCGGACATACCCTTCTTGGCATTTACTCCATTTCTTCGTTCAGGTCGCTAGGCATGGTGGGCGAAGCTTGCTTACCAAGTAATGCTTACTATCCTAGGACGCCTGATTACACTCTTCTGGAGTCAATGTCTGTTGATCTGAACATTAATATTTGCCATTTGTCTATGGATTGATGATTTTAGATCAACGCTTTGGTACTACGACCTAAATTACTTATTAGAAAAAAAGCTAACCCAGGTATTGAATTCCTTTTTTGAAGGAAACCATCTTGTTTCAACTTTTTCAAACTAATGATGGCGTTAATTAATGCATTGTTAAAACTTTAATCATCAATTATGGCATGTACACTTACTTTTATTTTGCTGTATAAGAAAATGCGAGTTGCTTTTTCCAATGCAAATAAGTAAATAGGTACTGTAGCATACTCACTATTTACATCATGGTTCATAGCATTGGATGATGGAGGGTGCATATGACTGATCTGACGGAATCGAGACCAGAGCACACAACAGCCCGAGACAGTAGATAATTCAACTGTAAACTGTATAGCAACCAAAGGAAAGAAACTTTATTTGTAGTAACTGGCAGTAGTAGGAATTTGTACAAATTGCATTGGATGCGTGTGCTTAGTGGTTCTGTTTCGGTGGCAGATATATGGAGGCAGTGGTATCTCGACAAGGCCATAAGGCAGTGGTATCTTGACAAGGCCATAAACTATCTTGTAGAACAATATGAGGCGTGCATCAGCACGTCTCTGTTCCAAGGATCTCCACCCAAGATCATCTGGGCCCAGTCAAGCGATTTTGGTACTTATCGCCTATGCGAGCAGCGAAGGTTCAGGCGAGCCTGTGCATCCGCGCAGTCTCGCCAGAACATTCGCTGCTCGCTCATACAAGCAGTGAATCAAGAGGAACCTTCAGACAGAAAGCCATATCCCTGGCCCCTCTGAATGGCTGGGCATGCGCAGTTAAAATTTGTCATGACGGAATGCTCGAAGACACAAATTCGCTTGGCGGGGCTCATCTAGCGTCTGGGTCACATCTATATGATAAGTAATCATTTTTGACCAATCTAGCAGCTCTTCTTTGAAGCCTTTCAATTCTGGTAATGTTGGACTGGGTGAACGGAGGCTTACTCGACTTTGGAAAGTATTGTATGCTGTGTCTCGTATGCCGATGTTTGGTGTGAATATTTCTACGCGTGAAGCCAATGGTCCTATTTGCCCACGTTTATCTACTACTGCGGTTTATAGGGGTATACGGGTAAGTCATTTTATTTCTACTCAGAGACAGATTGTGGGTGCTCATCAGAACCGCATCAAGGCTGTTCTAAAAATACGAAACATATGTTTTTCACCTGATTTGTTTCCGGCCACAAGTGCTCAAGGTGAGCTATTGTCATCACCCTGTCTCCGTCGTACCTGCGTCGTCCGCCGTATAGATTCACTTCCCAGCAGGCACATGACGTCCGTTTGACGTCAGATCTTGGTTGGATTTTGGTCACGACGTCATATAACCAAAAAACAACGTCGATTAGACGTCATATCCTGACGTCAGCCAGACGTAATGATTAGACGTTGAACAGACGTCAGAACAAACGTCAATTAGACGTCTTAATCTCAACGTCGTTTTACGTTGCATTTTTGTTCTTTTTTGCAACCTGTATGCGAACTTTACTTGCATGCATCATATGTACCGACCGGAGTGACAGGCACTCTACCGCCGGCTCGAGCCTCTAGGCGTAGTACACCTACTTTATACCTGTCACTTCTACATGATGTTATAATTATTAAATTAAAAACAATTGGTTGGTATTTAGTAATTAGACATTATTCGCAACTGACTCAAGCTTTTTTTGAAAGCTAATAGTTGTGTACATGTATTTACATATTTGAAATCAGGCGCCATGTTCGATTTCCGGTAGAAGGTCAAGATTGAAGAAACCTGCAAAACGGGCGTATAATGTCACATTGTGAGTGTTTTAGTAAATATGACGCATCAGAAAAAAACCGACAAAGTAATCTCAAAATCAACCAGTATGTAATCTTTTTAAATGTATGTCGTATGAATGGCACAGTTGCAGATTTGCTACATTGACATATGTTTTCGCGATCATATTCAAAATATTTGTTCTGTCAGACACTAAAGTTGACGTCAGAGTAACACCATAATATGTTAACTAGTTATTTGCATATTATATATCACATATATTTTAAATATAAACTTGTTTTTGTTTGTTTTGGGGGGCTTGTTCTAAAAGGAAAGAATTTGCTCCCAAGGAGCAAATTCTTTTAGGCAGTCTGGCTAGCCGGCCGGTAGCGGACGACCAGTGTAAGTCTGCCCGTCCGTACCGGGCGACCAGCCTACAAAACTGCTCGTACCGGAAAGCAAGCCAACCCACAAAGGAATGGCTAGCCATCTGGTAGTTAATTTTAGCCTCTCATTTCAGATAGGGTATGAAGGGCTGTCAAAGGTTTTTTCTTTTTTTTTTTCTATATATTATATACAGTGCCATATGCCCTCGCGCGCATTCTAGGCAGGTGTATTTTACATTCACTCCAGTCTTTGCAGGATGAAAGCCTACACAGTAATCATGTAATTATGGTAGGGTTCTTTAACCTGCACAGGGGATGGTTCTCCCTGCACAGGGGGCCTCCGCCCATAGGGGCTTGAAGAAATATATGGGCTGCACGATGCTTCCACACAGAGCTGAATCCGGCCCGCACACTAGTACTAGTAAACCGCTTAGAGGATCTAAGCCTGTTCAGGAACCGCAGTGCGAGGCGGACCGTCCATGCCAATAAACCCTATAGGTTTCATTGGGCGACAGGGCTTGAGATGTCATTTCATCTCAATGTCGGGTAAAAGTCCCACAAAATTGGAAGCAACGTCTCCAAAATGACCTTTACAGTGTTGACGGGAACGTTAAGCCTCAAATCAATCAAACAAACAAAAACAGGGGGCCTCCAGTTTACATCCCGATCCGAAGGACGGTGCACTTTATGACATTCATCCCTGCAAATGATGTCAGTGGAGCGTGTTCGGACACCGAAATTTTATCGCCGCTGCCAGGGATCGAACCCTGGACCTCTAGCATCAGAGGCAAGTGCACTAACCACTGAGCTATCACGCTCCACGAGCGTTAAATAACACAAGTTTGTAACTGGATGATAAACTTTACTTTGAGACTATGTAAATGGTGTGAGATTTTCCTCGTCCGTAATTACCAATGGGTGATATAACTTAATATTTCTTATAAATTTATATATTTTACATGTACCTTTCCTTTCTTTATGTATTTGGGGCTTGAAGGTACTTAAACGTTTGATCCTAGCATCGTGAAAAGTGAGCAGTACTGTAAAAAAAAAAAAAAATTGGTTCTTGGTGACTTTCAGTTATTTTTCTAAAGTTTAAACAAATTTGTTTTTCACGATCCAGCAAGAGTCCAGAAGGTGTCGATGGAATGGCAAACAGTGTAGACCCTGCTTAAGGAGCAGTCTGATCTGGGACTACATTGTTTGCTGAAGCCTATATTTTCCAATAAATATGACCATTAGGGTAATTGCTCTACTCATCATTGAAAGAATAATTGCCTTTATATGCACCCTGCTAACAAGATAATTACCCCAATTGATATTTCTTGTTGCCTATCACGTGGTTGAACTGATAAGTAAAATAAATATGCTCAACAAATTTAATGTTAATTGATCTATCACGATTAATAACAGGCCAACATTGTACAAAGATGAAGATAAAGAAGCTTTATTTAACGTCGCATATTCGAAACAAATAACATAAGCTCTGTAGAGCTTTTATTGCCACAAACAAAGTATTCTCTAACAAATACTTACCTGCCTTCATTTATCTTCCTAGGACTACCCCTGATAATGCGAGCGTCAGCCAAGGGAGCTCCTAGTACCATTTTTCAGGCCTTTGGTATGACACGGCCTGGGATCGAACCCAATTCCCGAAGCGTACGTTCTACCACTGAGCTATCGGGGCCGGTAAACATTTGCATATTTTGTAGATTTCAATAATAATAATATAAAGATAGAAATAATACTATTAAAATAATAATAATAATGATAATAATAATAATATCTGTCATAGTGCCTGGACAAAGCTTTAAGTACAACATTCTATTGCATTAGGGTCAATTACAGTTACGTCCCTTACTGAAATGGCGACACTCAGGGGATAAGAATACAGTTAGAGTAAATTAGAAATATTTTTATTACATCATAAAGTGGGTAATATATATTGTTCAGTCTTAAGCTTCTCGTAGAGAATACGAGTGGAAAATATTTTTTTATCCTAGCAACATAGCCTTCATCCAGATTTTTTTATTCCGCCCGGAATATTTTATGCCCTGGACGGAATCAAAGTATTCCGGGCGGATTTCTGTTGACCTATTGTGATTCCGCCCGGAACCTATTGGGATTCCGCCCGGAGGCGTTCTTGAATCTCGCCCGTAAACGTTTGCAGAATTCCGTCTAATTTGCATATTTCGCCCCAATATTACGCCAAGATTTCGCCCGGAAGCTTATATATCTTCATTAAGTTTCAAAAGCGTAAAAAGGGCAAATTTCCGGTCAAAATAGAAGAAAAATTTCGCCTTTATTACGGGCGAAACGTTTCATACAGGTTGCAGGAAACATGTTTTTCTCGCATGGATTAACTCAGCAAAGCAAAATTCGGCATAAACGTGTGACAACAATTTTCAGGTTTTCATCAATCACAAGCGAGCTAGTGTTACGGAGGAAACTTTTTTCGCTTTCAACTGATGTCTTTCATTAAAATGAACCTCTCTTGACCAATTTGAATCCAAAATGATGTATTTGCAGCTCTAAATTTAGATTTTATTACTTTTACATCGCTTTATGTAACAGATCAAGAAAACAATCGTCGCGAAGCTTGGTTTTCTGCTGATTTCGGGCTACTCTATAGATGCACTAACGACCGGAACGACCGGTGCTGTTTAATTTTTATACCGTTCGAAGTAGTGACAAATGAGCATTATCGCTATTTTTCTTCCATTTTCAACTAAACCCAAAGAAGGGACAGACGATGTATACTGCATATACTCCAGTTTTGAAGGCTGAAAGAGTACACAGTCACTATGTAATTACGGTAGGGTTCTTTAACCTGCACAGGGGATGGTTCTCCCTGCACAGGGGGTCTCCAGTTAACGTCCAGATTCGAAGGACGATGCACTTTATGATATTCATACCTTCAAAATTTAGGATGCCAATGGAACGTGTTCTGACACGCCGAAATTTTGTCACCGCAGCTGGGGATCGAACTTGGGACCTTTAGCATCTGAGGCACTGAGCTAGGTGGGTGGCTAATTTTAGGAAGGCAGGGATTAGTCGTAGTTATCTCCTTACCGGACTCAGAAAAAGTGAAATGTATTTTTTGTTGAAATCGTGGACGTTTTGTGTTATTTTCAAAACAGTTTCACTCATGCTTGTGTAGACAGAAAAAAAAAAAAAAAAAAAAAAAAAAAAAGCCAGCTTGTTAAAAAGCCACAAATACGTAAATGTTCAAAATGATGCAGCATGGAATCAATTTGTTCCCTATTGCAATAATTCCTTTTTATGTTTTGAAATTTTGATCCTGGGTCGCTAATGGCCAGTAAATGACAATAAGCACTGCTTAGGTTGGGCCCATTGGGTCCTTTTCCAACAGGGATTTAAGGGGACAGAACCCCTACAGTGCAGCACACACATGCTCTCTCATCCGCGAGTTTCTGAAGTGGACGCTTCTATTTATGAATTCGGCCAAATCCATTGATGTAGGGACTTTGGTAAAAAAAAAACACTGCTCAATTCTTCTGCTCAGCAACTTTGTATTAATCTGAATAGGCACCATAATTCACCACAACACGGTAAACAAAAAAGGTCAGAATAAGCTAGAGCATATCAACCTTGATTTTTGTGTGTGTGTGGGGGAGGGGGAGGGGAGGGGGATCATTTTACGGTTCTCTCGAGTTTATTTCACTCATATCGAGCCGATTGTTAATCACATGTGGTCGAAGACCGTAGTATCCGGTAAAAAAAAAAAAAAAAAAACACCAGGCCTTCCGTTGCAGAACTCTTGAATGCCTTAAAAATAGATGACTTTTATGAAAAGTTTGATTGTGAAGTGCTTAGATCTGTTGAAACAGTACTTGTATTAGCCTAGAGTGTATTGGAAAGTAAGTGAGAAATGGGGCCTTTTCAATATATATGACATTTAATTTTGATGCTGTTGAGTAAAGCGGCATTCCAATCATAGTGTTTCTCGACCAGGCTATTAAAAGGTTATAAAACGTTTTTCATGCTCAATTCAGTCGAGCGTTAAATTTGTAATGCTCGCTATTTTTAAATACTAACAGTTCATAAATTTTCCTGCTTAGATTTGTTTGCTTGATTTTAGGTTTAACGTCCCCGTCAACACTGCAAAGGTCATTTTGGAGACCATGCTTCCAATTTTGTGGGACTTTTACCCGACCTTAAGATGAAATGACATCTCAAGCCAATGAACCAATAGGGTTAATTAACATGGACGGGCCGACTCGCACCGCTTTGCCTGGGCAGGCTTAGATGCTCTAAGCGGATTACCAGTACTCGTGTGCGGGTCGGTTTCAGCTCTGCGTGGAAACATCATTTCTTCATGCCCCGATTGGCGGGGCCGTTTCCTGCTTAGATAAGAACTGAATAATAGAATGTATGATGGGATTGAGGCCGAAACAAGGAATTTTCAAGCAAGTTTTCATTTTAGTTAAGTATCATGTAGGGTTTTGTCGAGCAGGAGACTTTAATTCACTGAAAACGAGCCCGAAGCCACGACCGCAATATTAATTATTTTTCTCACCCAAACACTTTAAGGAATTTATTTGTTTGATTAGATGTTTAAAGTGCCCATCAACAGGTCATTTTGGAGACGTTGAATCCATTTTGTGGGACTTTTACTCGACATTGAGATAAAATGACATCTCAGGCCCTGTCGCCCAATGAAACCAATAGGGTTTATAAGCATGAACAGTCTGACTCGCACCGCTTTGCCCGGGCAGGCATAGATTCTCTGAGCGGTTTAGCAGTACTCGCATGCGGTCGGTTTCAGCTCTGCTTGGAAGGGTCACGCAGCCCACCTATTTCTTTAAGCCCCGATGGGCAGGTCCGAAAACTTTAAAGAATGCGTTGTGAACTGGATAAATATACAGAAATTAATAGGCGATAAAGCACATTCACACCAATGTAACACAACAAAATGTCCGTATTTTAATATTCATACCTCATAAAGATTTCCAGTGAGCCGCTAAAGTTTGTGTCTAAAGCATCCGTTTGTACATGTAAAGTGCTACGCATGAAATAAAAAGCAGTCCATGTACATTTCATGACCTGCTTTCTTTGACACTTGACAGCAGTTTGATGACAAATTGAATGTCCATTTCATTAAAAGTCAATAAGGACATGTCATTCTGACTGTTAAAAATGTACATTTAAGGGGAAACTGAGAAGCTGCTCCCCTAATTGCATGGATAACAAAACATGCTACAGAAGACGGATTTGAAAACAAAATTACCTCCGGCTCAATGTGGGTGTTTTGCAATGACTGACATAATGAGATAGCTAATAAACCCTAGAGTGAGGCAGCAGTATGAGGCAAAGAAAACAAACACATAAGAAATGAAATTTATTTTTCTGCTGTTCATGATAGTACGAACGCAGCGAGTTGTGTGAAAAGTAAGTGAACCCCGAAGGGGTTCATGTAAACTTTGTTAGCGACTCGCTGTCGTTCATACTTTCATGAAAAGCAGAAAAATTAAGTTTATTGTTTTATAATTACATTCTTTGCCCCTCATCACTGGGCGACAAATAATGCTTATAGGGCAAACTTTTTAAACTGAAAAAACATTTACACGCCATTTTACTACAAAGAGAGGAACAGCGTTGACCTCACCAACGCCCGTAGAGAACCATGGTTTAGAATGACGGCACTTGATGTCACTGAAAATCGTGTGACTCGATGCGTTCACGGAAGTATGAACTACACTGTTTTCTATGTGTTTCACATTACATTTTTTTATTTATGAGCCGGATAAATTTCATACCCTATCAGTTGAGCATGAAAAAAGTTTTTATAATCCTTGGGCCAGGTTGGTGCAGTTTAGGTCTGTACACCGTTCTTTCTACCTCTGGGATGAACAGTACACACTATTTCCATACCCCTCTACTTAATCTTAAGACCTCCACAAATTTAATCCAAATATCTGAGAGAGAGAGAGAGAGAGAGAGAGAGAGAGAGAAAGAGAGAGAGAGAGAGAGAGAGAGAGAGAGAGAGAGAGAGAGAGAGAGAGAGAACAGCAAACATTAGACAAAATACATGTACATGTTGAAACGCTTTTTTCTTGTTTTCCACTTATCACAAAGAAATAAAGAAGGAAAATTCCTACAGGCCTATTGGCACCAAAACAGCCATTGTTATTTAGGTAACGATATTAGAACACACGCTTAAAGTCATCAGTCATTCCGACCACTATGAACTCAAATTTGTAAAACAATTTCAAGTTATTTCTAAAGCCGTATCTCTTATAACTAAAATTCTGAACCGTTTGGCTTAACACTGCTGCATTTTTATTTATTTATTTATTTATTTATTTATTTATTTATTTATTTTTTTGCTTAGCTAACCGTCGCCGTGTACCGGGAACAAGCGTTTAAACATAAGGTGACGACGTCATGTACAAGAAATATATGGGCTACATGATGCTTCCACGCAGAGCTGAATCTGGCCCCCCACTAGTACTGGTAAACCGCTTAGAGGATCTAAGCCTGTCCAGGAACCGCAGTGCGAGGCGGACCGTCCATGCTAATAAACCCTATTGGTTTCATTGGGCGAAAGGGCTTGAGATGTCATTTCATCTCAATGTCGGGTAAAAGTCCCACAAAATTGGAAGCAACGTCTCCAAAATGACCTTTACAGTGTTGACGGGGACGTTAAACTACAAATCAAACAAACAAACAAACGTCATGTAAACACGTTCTTTAGCACTCTGCCAAAAATGCATAGATTTTATACGATACCCGTTGTGCAAGAAACTGACAAACATTTCCCTTCAATACGGAGCTCTCTAGCAATCTCCTCGATAACGTGGGTTGTGCCCGTCCCAGCCTGGACATAAACAAGGCAGTTGGGCCTTGTTTTTTTTTATCAGATCAAAGGCCGTCTTCTGCATTTTAGTAAACATTTTATTTCTTTTTCTGCGCATGTGTCAAAAAAGTTACAGCGGCTGATTGGAAGTTGACCGCAAAGCGATACAATACAAAATTCCCAGAGCACAGCCCATTATACGTAGAAACACCACCCAGTTATCTTATCTGCGTAATACGTGTATACGTAGTCCTAGAAGAATATGTTACATTGAAAAAATAAAGGAGAAATCAAGGCTATCACACACATTTTAACAGTAACAACTTCACTGCCGGACGTAGTTTCCGAAGTTCCGGATTATATCTGTCCTGCACGTCCCGTTTTTTAAACACGATTATGGCAAGCGCCCGGGTTTCTGTACCGATCATTGACAGAACACTGCGGAAAGTGAAGCAAAAGTTGCAAAATGTATATTTAGAGCTGCGAGTACATCTTTTTGGATTCAAATTGGCAAAGCGAGCTAAAGTTAAATGAAAAACAACGGTTGAAAGTGAAAAAAGTTCCCCCCGTTTCACTAGTTCGGTTGTGATTGATGAAAACCTGAAAATTTTTGTCACACGTTTATGCCGAATTTTGCTTTGCTGAGTTAATCCATGCGAGAAAAACATGTTTCCTGCAAGTGGCAGACAGGGGCGGATTATTTTTGCAAAGTGGACTTATTTAACTTGCATAATTCATAATAAGCAGGTAAAAAACTGCATTTGCGAAAAAGATACACTGGGTAAAATGAGGCAACCCCCCAAAAAATTGAGCCGAAGTTTCCCCCCTTGTCTCAAATATAGTACCAAAAAAAAAAAATTTTTTTTTTTTTTTTTTTTTTTCATTTTTTTTTTTTTTTTTTTTCATTTTTTTCATGATTCAAGCCCCTATGGTCTTACTATCTAAACTTCACTGTATACCCTCACTTGAACCACCTTGATGAGAAACTTTCAACGAATACACACAACATACCTTTATTTAACCCTTATCCTGCTGTTCATGACAACCCCACACCTTTGCAAACAGTGTAGATCCAGATCAGATGGCTTCTGAAGAAGCCATCTGATCTGGATCTACACTGTTTGTCATTCAGTTTGTGAAATCTGAACGAAAACTTTATTTTGTGTAATATCTGAATGGCTGATATTTGAAAATGGGTATGGCTAATTAAATTATTCAGCAGGATAAAGATTATTTGAAGATTGAAAAGACATCCCATAATCATCCGCAATATGCTGAATGTAATGATTAGAATTGCCTCATCTAGGCAATTCTAATGACTACATACAACATATTAGGGATACACAGGGTATATATATACACCCAAACTACATTTTTGTAATAAAACACCAGATGTACCAAACTTATCCCTTTTTTGTCCCCTGGCATAGCTCGACCTATCCGCTTGAACTATCCATATCTCAAATGAAAAACCAGTCAGCATAGATATTAAGGAGAACAAAGCACCGGCATATGATATTTTTGCCATATATTTCCAAGGGAGATAACTTTTGAGACTTCCAGTTTTCTTTCCTGCATTTAAGGGGGTCTAGTCAAAAAGAAAGCAGAAACTAATTCTTTGCTTTTTAAGTCAACCTACAAGGACAAGGGAGAGATTTTTTTTCTCCAAGAGTTGCTCCCCTTAAGTAAGGAAATAGCTTTTTCTGTCAGCCTGCAGAGTAGAAGTCTATTCATATACAAACTTTAATGTCTCAGTCACCTCCGGGACCATGAAAATTTGTTTGAGGCCAGGGTAGTTCAAGCCACTGAGGATTACTAATACCGCCATGCAAGGAGACTATAAGAATCTTATATGGGTGTGAGGGGTGGATTGAACAAGAGGCTCAATGAGCCTAAACCGCTCACCTGAGGAACTTAAGTTTTAACAATTCACAGACTTGACTACTAAATCTGCTAATAGAATCCAGCCCATTGACCCTTACAGGATAAAAGTCATCATTATTGCATTGCATTCCAAGTTTGAGACTTCTAGCTTCTATAGTTCCTGAGAAATCTTTGACGAAAATTTAACATTGGTCAAAATGGAGAGAAAGAAGAATGAAAGAACAGATGAACAAATAAGCTGAGAAAGCCCAATGTCTCTTATACAAAATAAGTCATCATTATTCTATTGAATACCAAATTTGATGCTTCTAGCTTTTATAGTTCCTGAGAAATCTTTGATTAAAAATTTAACATTGGTCTATTATCTCTATATGGAGAGAAAGAAGAATGAAGCAACAAATGAACCAGACTAGCTCCAAAACCTAATGCAGCCTTTCCCCTTGCCCAATGGTGCTACACATAAAATTTAAACAAGATTGGTCGACTGCCTTCTGAGATATGCTTCATTGAAAGTGTGGACGACGGATGGACGGACGACAGACGACGGACTCCGGAGCCTTGGTATACTATCAGCTCACTGGAGCCTTTGGCTCAGGTGAGCTAAAAATTCAAGTCGCTATTTCTGTCACAACATTTTCCCTACGTTAAGTCTATGGGCAAATTTTTTTGTCTCTCAAGGTCACGTAACTCCGAGGTCAATATTCCGATTCGGCCCAAAATCGAACTTAACCGAGATTTTATGCCTGTCCTCGTTACCTGCAAGTTTGAAGCTGATATGAATAAAAATAAAGTTGCTATCGTGGTCATAACGTATTTTTTTATGCTCAAGGGCAGGTAACTCCAAGGCAAATATTCCGATTCGGCCCAAAATCGAACTTAACCGAGATTTTATGTCTGTCCTCGTTACCTGCAAGTTTGAAGCTGATCTGAAAAAAATTCAAGTCGCTATCGTAGTCGCAACATTTTCCCTAATTAAGTCTATGGGCAAATTTTTTGTTGCTCAAGGTCACGTAACTCCGAGGTCAATATTCAGATTCGGCCAAAATTGAACTTAACCGAGATTTTATGCCTGTCCTCGTTACCTGCAAGTTTGAAGCTGATATGATTAAAAATAAAGTTGCTATCGTGGTCACAACGTATTTTTTTATGCTCAAGGGCAGGTAACTCCAAGGCAAATAATCCAATTCGGCCCAAAATTCAAACTTAACCGAGATTTTATGTCTGTCCTCGTTACCTGCAAGTTTGAAGCTGATCTGAAAAAAATTCAAGTCGCTATCGTAGTCACAACATTTTCCCTATGTAAAGTCTATGGGCAAATTTTTTGTCGCTCAAGGTCACGTAACTCCGAGGTCAATATTCCGATTCGAACTTAACTGAGATTTTATGCCTGTCCACGTTACCTGCAAGTTTGAAGCTGATCTGAATAAAAATAAAGTTGCTATCGTGGTCACAACGTATTTTTTTATGCTCAAGGGCAGGTAACTCCAAGGCAAATAATCCGATTTGGCCCAAAATCTAACTTAACCGAGATTTTATGTCTGTCCTCGTTACCTGCAAGTTTGAAGCTGATCTGAAAAAAATTCAAGTCGCTATCGTAGTCACAACATTTTCCCTATGTTAAGTCTATGGGCAAATTTTTTGTCGCTCAAGGTCACGTAACTCCGAGGTCAATATTCCGATTCGGCCCAAAATCGAACTTAACCGGGATTTTATGCCTGTCCTCGTTACCTGCAAGTTTGAAGCTGATCTGAATAAAAATAAAGTTGCTAACGTGGTCACAACGTATTTTTTCATGCTCAAGGGCAGGTAACTCCAAGGCAAATAATCCGATTCGGCCCAAAATCGAACTTAACCGTGATTTTATGTCTGTCCTCGTTACCTGCAAGTTTGAAGCTGATCTGAAAAAAATTCAAGTCGCTATCGTAGTCACAAGATTTTCCCTATGTTAAGTCTATGGGCAAATTTTTTGTCGCTCAAGGTCACGTAACTCCGAGGTCAATATTCCGATTCTGCCCAAAATCGAACTTAACCGAGATTTTATGCCTGTCCTCGTTACTAGCTAGAATGAAGTCGATCAGAAAAAATTGACGAAGCTAGAGTGATGACAAGTTTTTTCCTATGTTAAGTCTATGGGAGCTATATGTTGCCATGGTAACCAGAGTTCCACTCAGATCTGCATGAAAACCTTATGCAGTCTTTCCACTTGCCCAATTATGTTACACATGAAATTTGATCAAAGTCGGCCAAGTAGTCTTCAAGATATACATTTTTGAAATTCACATTAACCCTTATGCAAAAATGCACAAGGGCAGGTAACTCCTAAGTGTATGATCCGATTCTGCCAATTATCGAACTTGACCGAGATTTCATGGCTGTGCTGGTTATCTGTAAGAATGAAGCCAATCCGAACAAAAATTGAAGCAGCTACAGTGATGACAAAAACACACAAGGGCAGGTAACTCCTAAGTGAATGATCTGATTCTGCCAGTTATCGAACTTGACCGAGTTTTCATGGCTGTGCTGGTTATCTGCAAGAATAAAGCCAATCTGAAAATAATTGAAGCAGCTACGGTGATGACAACATTCTCCCCATGTTAAGTCAATAGGCAATTTTTTCAACGCTCAAGGGCACGTAACTCCTGAGTGAATAATCCGATTCAGCCCAAAATCGAACTTGATCGAGATTTCATGCCTGTCCTCGTTATCTGCAAGAATGAAGTCGATCAGAAAAAAATTGACGGAGCTAGAGTGATGACAAGCTTTTTCCTAACGCTCAAGGGCACGTAACTCCTGAGTGAATAATCCGATTCAGCCCAAAATCGAACTTGATCGAGATTTCATGCCTGTCCTCGTTATCTGCAAGAATGAAGACAATCAGAAAAAAATTGACGGAGCTAGAGTGATGACAAACTTTTTCCTATGTTAAGTCTATGGGAGCTATTTGTTGCCATGGCAACCAGAGTTCCAATCCGATCTGCCCGAAAACAGTATGCAGCCTTTCCCCCTACCTGATAATGCTTCACATGAAATTTGATCAAGATTGGCCCACTGGTTCCGGAGATATACTTCTTTGAAAGTGTGGATGACGACGACGGACGACGACGACGGATGACGACGGACGCCGGCTCGTGGTATACTAATACCTCACATGAGCCTTCGGCTCAGGTGAGCTAAAAATCCGTCCCGAGGGACACTGTCCGGCATCACGAGGCTTGCCTCATGATGCCGGACAGTGATCCCGAGGGACGGATTTTTCTATCCACCCCTCACACCCATATTGGATTCTTTTTCTTGTATACCTTCCATTTCTATTGCGAATTTTTAATGCTGCTATCACTTCGGTTACCGACGTCCGCCATTTTGTGATGACACAACAGGAATGTTTAGTGACGTCACGCATGACGCCGCCGCGCATGAGTTTGTAATCAACCAGTGCATTTATCAAACACGCGATTATTCGATTTGGGGTCTGAACACGAGGGTCAGAACATGAATTTCTATCCCAGGGTAAAATCACGGATTTCCTTGTCTGGTGTCCAAGAAATATAGGGGATATTGGGGTTAATTTTGGGGAATCTGTTCTTAGTCCTGTAATAAAGGTATGTTGTGTGTACTCAACAGAATCGCCTCATTGACGCCATTGTAATGCGTACACACAGCATATATTTGCAAGATGAAAGAAGAAAATCTCACGAAATTATCCCTCACTACTTCTAACCTGTAAAATTTCCTTAGGGCTCAAGAATGGGTTTGACTCAGCCATGGTAAATGAGCCATCGGTGCTGGAGCCAACAAAATTTGACTCAAGTGCTAAGAAAAGATTCGATTCAGCCAGTGCATCTGCACATGCGGATATGAGTCCATGCTTGGGTCATGTTAATATAAGGCATGATTTGTTTGTTTCTATTGGAGTTTAACGGCTCAGTTAACACTATTTTAGGTCATTTTTGAGCTGGTCAGTTTACCTACCCACACTTTTCCTGGGCAGGCTTATACGTAAGCGGTTCACATATACAGTGAACATTCTTTCGCCAGAAACTGACAACTCCCCATCTTGAATCAACGGAAGGGAGAGAATGACTGTAGAAAAGATTTCATGATCAATTGCCACATAAATGATGCCGAGCCCGGCAGGTATTGGACCCGCATCCTGATCAGCAGTCAAATGTGCATCCGACTGTGCTGCCAAGGCCAGCAAGGCATGATTTAATGAGTCATATGAGCAGGTTATTGACAGAACAGGTTACAACTTGGTGCCACTGGTAAAAACTGGTCACCCTGAGTGATTGCTAAGTCTGTTCAGCCTTCACATGCTTGCTCCGCAAATGGCCTATTTAGGTTATTTATAAGATTACTCCACAAAACGCCAAACAGTACAGATTGATATGAAATTCAGATTTTCCTGTAACATTAATATACTAATTTTTATAGCCTGTATAAAGAGGAGAATTTCTCTATCCTGCAGATAAGGATGAGTACCGTATAATGATCCTAAGTATTGGGACAGACAGGCCTAAACTAACAGTGCAGACCCAGATCAGACTGCTCCTGAATGATTTGGTTGGTTGATTTGAGGTTTAACGTCCACGTCAACACTGTAGGTCATTTTGGAGACATTGTTTCCAATTTTGTGGGACTTTTACCCGACATCGAGATGAAATGACATCTCAAGCCCTGTCGCCCAATGAAACCAATAGGGTTTATTAGCATGGACGGTCCGCCTCGCACTGCGGTTCCTGGACAGGCTTAGATCCTCTAAGCGGTTTACCAGTACTAGTGTGCGGGCCAGATTCAGCTCTGCGTGGAAGCATCATGCAGCCCATATATTTCTTCAAGCTCCTATGGGCGGGGGCCTCTGCTCCTGGAGGAGCAGTCTGATCAGGGTCTACACTGTTGGCCATTCTGTCTGCCACTTTTGGACTCCTTGCTGGTTCATGAAACAAATTTAAAATTTTAGGAGAATAACAGCAAGACCTCAAGGTGTCCACATTTTTAGGATTTTTACGGTAATGCGAATAATTTATTAACCCTTGTCCTGCTGAGCCCGGATACGCATTATTTTCCAAACAATGAAGATCCAGATCAGATGGCTTCAGAAGCCATCTGATCAGGATCTACATTGTTTGCCAGTAAGATTGTGAATATGTTGCAACAATTTGCATCAAATAATCTGATTGGTTGATAATCGGTATTGGGAGTGGCATATATGAATATTCGGCAGGACAAGGGTTAAAGGATAATTTTCCCTATATCTTGTTAGAAACATAATTATGTTGAAGGTACTTATTAGAATTGCCTCCACAAGGCTTTATAATTTCCTCATCTTGTTTTTCTTCTACTTTTTAAAGGATTTCATTGGTCAATGAGCAATGTGCATGCATGCATGAGATATCTATCTCATTGGATGATATTTCCACATCACACTATGTTGAAACATAAATACTAAATTCAGAAGCATTATCAATCTCTTCATAGTGTTTTATTAACCCTTATCTTGCTGTTCACGACAACCCCTATCTTTGCAAACAGTGTAGATCCTGATCAGATGGCTTCTGAAGAAGCCATCTGATCAGGATCTACACTGTTTGGCATTCAGTTTATGAATTTTTAGCAATAAATTACATCAAGCAATTTGATTGGTTGATAGGCAGAAATGGGTGTGGCTTAAATGAATATTCAGCAAGATGAGGGTTAAGAATAAAATTAATTTACATGAATCTATCAAAACGTTTTTTCTATGGAGCACCTTTACCCTCAAGACAGCATGAAAAACAGCATCTGAGAATGATGTCTATTTCTGCTGTCTGCTGCATCTTCTATTTCAGAATACAGGCAAACAGTGTAGACCCTGATCAGACTGCTCCTAGAGGAGCAGTCTGATCTGGATCCACATGGTATTCAACAACTTTTACGTAACCAGAAAAGCAGATGACAATTGTTGTGATTGGCATCTTAAGTGTTAACATGACACCATAACCTTGTGGCACACAAGCACAGTAATTAATATTAAGGGATGCAACTCTTTCAAGAATATACCGGCCCCGATAGCTCAGTTGGTAGAGTGTCCGCTCCGGGGAACGGGAGGTCTCGGGTTCGATCCCGGGCCGGGACATACCAAAGTCGTTAAAAATGGTACTAGCTGCTCCTCGCTTGGCACTCAGATTTACGGGGTAGAGCTAGGACTGGTCGATCCAGTGTCAGGATAATGTGACTGGGTGTGGTATCATGTAATGTGTCTGGGACATGATACTTCAGTGAGGCAGCACTATAAACGTGAGCATTGAGCTCCCTGTCGCAACCAGACACCGTCGTGATATGACTGAAAAATTGTTGAAAGCGACGTTAAACCCGAATTCACACACACACACACACACTCTTTCAAGAATATTTGGTCATGCTTAGTAGGGGTCAATTCTTAATGGAAAGTACCATATTTACTGTATGTATTCAGACAGATAGGCTTGAACACATGATGTGTCATCAGGGTCTACAATCTTTACTGCCACTTACATAGCTATTTTAGACACAACATTAGGCAGTATGTTGTATGTGTTCAAATTTAGAATTCGAGGTGTACGAAAACTGGAGCTAATAATAAGTGCAAATTCTTTTATGGGAAGATCCCTTTTCAAGGTGCATTCTTCTCCTTTAGCCCTATCCTGCTGTTCACAACAACCCCTACTTTTGCAAGCAGTGTCAATCCAGATCAGATGGCTTCTAAAGAAGCCATCTGATCAGGATCTACACTGTTTTGTCAATCAGTCTGTGAATTTGAATAGGAACATTATATAATGCAATCTGCTTGGCTGATAGTTAGAAATGGGTGGCTAATTAAAATATTCAGCAGGATAAATGTTAGGACAAAATACTGTATCTTACCTGGTGGATAAAAACCAAAAGGTCCTGGAAATGGTGGGGGTATAGGTGGTGGCGGGCCCCACCCTGGTGGTGGCGGTCCTGGAGGTCCGGCAAAGAAACCTCCCCTGCCTGGGCCTTTGAACTTCTTTGGGTTTCCACTGCTGCCTGGTGAATGAGTTCTTTTGCCACTGTCCATTGTCTCTGCTGATCACTGGTTCCCTGTTGACTGCTAGTTTACCCTGCTGAACACGACAACCCCCACCTTTGCAAACAGCACAGATCCAGATCAAGCCATCTGCTTTGGATCTACACCACTTGTCAGGCAGCTTGTGAATTTAATGGATACAGTATATCATGCATTTTGATTGACTGATAGTCAGCAATGGGTGCGGCTAAATTAATTTCTTCAGCAGGATACAGGTTGAATTTAAGCTGAATAGTATCATCCTCCCTTTATATAGCAGGGGCCAGTCATTCAAAACTAATGACATCGTTAGTTAACATTTGTTAAAACTTTGATCATTGAATATGGCAAATATACTATTATTTTTGCTGAAAAAATGTGAGTAGCCTTTGCGTATGCAAAAGATACATTTTTTCAGCACAAATACCAAACTTTCAGACATTGTACTCGCTAGAATATTTAACAATATGACCATTAATGAGCTCGTTAAGCTAACGAGGCTCTGAACAACTGGCCCCAGGAGTCAGTTTTAAAATTAAGGAGTGGGGTTGGATCAAGGTAGTGATTTATTTGTGTGTGGATGAGCATTTTGCATACCACAAAGCTAGCACTTGATCAGATGCTGCTTTCTGTGGGGTCTAATGCAGCATCTGATAGAGGCTCCACTGTTTGTCAATGTTTCATGTGGGGTTTGTTGTCTAAATTTGGTTACGCTTGTCCAACAAATCATGCTTTGTATTAATTTGTTATCTGTGTTCTGTGCTTTTACGGTACATAATTGGATCGTTTATTTAGGCAAAAACTTGTTTTATTTATTTTGTTTATGCGGTTTTAAAGCCCTTAAATTGCAAATTGTATCTTTCCAATGTTATCTTCATCTACTTTATTAAATGGTTTGTTCTGGCAAAAGCCGTTTTATTTTTTTTTCTTTTAAAACCCTTAAATTGTCACTTGTAACTTGCCAATGTTATCTTCATCTACTTTATTGAAAGGTTTGTTTAGTCTGTTTTAAAACCCTTAAATTGCCAAATCATAACTTGCCAATGTTTTCTTCATCTACTTTATTGAATGGTTTTCTTGTCAAAAACTGTTTTATTTATGCTGGTTTAAAACCCTTAAATTGTCAATCATAACTTGGCAATGGCAATGTTTTCTTCATCTACTTTACTGAATGGTTTGTTTAGGCAAAAACTGTTTCATTTGTTTAGGCTGATTTAAAACCCTTGAATTTCCAATCATAATGTGCTGATGTTATTATACCTGCTTTTTCGAAGAAAAATCGGGTATATTGTTTTCGTACCACAGTTGACTCCGGCGTCAGTCCATCTGTCCGTCCGTACGTCCGTCACGTTTCTTGTAAATGGATCTCCTCTGCAACCACTGAAGCTAAACTTTTGAAACTTTGCATGTGGATAGTACATGGTATGAAGATGGCAGTGGGCTACTTTTTTGTGACCTTGACCCCAACATGGCTCCAAGGTCAAAGGTCAAATAGTATGGTTTGGCATATCTCCTAAACTATTCGAGTTACACTTCTGAAACTTTGCTTATTGGATGGTCCTTGGAATATAGAATATGTTGGGCTACTTTTGGTGTGATCTTGTCCTCAATATGACCCCAAGGTCAAAAAGTATGATTTTGCCATATCTTCTAAACTATTGGAGTTACACTTCTGAAATTGTGGTTATTGGATGGCCCTTGGAATATAGAATAAATTTGGATACTTTTGGTGTGACCTTGACCTCAACATGACCCACAGGTCAAAGGTCAAAAAGTATGACTTTTCCATATCTTCTAAACTATTGGAGTTACACTTCTAAAACTTGGTTATTGGATGGCTGTTGGAATATAGAATAAGTTGGGATACTTTTGGTGGACCTCAACATAACCCCAAGGTCAAAGGTCAAAACATATGACTTTGCCATATCTTCTAAACTATTAAGTTACACTTCTGAAACTTTGCTTATCAGTTAGAATGTTCTTTGCAACTTTTTTTAAATTACATGTAGTTTTGGCTAGCTAATACATAGTCATTAGTGTTATTTATAGAAAAAGTGGGTATTTGCGATGGTATACTATCGACTGCTGATCTAGTCTATCTATTTTCATGTGTATGTCAAACCTGATTTTCTCTGAGAAAAAAGAAATGAAGTTAAAGGAAATGGGAACATCTTCAGGGGAGGCAACACCTGCAAAAGTATTTTTGTCTCCCATGTCAATAGGGGTCAACTCTTAAAAAGAATTTGCTCCGTTAACAGTAGACCCCTTCTTCAGTGGGACAGGGTTTTTAGAAAAGTGAACTGGAAGTCCCAAAAGTTCTCCTTTTGAAAAATGGCAGAAAAAAATCTGCCAGGTGTTCTCATTCCACTTAACTGCCCTTTTGTCAATTGGTGAATCTACAGGAATAAATTACAGTTCATCAATTATTACTTGATTGGTTGATAGTCAGAAATGGATATGACAAACTTAATTTAAACAGCAGAACAAGGGTTAACTACACAAATACTGGAGCAGATAGTTGCATGCTGTTGCTGAATTGGAGTTTATAGACATGTCAATCCTTGTGGGTCATTTTGTGTAGTCTCCCAGAGAAATGGAGAAGATAGTAGACCAGATGAAATCAAGGGTATAGGAGCATGAGGAGTGGATAAAAAAGAAATTAATTGAAGCACAACTGTGGCCTCTAGAGTGCACTCAAGGTTTTAACAAAATCTGACCTGTTGACATAACTTAAACCAATATGACCCATTGCCCCTCAGTGAGCCAATATCAGTTGGATGCCCCAGTGAGGTAAGCTACACCACACAGTCGCCTCACCAAACCACCAAACAAAGAGGTCCTTACCACCTTTGTGGGTTGTTCAAAAGTGGTCTTCAAGACCACTTTTGAACAGTACCAAAGGTGGTCCCTGACCAGAGACCATTGTGTGCAGAAAACAAAGAAAGAATAACTGCACCATTCTATATACATGAGGGCCCAGAGGGCCCTGGTTCGCTCACCTGATCCAATGTATAACAAGTGGGCCCCGGGCAGGGTCAATTTTGGGCCCAGAGCTATAATTTGAACAATCTTGGTAGAGGTCCACAAGATGAAGCTTCATATCGAATATGAACGACCTGGGCTTTCTGGTTTCAGAGAAGAAGATTTTAAAGGTTTACCCTGCATATAGAAGTCTATGTAAAACAAGATTTTCAATATATAAGTCTATGTTAAACCAAAGGGCCCCGGAGCGGGGGCATTTTTGGCCCCAGGGCTATAATTTGAACAATCTTGGTAGAGGTCCACTAGCTGAAGCTTCATAACAAATATCAAAGACCTAAGCCTTGTGTTTCAGAGAAGATGATTTTTAAAGATTTTCCCTATATAAGTCTATGTAAAACCAAAGGGCCACATGGCGGGGGCTTTGTTGGTCTCAGGGCTATAATTTGAACAATCTTTATAGAGGTCCACTAGCTGAAGCTTCATAACAAATATCAAAGACCTAAGCCTTGTGGTTTCAGAGAAGAAGATTTTTCAAGATTTTCCCTATATAAGTCTATGTAAAACCAAAGGGCCCGGAGCGGGGGGCATTTTTGGCCCCAGGGCTATAATTTGAACAATCTTGGTAATGGTCCACAAGATGAAGCTTCATACCAAATATCAAAGACCTGGGCCTTGCAGTTTCAGAGAAGAAGATTTTTCAAGATTTTCCCTATATAAGCCCATGTAAAACAAAAGGGACCTGGTGCGGGGGCATTTTTGGCCCCAGCACTATAATTTGAACAATCTTGGTAGGGGTCCACTAGATGAAGCTTCATACCAAATATCAAAGACCTGGGCCTTGCGGTTTCAGAGAAGAAGATTTTTCAAGATTTTCCCTATATAAGCCAATGTAAAACCAAAGGGCCCCCATGCGGGGGCATTTTTAGCTCCAGCACTATAATTTGAACAATCTTGGTAGGGGTCCACTAGATGAAGCTTCATACCAAATATCAAAGACGGTTAGACTGAGGCCTTGCGGTTTCAGAGAAGAAGATATTTAAAGATTTTCCCTATATAAGCCTATGTAAAACCAAAGGGCCCCCGTGCGGGGGCATTTTTTGCCCCAGCACTATAATTTGAACAGTCTTGGTAGGGGTCCACTAGATGAAGCTTCATACCAAATATCAAAGACCTGGGCCTTGCGGTTTCAGAGAAGAAGATTTTTCAAGATTTTCCCTATATAAGCCCATGTAAAACAAAAGGGCCCCCGCGTGGGGGCAATTTTAGCTCCAGCACTATAATTTAAACAATCTTGGTAGGGGTCCACTAGATAAAGCTTCATACCAAATATCAAAGACCTGGGCCTTGCAGTTTCAGAGAAGATTTTTAAAGATTTTCCCTATATAAGCCCATATAAAACCAAAGGGCCCCCGTGCGGGGGCATTTTTGGCCCCAGCACTATAATTTGAACAATCTTGGTAGGGGTCCACTAGATGAAGCTTCATACCAAACATCATAGACCTGGGCCTTGTGGTTTCAGAGAAGAAGATTTTTAAAGATTTTCCCTATATAAGCCTATGTAAAACCAAAGGGCCCCAGTGCGGGGGCATTTTTGGCCCCAGCACTATAATTTGAACAATCTTGGTAGGGGTCCACTAGATGAAGCTTCATACCAAATATCAAAGACCTGGGCCTTGCGGTTTCAGAGAAGAAGATTTTTTAAGTTTTCGGTGAAAAAAATCTATTTTTGGCTACTGTGACCTATATGTGCAACGGACCGGAACCATTTGAACAACTTTGAAAGGGGACCACCTAAGGATCATTCCTGTGAAGTTTGGTCAAAATCCAATCAGTGGTTTAGGAGATGTCGTTTGAAGAAAAGTTTACGGACGCACGCACGGACGCACACACGCACGCACGACGGACAAAAAGTGATCCCAAAAGCTCACCTTGTCACTACGTGACAGGTGAGCTAAAAATCAGTCTTAACCCTTGTCCTGCTGTCTTAACCCTTGTCCTGCTGAGCCCGGATATGCCTTATTTTCCAAACAATGAAGATCCAGATCAGATGGCTTCTGAAGAAGCCATCTGATCAGGAGCTTCATTGTTTGTCGTTCAGATCGTGAATTTGTTGCAATAATTTGCATCAAGTAATCTGATTGGTTGATAATCGGTAGTGGGTGTGGCATATATGAGTATTCAGCAGGACAAGGGTTAATATTAGATGGTTTCAATAGCCGCATTTTACTGTATGTAGTAAAATAACCATTTGAAAGCCAAGACTTGATGCTATGATTGGCACTAGTAGCATGGGAACAAGGTCATTTTCAGACACCTCGACTCCTTACCATACTTGTTCAAAAATTTAACCCATTTAACCAATAGTGGACTCTTATATGTTAGAAAAAGTCCATTTGTCTTATAAGGGGTGTCAGGCCTATTTTTTCGTTTTTATTCTATTTTTGACGGAAAATTCTATTAGCAAATAGTGCAGGCATTGATCAGATGCCGCATTCTACGGTGTCTGATGTGGGCCTGTACTGTTTGCCAAGGTACCCTTTAGGGGTTTCCCGCATACAATGGGTACTATTTAAATTGTAGCACCAGGTCAGATTTATTGGTTTGTTTGATTGACTGATTGATTGATTTGAGGTTTAATGTACCCGTCAATACTGTGAAGGTCATTTTGGGGACGTTGCTTCCGATGTTGTGGGACTTTTACCCGACATTGAGATGAAATGACATCTCAAGCCCTGCCAACCAATGAGACCAATAGGGTTTATGAGCATGAACGGTCAGACACTCGCACCGCTTTGCCTGGGCAGACTAAGATCCTCTAAGCGGTTTAGCAGTACTCATGTGCGGGTCGGTTTCAGCTCTGCATGAAAGCATCATGCAGCCCATTTATTTCTTTGATTGTTTGTTTGAAGTTTAACACCCCAGTTAACATCAAGCCTGTTACTTTACCTAATCACATTTTTCCTGGACATCAGTATTTCAGTCACTGAAGTTGCACTGTATTTTAAGGGGAATGGGAACACCTAGCAGATTTTTCCCCCCATTTTTCACCATTTCCCCGGGACTACCTGTTTGCTTTTCTATAAGCCCTGTCCATCTGAAAAAGGGGTCTACTCTTAAAGAAAAGAATTTGTTCTCAGGAGCAAATTCTTTCCTTTCAGAGTTGACCCCTATTGACACGGGAGACAAAAATACTTTTGCAGGAGTTGCCTCCCCTCAGGGTGTATCCATGCCCCTTAATTTGAAGCATTTACAATTGTAGAACATGAAAATGCTATATTTCAACAATGTCATAAACTTAGCAAAGTGTTTGTTTGATTTGATGTTTAATGTCCCCGTCAACACTATATAGGTCATTTTGAAGATGTTGGTTTCAATTTTGTGGGACTTTTACCAGACATTGAGATGAAATGACATCTCAAGCCCTGTCACCCAATGAAACCAAAAGGGTTTATAAGCATGGACGGTCCAACTAGCACTGCATACCTGGGCAGGCTTAGATCCTCTAAGTGGTTTACCAGTACCCATGTGTGGTTGGATTCAGCTCTGCGTGGAAGCATCATGCAGCCCATTTATTTCTTCAAGCCACGATGGGTGGGCGCCGCCTTACCAAAGTGTAGATCACACCAAGTGTGTAGCTGTTGATCACACCAAGTGTGTAGATGTTGATCACACCAAGTGTGTAGCTGTTGATCACACCAAATGTGTAAGTGATGATCACACCAAGTGTGTAGCTGTTGATCACACCAAGTGTATAGGTGTTGATCACACCAAGTGTGTAGCTGTTGATCACACCAAGTGTGTAGCTGTAAGTCCTAGGAAGTACCAATTAAATATCTTGACCTCAGAGTGACAATGCTTTTTACCAAATTTACGGTATGCATTTGGATAGACAGGCCTGAGCTAACAATGTAAACCTAGATGAGATGTCATAGAATGTATTTGAAGAGAGAGGAGTGATATAACAGTGTAGAGTGTAGACCCAGATAAGCTGCTGCAAAATGCAGCATCTCATCAGGGTCTATTATATACTGTCTGCTACTCATCTAGCTATTTTCGGACACAATGTACATGCCTTTGTTTCGCTACACGGACTGAACTATTAATATGCTTTGTAAAGAGTCAAAACTGTCCTGATAATTGAGTTGAAAACCAGATGCAAAATGATCTTGACCCCAGAATGACAATGCTTTTTACCAAATTTACGGTATGAATTTGGATAGACAGGCCTGAGCTAACAATGTAAACCTAGATGAGATGTCATAGAATGTATTTGAAGAGAGAGGAGTGATCTAACAGTGTAGAGTGTAGACCCAGATAAGCTGCTGCAAAATGCAGCATCTCATCAGGGTCTATTATATACTGTCTGCCACTCATCTAGCTATTTTCGGACACAATGTACATGCCTTTGTTTCGCTACACGGATTGAACTATTAATATGATTTGTAAAGAGTCAAAACTGTCCTGATAATTGAGTTGAAAACCAGATGCAAAATGATCAAGTCCATTACATTCAAGTGCATGTAATATACAGTTTATTCATTTCTCCCATTTTAAAAATGTGATTTATAAACCAAGGTATGTAAAATAAATTGATATAAAAGAAACTCGTGCTTCGCATTCGTTTCTTTATCAGATTTTTTTACCTCCCTCGGTTTACAAATCCTATTATGTTGGGATATTCGGGATAATCCATTTTTAAACCGAGGGAGGTTAAAAGAATCTGATAAAGAAACTCATGCTTCGCACTCGTCAGATTTTTTTACCTACCTCGGTTTATAAATCCTATATTCAAAACAGTATGAATAAATTTGATATACACCACAACCTCATTATAACATGCTTCATTACAACACGGTTTTGGATATAACACAGTTTCAAGATGGACCCCAAAAATGTATAGATTATATAGAAAAATGACCATAAATGGTCACTTTTCTATATAATCTATACATTTTTGTTTGGATATAACAGTTGTTTAACTATCACGGTTTCTGCTGTGGACCCCAACAATAGTGTTATAAAGAGGTTGAGGTGTATAAAGTACACCTGCAACCTCAGATCCTCTGTTTAACACAGTTGTTGGGGTCCAAAGCAGAAATCATATAAGTTAACCTTTAGCCCACTCTCGGCTTTAATATAGCAGATGAGACCATCCTTAAAAAAAATTTTGTTTGCTTTGCTCCTACCCATCATATGTGAGGTGGGTAGGAAGGTAGGTCTTATTTTTTTTTCAGATCTGAAAAAATATTTGACCCATAAAGCACCATGTTAAATATGAAAGCAGTATCACTAAGCAATCAAAAGGTATGGCCAAGAAATGTAGGCGCTAGAGCGATGACAAAGTTTTTCTAAAAATAACCACAGTGACCTTGACCTTGAGGTCATGACCTTGAAAGTCGAACTCGCTCGAGATATTGTCATAAGGAACATTTGTGTGAAGTTATATTGAAATCAGTTAAGAAATGTTGGCGCTTGAGCGATGACAAAGTTTTTCTAAAAATAGCCACAGTGACCTTGACCTTGAGGGGGGGGGGGTGTCTGGATGGACAAAAATTATGGTACCACAAGAAAGGTCTTGTGACAAGGAGTGCACGTGTGAAATATGAAAGCCCTACTACTTACCAATCGAAAGTTATGGCCAATGTTAAAGTTTATAAAAGTAGGTCAAACGTCAAGGTCAAGAGGTCAAAAATTATGGTACCACTAGAAAGGTCTTGTGACAAGGAGTGCACATGTGAAATATGAAAGCCCTACCACTTACCAATCGAAAGTTATGGCCAATGTTAAAGTTTTTTAAAAGTAGGTCACACATCACGGTCAAGGTCAAAAATTATGGTACCACTAGAAAGGTCTTGTGACAATGAATGCACATATGAAATATGAAAGCCCTATCACTTACCAATCGAAAGTTATGGCCAATGTTAATGTTTTTAAAAATTTAAAAAACAAGATGTGTTTGTGAAACACTGATGCCCCCGGACAGCGCCAATGTTAATGTTTTTAAAAATTTTGAAAAAAATAGGTCAAAGGTCAAGTTCAAGGTCACGAGATCAAAAATTATGGTACCACTGGAAAGGTCTTGTGATAAGGTATACACATGTGAAATATGAATGCTCTATCTATTACCATTCAAAAGTTATGCCCAATGTTAAAGTTTTTGAAGACGGACAAACGGACAAACAGACAAACGGACAAACAGACGGACAGACCAAAAACTATATGCCCCCGAATCTCTTAGATTCCGGGGGCATAAAAAATAGGTCAAAGGTCAAGTTCAAGGTCACAAGATCAAAAATTATGGTATCACTGGAAAGGTCTTGTATTGTATACACATGTGAAATATGAAAGCTCTATCTATTACCATTCAAAAGTTATGCCCAATGTTAAGGTTTTTGTAGACAGACAAACGGAGGTCAAAGGTCAAGTTCAAGGTCACGAGATCAAAAACTAGAGCTGTCAGTGAAACTGACTAGGGCCCCGGCAGCGCTATCAGAGGAGTAAAAATTTGTGGACGGAAAGACAGACAGACAGACGGACGGACAGAGTGATTACTTTAGGGCACCCACACTTTCAGTGCGGGGCCCTAATTATGGTACCACCTTATCTTGTGATAAGGTATACACATGTGAAATATGAAAGCTCTATCTATTACCATTCAAAAGTTATGCCCAATGTTAAGGTTTTTGTAGACAGTCAAACAGACAAACGGACAAACAGACAGACAGACCAAAAACTATATGCCCCCGAATCTCTTAGATTCCGGGGGCATAAAAATCTTTTCCTCAGAATGGTAATAAAATTTTTTTGGTAGGGGCAATCAGTGCGGGTAGGTAGGAGCACAGCAAACCAAGAATTTTTTAAGGATGGCCTGACAAATTGTTGATAGTTTTCTTATTTTTCCCCCAAAACAAAATTTGACATCTCATGCCAATTGACTCACAGAGACAATTTGCATGAGATGTCAAATCCTGTTTTCTTGGAAATATAAGAAAAATATTTCAAAATGTCATCTGCTGTAAAAATAACCAGCATGCAGAGCTTTAAACAACTGGTTATATCAAAACAAAAAAAATGCATAGACGATACGTATAATCTATACATTTTTGGGCCCCATCTTTAAACTGTGTTATATCCAAAACCATGTTACAATTAACAGTGTCAATATAGGTTTATGTGTAATTTCATGCTCATTTAAGTTCAGCATGAAAAAAAATTTAACTTTAGGCCCTGAAATTTGGAGCAAGAATATGACACTAACCACTACATTTGACATAGGTATGATAGATATCACATCCAGTGATCAGGCAAGACAAGGTACATAATGCTGCAAAGGGACATAACCTACTTCACAAAATATACCTCTCTTGAAGTACCTGATCAAGGGAAATGACTTCTTCAAACAGTGAACATAAAACAACTAGAAGTTAGAGATGAAGCATACCAGTTTACAACTATGCTACAATCTGTCCACATTTGTACCAAATTTGTAAGACAGGTTTAATTATGTAGCTATAGTTTATCAAACTTGTCCACAAAATCTCTAACTTCAAAGACGTAACATGACTTCCAGAGTATGACTTCTTTCACCAAAGGATTCGAGATCCATTTCAATTTTTGTTGTTTATTTCAAGATTGATCCTTTGTATATCTGAGATCCACTATTTATATAAACAATGTGTCAACACAACACATACACCCACCCAGGAGCCATCCTTAGCCAGAAACAATGATTTTGCAAAAAATGAAATTGAAAAAGGACCATTACTCCAAAAATAATCAGCAGATTTTAAACTAAATCAAACTTTATCTATATGTTATGATTATATACCCATGTTATAATAAATTCAAAAACCTAATCAAGAAATCTTTTCAAAAGGTATTAAATGGAAACCATTGTCACATGTAAACTAGAACTGTCAGAGAATCTGACTATAGCCCCGCTATAGCGCTATCAGAAAAGAAAAATTAAAAAAACTAGAAAAGTGTCCAGACGACACGGATGCCCCCGCCAAGGGCCCCACCTCACCCCGAAAATCCATGTTACAAGAAAACTTTTTAAGTGTGTGACCTTGTCATCAGGAACATTTGTGAGAAGTTATATTGAAATTGGTGAAAAAATGTAAGCACTACAGCAATGACAAAGTTTTTCTAAAAATAGCCACAGTAACCTTGACCTTGAAAGTCGAACTCGCTCGAGGTATTGTCATAAGGAACATTTGTGTGAAGTTATATTGAAATCAGTGAAGAAATGTAGTCGCTAGAGCGATGACAAAGTTTTTCTAAAAATAGCCACAGTGACCTTGACCTTGAAAGTGGAACTTGCTAGAGATATTGTCATAAGGAACATTTGTGTGAAGTAATACTGAAATTGGTGAAAAAATGTAAGCGCATGAGCAATGACAAAGTTTTTCTAAAAATAGCCACAGTGACCTTGACCTTGAAAGTCAAACTCATTCGAGGTATTGTCATAAGGAACATTTGTGTGAAGTTATTTTGAAACCATTGAAGAAATGCAGGCGAAAGAGCTATGACAAAGTTTTTCTAAAAATAGCCACAGTGACCTTGACCTTGAGGTCATGACCTTGAAAGTCAAACTCGCTCGAGATATTATTATAAGGACCATTTGTGTGAAGTTATATTGAAATCAGTGAAGAAAATATAGAAGCTAGAGCTATGTTGTGCGAGGGGATAATTAAAAAAAATTTAAGTCTGTGACCTTGACCTAGAGCTCATGGGCATGGGTGGGGGTATCGCTGAATAAAATGGACAGGTATCTAACATCATACCAAATATCAACTCAATCCATTGCACGATTTGGAAAATATCAACTCTTAAAATATCTAATTAAAAATTTCTAAGTCTGTGACCTTGACCTTGAAGGCATAGGCATGAGTGGGGGTATTGCCAAATAAACATTTGGACCTGTAACTATCATCATAGCATACATAAGCCAAATCCATAATATAGTTTGGAAAATTTGAGCTCTTTAAAATCTTTCACATTAAAATTGTCTAAGTCTGTGACCTTGACCTTGAGGGCATGGGTGGGGGTACTGCTGAATAAAACATTGTACCTATATCTATCATCATATGAACCAAAGCCATCATAAAAGTTCAGGTTCTAGCAGGTACAAATACCTTAACTGGAGTCTTTAACATGGAAAATTTCTAAGTCCATGACCTTGACCTTGAGGCCATGGGCATGGGTGGGGGTATCGCTGAATAAAACTTTGGACCTATATCTATAATCATACCAAATATGAACCAATTCCATCAAATGGTTTGGAAAATATGAGTTCTAAAATGTTCAAGTCTACCTGTTACAAAAACCTTAACCTGAGTCTTTACCATTGAAAATTTCTTCTAAGTCTGTGACCTTGACCTTGAGGTCACACGCATGGGTGGGGGTATTGCTTAATAAAACTTTGGACCTATATCTATCATCATACCAAAGATGAACCAGTTCCATCAAATGGTTAGGAAAATATGAGTTCTAAAAGTTCAGGCTCTACCTGTTACAAAAACTTTAACCTGAGGTTACAGGATCACGTACGTACGTACGTACGTACGTACGTACGTACACACACACGTACAGACGGACGTACACATGTACGCACGTACGCACGTACGGAAAACCCAAAAACTATATGCCCCCGGCATCATATGATGCGGGGGCATAAAAATGTTTTCAGGCACGAATTATTACTGTACTGAGTTTATTCCAAGAGCCATTTTTAAATGTTCAAAGGGCAACAACTCCAAAAGTAGGCAATCTAGAGTTATGGTTCATGCACTCTGCACATAGTTTTATAGTGCTTTACATTGTGTTAAGTTTCCTGAAAATACCACAAAAGGTTTTTTAGTTATGGAGCGGACACGGTTAAAATTGCCATTTTTCAATGTTCAAAGGGCAATAACTAAAAAAGTAGGCAATCCAGAGTTATTGTTCATGCGCTCTCTGCACATTGTCTCATAGTGCTTTACATTTGTGTGAAGTTTCATGACAATACCTCAAACGGTTTTTGAGTTTCAACAGAATTATGGAATCACAGAAGGACAAGGCAAATCCAATATACCGGCAGTCCCCTCTTTCAAAGTGGGGCTATAATTAAGTTGGAAAAAAGGCTGTAACTCCCATACTATCTGGTGGATTGTATCTAAAACTGAACTTTACCTGCATTATATACCAGTGTTTTAAATACCGGTATGCATCCAATCTACTAATCTTTTCAAAATATATCTATCAGAAACCATTTTACCAATGAAAAACTGAAGTTTTAAAAGGAAATGTCAGCAATTTGTCCTGTTTTATCACAAAACAAAATCATCGATATGGTGAAGTGAACTATTAGCAAAAACAAGAGGGCCCAGAGGGCCCTGGTTCGCTCACCTGATCCAAAGCATAACAAGTGGGCCCCGGGCAGGGTCAATTTTGGCCCCAGGGCTAAAATTTGAACAATCTTGGTAGAGGTCCACAAGATGAAGCTTCATATCGAATATGAAAGACCTGGGCTTTCTGGTTTCAGAGAAGATGATTTTAAAGGTTTACCCTGCATATAGAAGTCTATGTAAAACAAGATTTTTCCTATATAAGTCTATGTTAAACCAAAGGGCCCCTGAGCGGGGGCATTTTTGGCCCCAGGGCTATAATTTGAACAATCTTGGTAGAGGTCCACTAGCTGAAGCTTCATAACAAATATCAAAGACCTAAGCCTTGTGTTTCAGAGAAGATGATTTTTAAAGATTTTCCCTATATGTCTATGTAAAACCAAAGGGCCACGGGGCATTTTTGGTCTCAGGGCTATAATATGAAAATCTTTATAGAGGTCCACTAGCTGAAGCTTCATAACAAATATATAAGACCTAAGCCTTGAAGTTTCAGAGAAAAAGATTTTTCAAGATTTTCCCTATATAAGTCTATGTAAAACCAAAGGGCCCCAGAGCGGGGGCATTTTTGGCCCCAGGGCTATAATTTGAACAATCTAGGTAGAGGTCCACAAGATGAAGCTTCATACCAAATATCAAAGACCTGGGCCTTGCAGTTTCAGAGAAGAAGATTTTTCAAGATTTTCCCTATATAAGCCTATGTGAAACAAAAGGGCCCTGGTGCGGGGGCATTTTTGGCCCCAGCACTATAATTTGAACAATCTTGGTAGGGGTCCACTAGATGAAGCTTCATACCAAATATCAAAGACCTGGGCCTTGCCGTTTCAGAGTAGAAGATTTTTCAAGATTTTCCCTATATAAGCCCATGTAAAACCGAAGGGCCCCCGTGTGGGGGCATTTTTGGCCCCAGCACTATAATTTGAACAATCTTGGTAGGGGTCCACTAGATGAAGCTTCATACCAAATATCAAAGACCTGGGCCTTGCAGTTTCAGAGAAGAAGATTTTTAAAGATTTTCCCTATATAAGCCTATGTAAAACAAAAGGGCCCTGGTGCGGAGGCATTTTTGGCCCCAGCACTATAATTTGAACAATCTTGGTAGGGGTCCACTAGATAAAGCTTCATACCAAATATCAAAGACCTTGGCCTTGCAGTTTCAGAGAAGAAGATTTTTCAAGATTTTCCCTATATAAGCCCATGTAAAACCAAAGGGCCCCCGTGCGGGGGCATTTTTGGCCCCAGCACTATAATTTGAACAATCTTGGTAGGGGTCCACTAGATAAAGCTTCATACCAAATATCAAAGACCTGGGCCAAGCAGTTTCAGAGAAGAAGATTTTTAAAGATTTTCCCTATACAAGCCCATGTAAAACCAAAGGGCCCCCGTGCGGGGGCATTTTTGGCCCCAGCACTATAATTTGAACAATCTTGGTAGGAGTCCACTAGATGAAGCTTCATACCAAATATCAAAGACCTGGGCCTTGCGGTTTCAGAGGAGAAGATTTTTCAAGATTTTCCCTATATAAGCCCATGTAAAACCAAAGGGCCCCCGTGCGGGGGCATTTTTAGCTCCAGCACTATAATTTGAACAATCTTGGTAGGGGTCCACTAGATGAAGCTTCATACCAAATATCAAAGATCTGCGCCTTGCAGTTTCAGAGAAGAAGATTTTTCAAGATTTTCCCTATATAAGCCCATGTAAAACCAAAGAGCCCTGAGGCGGGGGCATTTTTGGCCCCAGCACTATAATTTGAACAATCTTGGTAGGGGTCCACTAGATGAAGCTTCATACCAAATATCAAAGACCTGGGCCTTGCGGTTTCAGAGAAGAAGATTTTTTAAGTTTTCGGTGAAAAAAATCTATTTTTGGCTACTGTGACCTATATGTGCAACGGACCGGAACCATTTGAACAACTTTGAAAGGGGACCACCTAAGGATCATTCCTGTGAAGTTTGGTCAAAATCCGATCAGTGGTTTAGGAGGAGATGTCGTTTGAAGAAAAGTTCACGGACGCACGCACGCACGACGGACAAAATGTGATCCCAAAAGCTCACCTTGTCACTACGTGACAGGTGAGCTAAAAAAAGAAGCCACGAAATCTTGCACTCAAAACTGGTGCCAACTCAAATTATTGAAAAAGTTTTTGAACTTAAAGAACTATATCTGCACTCATTATGGTAAGTATTGCATATTAATATTCAAACGATTAACTGAAATAACATAATATTCATTCAATCTACAACACTGTTTGTGTACTTTTTAAAAAAAAATACTGTTTTTGCCAAGAAAATATATATGTGAAACCTGTATATCAGAGTCACAATATAATTTTCAGTAAAAACAAGTTTGATGTAACAGCTAGATGCATTTAACCACTCTGTCAGGCCTCATACTGACCAAGCTTTTCCATGCCTGAAAGACCCGATTTCGCAGCCTCAACCCTCATCCTGCTGAACATGACAACCACTAACTTTACAAACAGTGAAGATCCAGATCAGATGGCTTCTTTCAGATGGCTTCTGAAGAAGCCATCTGATCAGGATCTACACTGTTTGTAATGCAATTTGTGAATTGAACAAATATTTTACATCAAGTAATTTGATTGGTGAACAGTCTGAAATGGGTGTAGGTAAATAATTTTATTCAGAGGATAAGCCTTAAACAGTCATTTTAAACAGAATATAGGAGGAAAAATCAAAATCTAAAAAGCCTGAAATCAAGAAAAAATCAAGCTCTAAAAGCCTGAAATCCTGCATATGCCTGAAAAATACGAGGCCTGCTGTGTTCATACTGGAGCAAAAATCTAGAAGTCATGTCATACCTTGTACCTGTATATACTAATTAATGGGAGGTACAAGCAATCAGAAAGGCTCCAACTCATAAGTAGTTCTGAATTTCAGAATTTCTTCATTTTAAAGTCAGAGGCAAGTTCTCAACTGCTTAGCATCTCCCAGAAACTAGTTAATACCTTTCCGTCGTTATTTCACCAATTATCAATGCTCGTAATCTTGCTTCAAAATTCCCAAATACCTGGAGAAAGAAAACAAACAGCTGTCAGATTAACATGGCAGAAAAAGAAACAACAAATTCATGTTAAAAGGTTTGAGTGCAGTTTTATTCAAAGCACAAAAATTTACAAATAATTTTCAAGCTAGTATAGTACAGGTTCTAACTTTTAAACAATTTATAAATCTTATTCTATATAAACATTTCGTTATTATTTTTCTTCTACATCACTTAACTTCATTTCTTCAAGTGTATTAAGCCATTTTTGTACCGGAAACCCCAAAACGGGTATCCTGGCAAACAGTGCCGGCCCAGTTCAGACGCGGCAGAATGCGGCGTCTGATCAGGGCCTGCACTATTTGCAAAAAGTTGAGTTATTTTCCAAATAAATTATAAAGAAAACACAATCTGTCACCCCTAAATTTTGAAATGGACTCCAGCCATTTTCAATTTTTCAAAGAGGAAGATTCTATTTGGTATAAAAAGGATTAAATTTAATCTTGGTGGCAAGGCAAACTAACTGTCTAATGTTTCTGTCTTCGTTTTAAGGGGAATGGGAACACCTTCATGGGAGGCAAATCCTGCATAAGTATTTTTGTCTTCCATGTCAATAGGGGTAAGAATTTTCTCCTGAGGACCAAATTCTTTTCTTTAAGAGTTGACCACTTTTTCAGTGGGACAGAGCTAATAGAAAAGCGAACAGGAAGTCTCGAAAAGTTGTCTCCCTTTGAAAAATGCCAGGTGTTCCCATTCCCCTTAATACAACTTGACCCCGGAATAATATGGTTAACCTTGGGTTTTTATGGATGAGAAAATCCTTGATTTTGATTGTAATGTATCATCAGTGCTTCATTTTATATCTGACAACATGCCAAGAGAGTTCTAACTTTGAAGAAGACTAAACACAAAAGACTGTTGGACCCAATGCCCGAAACATATGGCCCAAGTTGTGTTGCTATTTCAGCTAGGAGTAAATTAAACAGACCCTGCCAACTGACAGCATAGCTCATGTGGAAAAGTATCTTTGAAGCATATGTGGGGTTACTGCCAAATAAACTTTGGACTATATCTATCATCATACCCAAAATGAACCAGATACATTATACCTGTAAATGTGGACTCTGACGCCAACTCAAAGGCCAACACCAAGTGGTAGTGCAATAGCTCTTCCTGGATTTCGTCCAGAAGAGGCTAAAATTCACTGATCAAGAGTTTTAGGAATGGCCCTGTTACAGGTCTGAGCCTAGCTGTATTGACTACGGCTGGCTAATCATAGCTGAATAGATGACTGATTATCAGTCCTGCCTTTGTGATCAATAACTGATTAGTAATCACTGAAGATCTGGTTACAATTTTACATTTTCAGCTTATTGTCTGAGCATGATTCTTACCATATGTCATACTGTACTGATTGTATTCAGACAAACAGGCCCGAGCAAACACTCTATAGACAAAGATGAGACATCTCGACAGGGTCTACACTGCCACACATCAAGCCATTCTTGGATACAACATTGGGTAATAAATTGTACTAGTTCAAATTTTAGAACAAGCATGGTACAGAGTTGAGGTATCTGCATACTGTAGTTACTATGTTAATACTATAATGTTATAAATCAAGTAATTTCGTATTGGCCAAGGTACAAATCCGAGGTCTGCTGCATTGGCCCGAAAGTACTTGATTAATAACATTATAACAACAAAGAAATCAACTCATTATTAGTATATCAGATATATGAAAATCATTCTTCTATAATTTATCATTGATTATCTGATTAATCGTGTCAGCCATAGTGTTGACCATTAGCCGTCAGCATTGGGACCAACACAGCTGACCTAAGACCTGTAACTGTACCAATATGAAATCAATTGTTTAATAAAATAAAGAGGATTTCCGCAAGTGCTGAAAATATTTCCTTACAAAACTATCATAGTAATACTGACCTACGACCCCCGTCCACAGGGGCGTGAAGAAATATATGGGCTGCATGATGCTTCCACGCAGAGCTGAATCCGCCTGCACACTAGTACTGGTAAACTGCTTAGAGGATATAAGCCTGTCCAGGAACCGCAGTGCAAGGGGGACCGTCCATGCTAATAAACCCTATTGGTTTCATTGGGCGACAGGGCTTGAGATGTCATTTCATCTCACTGTCTGGTAAAAGTCCCACAAAATTGGAAGCAACGTCTCCAAAATGACCTTTACAGTGCTGACGGGGACGTTAAACCTCAAATCAAACAAACAAAATACTGACCTGTCACACTTTACTGAAAATCGAGTATCAGCAAATCCGTTTTGTTGAATTTATCGATTGAATGATAGATTGTTCCTATCAGCCTGGTCAAATATTCAGTAAAAAGAATGACAGACCAAATGCATGTGTTGCATGATAGAATCTAATAAAACAGCAAAATCATGACACAAACATTATTGGTCAAAATCCATCCCTTTTAATAAATAGATACCTGTAAGTGGCAGAGCTAGCAGTATATCCAACCGAATGTCCCTTACGCCACCACTTTTATACCCACATGAAAGTATTCACCACAGCAAGCTGTAGAAGAAAATAATATCAAATCATATAAAATTTTCATACATGTCAGGCCTCATACTGACCAAGCTTTTCAAAGCCAGAAAGACCTGATTTTGCAGCCTTAACCCTCATCCTGCTGTACATGACAACCATTACCTTTGCAAACAGTGCAGATCCAGATCAGATGGCTTCTGAAGAAGCCATCTGATCAGGATCTACACTGTTTGTAATGCAGTTTGTGACTTGAAAACATTATATCAAATAATTTGATTGGTGAATAAGCAGAAATGGATGTAGCAGAATAATTTTATTCAGAGGATAAGTGTTCAATAGTCATTTTAAACAGAATATAGGAGGAAAAATCAAAATCTAAAAAGCCTGAAATCAAGAAACAATCAAGCCCTAAAAGCCTGAAATCCTGCATATGCCTGAAAAATATGAGGCCTGACATGTAGCTCCATTCAAGAAGTACCACTAAAAATCCTATATATTTAATTTTTCAATTTTTACCCTTATCCAACTTTTCACAAACAACCCCTACACGTGTACTTTTGCAAACAGTGTAGATCCAGATCTGATGGCTTCTGAGACTGATTGACATTCAGTTTGTGAATCTGATTGGTTCAAAGTCAGAAATGGGTGTGGCTAAATTAATTTATGCAACAGGATAAGGGTTAACCCATTCTCACCTGGTAACCCTTAAAAGGGACACAGGCAAACAGAACAGATCCTGATCAGTCACTGCATATTGTGCCAGCTGACAAGGGTCTACACTGGGTGAATGCTAGGGCTGACACACTAATTCAGTCAGTGAATCATGAAATGAAGGTCAAGGTCAAATATGGATGCTTGTGTAAAAGTTGTCATCCCCAGATGCATTGCATTTTTCTACCCATTATCATTAATAAAGCTTTTGTTGTTTGTTTGATTTGCAGTTTAACGTCCCCGTCAACACTGAACAGGTCATTTTGGAGACGTTGCTTCCAATTTTGTGGGAATTTTACGCGACATTGACTGTCATTGAGATGAAATGACATCTCAAGCCCTGCTTCCCAATGAAACCAATAGGGTTTATAAGCATGGACGGGGCGACTAGCACTGCTTTGCCTGGGCAGGCTTAGATCTCCTCTAAGCGGTTTACCAGTACTCGTGTGCAGGTCGGTTTCAGCTCTGCGTGGAAGCATCATGCAGCGCATATATTTCTTCAAGCCCCGATGGGCGGGGACCATCATTAATAAAGCTCTTATAGTTCTTGAGAAATGGACTTGAACATTTGGGGCAAAGCTAGAGTTGTCAAAAATGGTGACGGAAAAGTGGACAGGCAGGCAGATGGAAAATATGGCTTCTATATCGTTGCATGCCTACAGCAGGCGCAATAAAAAGGATCTCCTTTTCCTACTTTCCCTATGACTTTCTTCCGCACACTGATTTAACCTTTAACCTGCTGAATATTCAATTAAGCCACGCCCATTTCTGACTATGAACCAATCAGATTACTTGATGCAGCTTATTTCTACATATTCATAAACTGAATGTCAAACTGTGTAGATCCTGATCAGATGGCTTCTTCAGAAGCCATCTGATCTGGATCTACACTGTTTGCAAAGATAGGGCTTGTCGCCTTCAGCAGGGTAAAGGTTAACAAGTCATCAAGTCATTGTAAGAATGGTCAGTTTGGAAGTCCAACTGTCTAAATCATCAGGAAAACTCTAAAAGCTTGAAGATCTGGCTAAGTATTTCACCTGAAACCAAAAAGATTGCAATATTAAAATTACCAATTAACCCATTGCAAGCCAGAAACCATAAAGGATACCTTGACAAACAGTGCAGCCCCCAATCAGACGCCCCAGAATGTGGCCTCAGATCAGGGCCTGCGCTATTTGCTAACAGAATTTTCCATTAAAAATAGAACAAAAACGAAAAAATAGGCCTGACACCATTATACGACCAATGGACTTGCCCAACATATAACAATGGAAGAGTCCACTAGTACACAATGGGTTAAAGTTGCAGCAAAAATTTTCATAGGGCTAACTGCAATACAATATTATATATAGAAATCAATGTTGGAAACACACCCATCACTCCATCTCCATTTATTGAGACAGCCATGTACATGTATGACCATAACCTCATTTGGGTGGGTGGCGGAACCTAGAATTTATCTTCTAGCAGAGCTCCAGATAAGAAATTTTGGGGAACTGGGTAATACCCCTGATTTTTTTTTGTTAATTGGGTACTGCGATGTTTCAATTGGGTAATCAGGCAAAATTGGCATTGTAATACCCACTGAATTTTATTTTAATTGGGTATTCTGTTTTTTTTTATCAGGTTATTAAAACTGGAAAATGGAATTTTAATAATTATGTTGGCCTCTCTCTGGCAACCAAATGCTGCATTTTTTTTTTTTTAACTTTATTCATCATCATTTGCTAAGGAACAGTATGTTTGCCGTGATGGTTATATCATCCACGATCACGGAGGAACGTGAAAAGGATTAACTTCACGAAATTTTCGCGCTTGTCTCCACTGGTTTGCATGAGTAGCGTGGGATTCGCCTGAAGCAGGAAACTGATCACGCTGGCCTCAACGATATCCAGGGGGTACAGGTAAAGGTGAATACATACATCAGGCCTCATACTGACCACGCTTTTCCATGCCTGAAAGGCCTGATTTTGCAGCTTCAACCCTTATCCTGCTGACCAAGACACAACTACATTACCTTTGCAAACAGTGTAGATCCTGATCAGATGGCTTCTGAAGAAGCCATCTGATCAGGATCTACACTGTTTGTAATGGGGTTGGTGAAAATATAAAGTAACTTGGTTGACTTATAGTAAGAAATAAGGGTTAAATAGTTTTTTAAACAGACTATATATACAAAAATCAGAATCTAAAATCCTGAAATCGAGAAAAAAGTCAAGCTCTAAAAGCCTGAAATCCTGCAAATGCCTGAAAAATATGAGGCCTGATACATATGCAGTTACAACTTGAACACACATGTAGTACACCATGAAAAAAAGTACGTTCAGAGTTCTCACTAGGATTCTGAAAACAGGAGTTTAACCTTTAACCTGCTGAATATTTAACTTAGCCACACCTTTTTTTGATTTTCAGCCAATCAGTTTACATGATATAATGAGTTCGTTCAAATTCACAATCTGAATGACAAACAGTGTAGATCCTGATCAGATGGCTTCTTCAGAAGCCATCTGATCTGGATCTACACTGTTTGCAAAGATAGGGCTTGTCGCCTACAGCAGGGTAAAGGTTAAGAATCCATCCATGGAAAAAGTTGGATTCAAAACTGAAAATTTGGAGTCAAATTTTGAAAAGTTGGAGTTTGACCCTAAAAACGTGTGTCAATTATGGCTAAATGTGTACGGCTGTAGAGTGTGACTCCAAAAGACTTTGGGGCTTGAACCCTTATTTTGCTTAACATGACAAACCCTTTTATTGCAGTGGAGATCCAGACCAGATGGCTTCCATCTAATCAGGATTTACACTGTCACTCAGCTTGTGAATTTGAATGGATAAATTACATAAGGCTTTGAAAGTCATGAGTGGACTGGGTTAATTAATTTATTCATCAGGATATGGTTTTAAATTGAGTGTGAGCAGTTAACAGTCGTTCAGGCTCTGATCAGGCTGCACCAACAGGACAAGTCTGTTCAGACCATGCACTACATACTAGTACATAAAATGACATATGAAACTTTTGGATTCTGTGATATGTTACATGACCATGTCCTGGAAATTTTTATTTTTGACCCCCGCGGGCCCTACCCCCCTGGGCCCACCCCTAGGACGTGATCAAAATTCCGAAAGTGCCTTTAAGTGGCATGCACTCCCCAGACCAAAGATCTGTCAGTTCCCAAAGTTTCAAGTTTCTATCTATCACCGTCTAGGAGTTATCCGGTAAGACGGCGGACGTAGGACGAAGACCATTACAATAGCCCCATGTGGGGACAAAAAAAAAAAAAAAACAGTGCAGGCCCAGATCAGATGCCACAGGTGTCTGTTCCGGACCTCCACTATTAGCAGGCAGTTGATAACACTTGATAATTAATTTCTTTCATTCAAATTAGGCCTAATCAAGGTTACTTGATAATGCGACATTAGATTATCGCATCCTTAAATTATGCCTCCGACATTTTTTTCAACAATCAAATTAACGATAATCCAACTGTGTATACAAGTATCCGGAAACAAACCAGTCAATTAATGTTAATCAGCCACGAGATTGCTGCATCTCGCAAACCGCAAGACTGACCTGCCAATCTTCTAGCCGTGACGCTCTGATTGGCCGAGAGAGTAATACAGACGACTGTCCTCGCCAGGTAATGCTTGTACAAGCCTGGCGGCGACGATTAACGGTAAACTTTTGATCCGAAAGCGGTAGCTAAATTTTGAGATCAATTGGACACTCGCTGTCATCTTTTGATGTGATTGAGGTCATTTTTACACGGGATTACGGACGTGTCAGGCGAAAAAATTGACGTAATTAAGAATCCATGACAGGAAATTTTATGCGTACAAAAGCAAAAATAGGCGTAAAAATACGCCGGATTCAGCGTTTCCGAGAACTCTGACGTTCTACCATGTTATGCTTCTACCTACGTATGGTCTACACACAGAGGTACCATGGTAAATGGTGATGCATAAACTGTACTTGATGTCTATGGATACTTAAGCTTCCATATATTAATAATCCCTTGTGCCAATTGTGCCAATGTTTTCTACTTTCAGTTCTCCTACTTTCAGTTTCACTTTCATTTCCAACCAGGAAATTACATGTATGCCATTCAAAATGTCCACACAACAGTTTTAAGTCCAGGGGCTGACAAATCCATTGCCCGGCCGCCCGGGACAAGTCCGAAATCTCGCCGGGCAGGTGCTCTTTGACCTTTCGACGCCCGGTCGGGCAAGTGCAAAAAATCGTCTACAATCGTCAGTCTTTTGAGTCCTTAAATACAGTAAAACTAGACCAGTAAGTAAATCACAATAATTCCCGCTTTGTCGGCAATTCAGAGACGAAACCATCAATGTTTTTATAACGGTTCATTTATGACACTATTGTTAATCCCTGTCATATAATTACCAATTAAACATGATTGCCCGGCGGTGCGTGTTTTTCATTTCTGGTGTAGTGTGTACTGCCAGCGCTATCGATACGCTTGACAAGGTGTGAAAATAAGACTAATTTGCGTTTATCCCTGCCATAAAATTTAATCCCCAATCAATGTGAAAATGATTTAATAGCTCCTAAGACGATCTGCTGATTCCAGGACATTTGCCCCCCAGGACATTTGCCCCCCAATGAATTAATCTAAAAATGGACATTTGCCCCCCAGTTGAAAATGTGACCCGGACATTTGCCCCCCAGAGCTTATTTTTGGTATGGACATCTGCCCCCCAGTGCTTATTTTACATGTGGACATTTGCCCCCCACTGCTTATTTCAGAAAGGGACATTTGCCCCCCAGATAGACCAGGGCTAACACAAAGGCGGAAAACAATGTATTTATCAGTTTATTATCATCAGAAATACAAAATATTAAGCAATAAGTTACTCCATCTATATAAATATGAATCCCATAATAACCTGCTGCTATGGACAACCCCTATGTTAGAAAGCAGTATGGATCTCGATATATATGGACCATATATGGAGTTTGTGCCTCACTGAGGGTCCAGTGTCAGACGCCTATACTCAAGTGGTTTTTACACTGGATACACTGATGGTTAATTCTTGAAGAAATTGAAATGATCTTGAATGGGCTGTAAAACTTTAACCAAAACGTTATCATGTAAATTATGTAGCTATATACAGGTCTGTGTAATGAATATCCTTGTCTAGCCAGGTTGGGGGGCAAATGTCCCTTTCTGAAATAAGCAGTGGGGGGCAATTGTCCACCTGTAAAATAAGCACTGGGGGGCAGATGTCCATACCAAAAATAAGCTCTGGGGGGCAAATGTCCGGGTCGCATTTTCAACTGGGGGGCAAATGTCCATTTTTAGATTAAGTCATTGGGGGGCAAACGTCCTGGGGGGCTAATGTCCGGAGACCCGATCTGCTACATCTTACGGTAGTAAAAACGGACTATTCTACTATCTCCTGAATGGTTATGTTTTGGCGCCAAATAGCAGACGCTGGCGGAAAAAAGTCAAATGTTTTAATGTTGGTAACCGCAGATTAGTCGCGCCTCTATCCACAACCGTTTAGCTATCAAGAAAATATTTTTTACCGGTTCCAAACATTTTTTCCTGAAAGAGATAGGCCCCATTAAAATGAAACAATGACGTCAAACACGCACGGTGTTGCTGGGGTCGGATGACGTCATTTACCGATCGCGTGTAGAAAAATGGGAGTGGTGGTTTGTGGACGACGATTTAGATGGTGGAAATGATGATCGCATTGAACTTGCTTGTAGGGTGGGTGTGAACGTTTGGATTCGTTTGTGATAGAGTGGGTTCTCGTCTTCTGGTTGGATCATTAAATCCAAGCTTAATAAACTGCATTATTTTAATCTTTTATCTCGCTGCCCTGACACTTCTGATCTTTTGAGTAGATTTATATCGGCTGCAGCTCGTGTTTATCGTGCGTTTCAAGCTAAATGGGTTTATATAACTGTATCTTAAATTGTTAATCGGTTCAGGTATTATGTCAGCAATTAACTTGAAAGGTACCGTTTTTGGCTGTGACAACAACAGTATTTTCTACTGTATTACCACACAGAGGGGAATAAATAGAAGTGAATGCAATGAACAGGAATCGATACAATTAACCCTGAGCTCCCATCAGAGACACCAAAGGGAAATAAACACTTACATGAAATAACTAGACCCTAATGGAAAGTGGTTGTGCTTGAAACTTGACAGAAACCTTGGATTATATTTATAAATGTTGGTCGTCATCATCGTCACCATTATCCCCCCCAACATCGAACCCCACTTTGAGTTCCAAAATCCTGGGCAAGTAGGATTTTGAGCTGGGCAAGTGCAAAATTATTTTACTTGCCCGGTGGGCAAGTGGAAAATTTTTGGATTTGTCAGGCCCTGTAAGTCATCCCCAAAATCGATCAACCTGAAAAGGATGTCGATTATACAAGTACCCCAAGCAATCTTGTCATTCTCTTCCTGTTTCTCCAAGTATCGCAGAATGTTGTTGGCTTGTGCTGGAGTACATGTCACAGCTTTCCTGCTGCCCCGTTTCCCCATTTTGGCATACAAATAGACTGGATGACATAAAATTACTGTTAAAAACCTGTACCGCACTGCGGTACCATGATGAAGGTAAGGAAAAAACGTCTGCAGACAGAGACCGTGAGCATGATGTTTTTCTGAGCATGGTTGAAAATGAAACAAAGGTGGTCTGGTCACATCACAAGACGCTTCGATATAAAAAAAAAAACAAGTCTTACTGGTTATGGTGACAGAAAAAGGAAAGAAGAACTTACCACGAAAACATGCCTTTACTATTTTGATCCCCTTAAACCCCTCTTTTATATAGTGAAACTGAGGTTTACAGGGATACATGTATATATTATTTATCTTATTTCTGCTCAAAAACATAGATTGTTGGCACTCGTTCGAACCACCTCAGCGAGGCGGTTCTAACATGTACCAACAATCTATGTTTTAAGCAGAAATAAGAAAAATATCAGATTTTTTTATCAGAAAAAAATAATATCATTTTTTGGTAGAAAATTTTGAATAGGCGTGTTTTTGTTGTGTGTGGGAAGACACTATTGCCAGTACAAGTTACAACTATGGCAGCTGAAAACAGGCCTGGAAGACAGAGATGTGTTAGATACAGTAAAATTCTATTATTAACCCTTTTTGTACCAAATGGAATCTTCCTCTTTATATATATATATAGCAGGAGTTCATTTTTAAAATTTAGGGGTGTCAAGTTGTGTTTTCTTCAAAATTGATCGGAAAATGGCTGAACTTTTAGCAAACAGCGGAGGCCCTGATCAGACGCCGAGGCATCTGATCTGGTACTGCACTGTTTGCCAGGGTACCCCTTTAGGGTTTCCGGTCTGAAATGGGTTAAGACCACCTAAAATTAAGATTAAATCTGCTTTTGAAAGCCTTTTAAATAGGTTTCAGTTATTCTTTCTTTGTGTTTTCTACACCCAGTGTCTGTGAAGTTTGAATCAAACTGACCCAACGGTTCAGGAGTTTGCATTTAAAGCAAATTGCTCATATTTTTCTATTTCTAGCTCTGCTGGCCATTTTTCTCATCGACCTGAAATGTTTTAGCTATTTTGGCAGGGAGTCTGTCACCTAAGTAACAGTTCTATGAAGTGTGAATGAAATTGTTTCAGGGGTATAGGAGTTGTCTTTTAAATATTTTTCTATTTTTAAATCTGACAGCCATCTGGTTAATGGAGCTGAACCATTTTACCTATTTTGGTAGGCAGTAACCTAGGCAATATTCCTGTAAAGTTTAAGCTTAATTAGCCTGAGGGTTTAGGAGAAGGGCTGGCTAATCGGAGCTGAAAAGATAATCGATTATCAGTCCTGTCATTGCGATCGATAAATGATTAGTAATCGCTAAGGTTTTTGTCATAAGATTACCTGTCTGGCTTTCTGTCTGAGCAGAACTCTTACCATATTGTGCACTTTACCATATGTATAATTGAACAAGCAGGCCTGAGCAAACAGTGTAGACCCAGATGAGACGCCGCAAAATGCGGCGTCTCATCAGGGTCTGCACTGTTTGCCACTGATCCAGCTATTTTAGGCACAAGTTTGGGTAGTAAATTGCACTTATCAAATTATCGATTACAAGCAAATCAGTACTGATAATCATTTTTGTGGAATTTATCGATCAATAAATCGATTATATGATTAATCGTGTCAGCCTTATTCAGGCGGAGTTAGCATTTTAGGCAAATTGTCAATGATTTTCTATTTTAGACCCTACAGGCCATTTGGCTCATTGGAGTGAAATAGTAATCACCGCAGCCGGGTAACGAACCAGGGGTCTCTGATGCTAAGGAATCTGGGACGTTTCGGTCCCGGGTCGTTTCGGCCCAAGTCGTTTCGGCCACTTTTTATTTGATAGGTTTTTTTTTCAGCCGAGTGTCTGTTGAATATTAATTATTTTATATATTTGGAATATTTTTACATGGCCTTTCACGTTAGCCATGTTTATGACTTTTATGATAGCCCAAGAAAAGATTTTTAAAAGTTCTTTTCATAGTCATGTTCAGACTAGGATTTGATAATTATCTGAAAGTGAGACGCCAAGTTCTGCAACGGAAGGTCAGGTGGTTTTTCTCCGGGTACTCCGGTTTTCGCCCACCTCTGATTAACGATCGGCTCGATATGAGTGAAATAATCTTGAAAGGGCCGTAAAACCAAAATCAAAAAAAAAAAAAAAAAAAAAAAAAAATAATTATCTGAAAACAACTTAAATACAATTATATATAAAACTGTATATTGGACAACAATCACGCAGCGCTAGGGCAACGTCAAATCAACGTCGGTACATGACATGACGTTGCATCAATATAAATGTGATGCTGTATAAACCTCGCGAAATTGCATCGAGGTTAATGTGACTTCTTTGTCACATGCAATACACAATTAAAAAAAGATTTTTTTAAAGATCCTTTAACAATCGTTATGAGCGATTACAAGAATAAGTGGTGGGATGGTGTTTTCTGAGCACCTGCTATACATCGATTGCTGACATTTAAAAGACTTCCTTGAAACAATAGCATATTTGGATGTTTTTACGTTTACAGAATAAACGGCTTAAAGATTGTCACACCTCCATATAAATTAAAGACCCTCACACCTACAGTGTTCTGCCAAGAAATTCAAAAACATGGGCCAATGTCCCATCAGACAGGAAATTGTCGGGCCATTTACAAAAAAGTGGGGCCATTCACCAAAAAAGCAGGGCCATTCACAAAAAAAAATCAATTTATACAAAGGGCGAGTATGACCTCTTGAAAGGGCCATTTATCAATCAATATTTTATTTCTGTCCGACTTTTAAATGTGGAAATACAATGTTAAACAGGTGTTGTAGACTTTGACATGAAAATCATGACCTTGCAGTCGGTACACAAAAAAGATCAAACAGAATTTTTTTCTTGGCCTTCAGCTAAATGTGTCTCATTACTATTTTTAGCCTAAGGAAATATAATTTTGGGGAACACTGAAACATGGGTTGATCAAAAAGAGACAGATCAGCCTGCGCAGCCTGATCAGAACATTCGCTGTTGGCTCTACAATTAAGTAGGAATCTGTTACCATAAACAAATTATTATAAGAGCGTTGGGTATTATCAAACCAAAGGCAATATTTACGGCCACTGACACGTGACCAGTCCACAGGTGTCAGGTGTGAAAAACGTGTTGGGTTAATTTTGAGAGGCTAAAAATATATATTGGGCTGCAGATTAATAGACTTCAAAGGAAAGCAACCGGACATGATGACGGTTCGTTCCTCGAGAAAAAGGTGCGCCCGGCAATAATTTGGATGCGCCCACGGGCCCATGGATGTCAACTTTTCTGCGCCATACAGATTTTTTCCGCGCCAATGGCGCAAGGGCGCGGCCTTGGCAGAACACTGCACCTAAATAAAGGTCATGCACCGGTACTGAGTTAAACACAAATAGGTAAAGAGAATTAGAAAACTCCAGAAAAAATTGATTTACTGGTGACTGATCAACGGATCATTAACATGTGATGATTTAATTTATTACTTAAAATATCCATCAACTTATAGTGTGAAATAAATAAATAACACCTTGGATGGTATTGGGACTGCAGAGGGTTCATATCTATGAAAAATCTGATTAGACTGCACGCATATAATCAGGATGGTCTGAGTCTTTCCTGATTGAAAAATGACCAAGAATGAGTGTTCGAGAGTGATTCAATAAGCCTGAAGCTTTCATCGCAATCGAACTAAAATAACTTAGTATGAACTAAAAACGACATGCAAACTTGGATCAACATACGCATCCATTCATTATGGCAAAGTTATTGCCTTTATCTCTCTGTATGTCGCTGTGGCTGTAGAAAGTTCATGCAAGTCACAAAGATTTTGAAGGTTTGTGTAATAGAGGTGCAACGATTCACTGAATTGTATCGTAATCATGATACATCTCCTGACAATACGCGTATCGTATTGTGAAGCAGTTTGACAATACGATTACGATACAGCAAACAGAGTAATTTGATCTAGAGTCTTAGAGAGATGTAAACTTTTGCTGGTTTTGCATAATTTTATGACAACACATAACAAATATGTTACTATTTTCACTTTTATTTCCATTGTTTATGTATATTACAGTGAATTTTAAGGAATTTCTTTGCTTAAAGTTTCTTTTTCATGCCAGAAAGTGTATTGCGATTCTTATCGTATTGTAACACAAATATCTGAATATGTATCATATCATGAGGTAACTGTATCATTGCAGCCCTATTGTGCAATCATCAAAGATTATGATCAGACTGCCTGCAAGTTCAAAATGTTCCACTTCTTCATATTCACCATATTTGTATTATTTGCTGGCTCCCAGCTTGCACATTGTCAATAATGGAAAAACAGGTAAACAGACCCACCTGACCTTGAAAGGTCAGGGGGGTCTGGTTACCTGTTTTTCCAACATTGATAACCTTCAGACTAGGAACCAGCAGATAATGCAAATAAGGTGAATGCCACAAACAGACGTGCACAATTTAAGATCACAGGGATTTTCCTACCCTTCAGAATCAGGGTCCAGGGGCCGCTGTGTTTGGGAAAAATAGCTCGCTAATATTTATAGTTGGGAATTTAAATCAGCTGTAACTTTGTCAATTTTCGTTCAATTTCCATGAAATTTTTATCAAAATGTAGCACAACATCAGAAAATGGGAAATTTATTATAAAATTTGGGAATATCTGCCTCTAAATTGGGAAAAATAGGGGCCGATTACCGGCCCCAAAATTGCACTAGGAAAATCCCTGGATCATGATGCGCATCTTTCTTTCTTTCTACTAATACTGCTATCAGTCACATCTGACCATTTCTCACATGTGTACATTACATCTATTCTATAAGTTTTTTTTCTTGACAGCCATGTGGAAGCGATCTGCAAATACTGATCATACTGCACTGATGTGCAGGCTGCTAAGCATTGGCTAGTATCACAATGGTATACAGTAGGGCTGCCATGATACGCTTACCTCACGATACGATACGTATCGCGATACTTGTCTCACGATACGATACGTATCGCGATACGTTTTATGAAGGATCACTGGTTGGAAAACAAAGGTGAAAGTGAAACAAAACTCAATTTAATGTAACAATAAACTTTAAAAACTTAATTAAGTAAAATTCTATAGGTAAGTTTTCACACTTGTTTTAGCTGCTTTCTGATTGGGTTGTTGATCTTGTAGTTGTTGATATTCGACCGGGTGTTTCCGTTGCAAATGTGTAAACATGTTTGTTGTTGTACCGGTAGCATAGGATATATCAATTTTACAGATTTTGCATATTGTTTTAGTTTTATCCACAGACTTGACCCCATTTTGTTCTTTTTTTCGAATCCGAAATGCTGTCAGACAACGGATTTAAACTTTGCCGGCGCATCTTCTATTTCACGAGTTTCCCTCACTCCCCGGTCGGCCATTTTCCGATTTGAGTACCGCTCATGTTACGAAAAAATCGAAAATTATTTTTTCTTTTCGGACATAAATTTTATAAAACTGAGCCTTCTTACATCAAAAATATATAAGAAGATCGACAAACATTATTATCCGAACTGTTTCGAAGGCAGATGTTCGCTAGATTTATTTCTTTTTCTTCCATTAATTGATTTAAGCGGCCGGACATTTCGGCCCTGACATTCGAACCGAATCGTACCGAAAATTAAGAAAACAATATCGTGAATCGAACCGAAGCCCTTGTACCGCGGTGAATCGAGTTTTCGGTGAATCGTGACACCTCTAGTATACAGAGTTTCAGAACAGCATGCGAAATTCTCTGGGTAGCAAGGTTGGGCGACAAATTCCACCCCCGGTATTTACCAGTGGCATTTACCGGTATTTACCGGTCTGGAAAATACTCATTAAGTGGCAAATACCGGCAAATACTGGCAAATTGAATTTTTTAGCTTTGAAAAAATGCAAAAATCATTACCAATTTGAATTAAAATAATATAATGGAACTAAATGAGTAAAAGAATGTTAAAATGTAATGACTATATAAGGCTACCAACCTACAGAATAAAATATTACTCAATTTAAACATGCTGAACCAGCCAAAAAGTGAACCTAAGACTCAAATTTTGAAAATAGTAAAAGTTAAAAAAAAAAAAATTACATGTATCTGATGAACCACCAGTGGAAGGGCCACCCATCCCAATCACTATTGATATGGTTAAGAAGGCTATCTCTTAGATGAAGACTGGCAAAGCACCGGGTCCCTCTGGCATAGTGGTGGAGATGATAAGAGCTGCAGGTGATGCGGGTGCCTCGATGATCCGCGACCTTGCAGCTGCAATCATCCGTGATGGGAAGGTACCCTCTGACTGGGAACAGAGTTTCATTGTCTGTCTCTACAAGGGCAAGGGCGATGCATTGGAACGGGGCAACTACCGTGGTCTCAAGCTGACAGAACAGGTCATGAAAGTCCTGGAGAGGATTGTGGATGGCCTCATTAGGCAGTTGGTGTCCATTGACGATTCCCAATTTGGCTTCGTCCCAGGAAGAGTCACAACAGATGCAATTTTTGTTGTCCGACAGCTGCAAGAGAAGTATCTGGCGGCCAATAGGAGACTCTACATGGCTTTTGTAGACCTGGAGAAGGCATTTGATCGAGTGCCTCGGAAAGTCATCTGGTGGGCACTAAGAAAACTTGGAGTGGACGAGTGGATTGTGAAACTGGTCCAAGGGATGTACGCTAATGCTCGGAGCCGTGTCCGCGTTGGTGATGGTTACAGTGAAGAATTCGAGGTGAAGGTGGGTGTTCATCAAGGCTCTGTTCTCAGCCCACTGCTTTTCATCATTGTGCTTGAAGCCTTGTCAAGCGAGTTCCGCTCTGGAGTCCCCTGGGAGGACCTGTATGCTGATGACCTTGTCATCATCGCTGAATCCCTTGAGGAATGTGTCAGGAGGCTCTTAACTTGTAAAGACGCAATGGAGGCGAAAGGGCTGAGAGTGAATGCAGGAAAGACAAAGATCATGATCTGTGGTAAAGGTCTGGACCTCTTGCAGAGTACAGGCCAGTTCCCATGCGCTGTATGTCGCACTGGAGTGGGCAGCAACAGTATCTTTTGTAATGGCTGCAAGTTTTGGGTGCACAAGAAATGCAGTGGGCTCAAACGCTTGATAGAGGACCCTGATTACAGGTGTACACGGTGCTAAGGAACTGCACGCCCCTTAGATGGCAGACCACAGCGGGAAGTCCAAGTCGGATCCGACAAGCTGGAGGTTGTAGCTTCCTTCTGCTACCTAGGTGATATGCTCTCAGCAGCGGGTGGTTGCGACCTTTCAACTACAACACGTGTGAAAACAGCCTGGAAGAAATTCAAGGAGTTGCTACCAGTTCTCTCTTCCCGCCACCTCTCGTTCAAGACACGTGGCCGTGTGTATAGCTCTTGTGTGCGGAGCGCAATGCTCCATGCCAGTGAGACATGGCCATTGACAAAGCCAAACCTCCAACGTTTACAGCGAAATGACAGGGCAATGATCAGACAGATCTGCAATGTCAAGCCACAGGACACTGTCACCATCAGGTCCAGTGAGTTACTTGAGCGTCTTGGCATTGAGGACCTGGACCTCATCCTGAAAGAGAGAAGACTTTGCTGGTATGGACATGTGGAACGCTCCAACGGTGCAGTCAAGACTGCCTGTGACATACAGGTAAGTGGAAAGCGGGGACCAGGAAGGCCCAAGATGACCTGAAAGCAGCTAACAGAAAGAGATTGGAGAGAATGGAAGCTCTCTGCTATCGATCCTCATGATAGACAAGCCTGGAGATCTGGTGTAAGATCTGCCATGAGTGCAGCAAGCCAGCCACCTGGAAGGGGGCCCACTTATGTGGACATTGCCCCTGTACCTGCACGTTAATCAAAAATCTGTTGATGATGATGATGATCTTTTTTAAATCAACAGTAGAAAAATGAAGGTAAAAAATCCCCTGTGCTCTTGGTTTAATATTGTCATTTGCAACAATTATTCTAAGTTTTTGTATTGACTAACAAGTAACCTTATCAGATGAAGAACAGACTGAGCAAATCTGTATCTTTTAAACACAATTTTGTACAGAATAACCATGTTTTCAAATTTTGGGATAGTTACAGCATTTTGCTATTGTCAAAAACTTTAGTTTCACACATTCATGTGGAGCATTTGGACTATGTTACTAAAACAACAACTCTCAAGACTTGTTTATTCAAGAGAGCACAGGATAGCCAGGGGCAAGGATGGACTAAAGGATGTCATGTTTTATATGACTTTGTTTAAACAATTAGTTAAGGGGGCCACTGACAGGTTCAAAATAGGCCTTTTTTCTTTAATAACTTTTTTTTATCTACCGTATTCGCCCTAATTACCGCACATGCTCCTATAAGCGCACACCAAAGCTATTTTTGAAAAGGAAATGCATAAGCGCACACTTTACAGTAACCTCCCCATGGAAGCTCTCACAGTAACTCTATAAAAACTTACCGTTATTTCTTCAACAGTGAAGCCAATGCTTCAGTATCCTTTTCCGTCCCATTAAATATCAGTATGCATCACCTCGGAGCTATTGTTTTCACATCGAGTGTGCGCTAATTAGGTAGACTTTTCACTCTGATTTTTTGACACGATTTTGAAAAAACTAAGCGCACGGTGCGGTAATTAGGGCGAATACGGTAATTAAATTAGATAGTTACAAATACCAGTTAAACTATTTTTAATAAAATGTAACCTCTACCGCTGAAAATGTCAATATATACCGGCTGAGAATATGGTTTTGTTTCAATTCAAGGATTGAAAATTCCATTTTCCAGTATTTGCCGGTATTTTCCAGTATTTGCCGGTATTTACCGGTAAATGCCACCGGCATGGAAAATACTCATATTTGCCGGCATTTTGCCAACCCTGCTGGATAGTCAAGTGTTGATCGAAACTTGGTTATCAAACAACGAATCATGCACTGTGTTGAATATGTGCCGACTGATAAGTATTCGAAATTTGCGAAAGGCAAATCTGCTCCAACAATTTCATTTGATCAGCCTGCACCTGTTGTTGTGATCACACTCTTTGCTTTTCAACGGAGCCCTCCATGGCAGCTGCACTATTTATAACGTAACGAGTGAAGAAAGCAATAGCACAGACTGATCTCTGTTATGCAATGCTTTGTTTAAGGTTTATCGTCCCCGTCAACAATGCAAAGGTCATTTTGGAGATGTTGCTTCCAATTTTCAGGTAGAGGAAAGTCGTTTTATTTAAAGACTGTCTTTAGATTTAAAGACTGTCTTTAAATTTAAAGACTTTGTAGTCTGTAAATTTAAAGACTAACACTGAGTAACACAAAGGAAAATCATGAAAATGATGTAACACGAAAAAATCGCATTCTCATACGCAGCCTCAGTGTTCATCTCATTAATAAAACGTGCGTTGCTAAAGACTGCATGTATTTTATTATCTTATAATATCGTTTTAATGATAGAAATAATTAAGAAATAAAACAACACAGTTCCTTCCCTTAGACCACAAATGCCGTGAAAGTTCGCAGTAAGGGAGGAAATATCTGTCAAAGGTCGAACATAAGATGAGTTTCGTACTGACGTCAATTCGATTTCGGACATTTTACTGTTGTAGTCCGTCTGAAACTTTCATCAATTTTAGTTGTCAGAAAAACTGTCTGTCGAAGCGAATTGTCGGTATATTGACAAAATGATAAAATCGTTATACACACTCATTTCTGAGTTCATTTTACCAATGAATCTTATTACAAAAACCTGTTTTTCTGAGAACTCTTCAATTATGGTGGAAGGAATTTTATCAAATAGAGACAACTATATAATTTGCAGTTACACATAATTTAATATTCCATAGATAACGGCCAAATTACTATAAACAGCAAAGTGCGATTTTTCCGTTTTACACCATTTTCATTATTTTATTTGTGTTAGTCTTTAAATTTACAGACTAAAAAGTCTTTAAATTTAAAGACAGTCTTTAAATCTAAAGACAGTCTTTAAATAAAACGACTTTCCTCTACCTGATTTTGTGGGACTTTTACCGGACTCTGAGATGAAATGACAACTCAAGCCCTGTCACCTAATGAAACCAACAGGGTTTATTAGCATGGACGGTCCACCTCGCACCGCGGTTCCTGTACAGGTTTAGATCATCTAAGCGGTTTACCAGTACTAGTGTGCGGCCGGATTCAGCTCTGCATGGAAGCATCGTGCAGCCCATATATTTCTTCAAGCCCCTATGGGCGGGGGTGGATTCAATGCTTTGAGATGGTGACAAAAATATTTTGGCCGAAACGACCCACCAAATTGGCCGAAACAACCTACCCCCCAAAATTGGTCCGAAACGACTCGGTCCGAAACGACCCGGGGCCCGAAACGACTCCGGACAGAAACGTCCCGCGACCATGCTAAGTGATTATGCGACTGCGGTGATTATGGCGCCGTGATTATGTGCACTTACCACTGAGCTATCACGCTTGAGACGAATTTATTGGCTGCCGCTTTATTTACATAATAAATCTTACAAACTATCCAACCAAATATTATTCTTCTTTACCACGAAAACGATGTAAAGTGTAATTACCAACCACTTGACTATTGTTACAAAGCCGATTCTGAAGATCGATATCCGGCAGTTACCTCCCCTAAAAAGAAAATTGATTTTATGAGCTTAAAATTTTATCTGATACAATTGTTATCAATTAGTGATCACCACAATTTTTTGTAGCTAAATTATAAATTTAGCCACCCAACCAACTGAGGTAATGGCCAAATATGACCGACTCTGACTGACGGTTGTTTTAAGGTAACCGGGCGCCATGGGCACATAGGGGCTACCCCTTATGACCGACTCAGTATAGGAAGATATATAAATACTGTTACTGTGGGTATAACTAAATACCGCATATGAGTCATATGCGCGCATATGACCTTAAATACCGCATATGAATTTTTAATTTACCACCTTATACTTTTTATCGCCAAAAAACGGCTGGAAATATTGTTAAAATTGTAAACAATGTTATTGAACTGATACAATTCCTTTTAAACAACATTATTATGCATTAAATATAAAGAAAAAAGAATTTAACACGACCGCATATGAACCAAACTGACGCATATGAGATGCTAATATAACATTTTATATATTTTTATGCATATACTTATGGTATGACCGTAGACCGCACCACAGGCAATATATAATATATATATACAAATATATACAAAACCTTTCCATATTTCGCCGAGAAACACAAAATGCCCGTAAAATACCGCATATGAGTTATATGCGCGTATATGACTTAAAACACCGCATATGAAAATGGGAGTCTCTCAAGAAAAGGAAAAAAGACAGTAGGCTAATCCTTTTATCCAAAGGTCTAAAGGGTGCTGCCAGCATTCCAACAGATGACCTTGTTCCCCCAGCTAGACACTGTAGAAATCACCATTCGTTGGCGTTTCAGACCCTTAGCGCAAGAACTGAAATTTATAAAGAGTCGTTCTTCCCCAGAACCATTAGAGATTGGAATGCCCTTCCCGGTTCGATTATTTCGACAGCTGAAGGTGCTGATGATTGTGTAGCTAAATTTACCTCTTTGGTTAGAGCTAGGGACTAACTTCCCACATCACAGGTCCTGGTGTATGAATGTCATTTGACGTGTCACCAGTAGCAATTCTGATTTTGATTCTGATGAACTTTTTTTTCTGCATCCCGGTGAGAGCCGAAAGATCAGACAGCGCATTCGCCAATATCGATAGATTCTGTGGTAATAGCTAGATATGTGTTTTATGACCAACAATATTTTATAAATTTGTGCGACTAACAGTGCAATGTTTAAAAGAGGATACGATCCCCGCCTTTCGGTTCTTGGGAGATTTTCTTTGATTTGAGGCTTACCATCCCCATTAACACTGTAAAGGTCATTTTGGAGACGTGGCTTCCAATTTTATCCGACATTGAGATGTTGTGACATCTCAAGTCCTGTCGCCCAATGAAACCAAAAGGGTTTATATGCATGGCCGATCCGACTCGCACCACTTTTCCTGGGCAAGCTTAGAACCTCTAAGCAGTTTCCCAGCACAGGTGTGCGATGATATGTGTGGAAGCATCATGCAGCCCAATCTATTTCTTCAAGCCCCGATGGGCGGAGACGGGGCGGAGCGAGCCTGGGAGAATCCAGTATATTGGGGTGCATGATATTAGAACGGCAGGGCTAAGAAGACACTTCATCTCAGTGCAGGATACAAGAGTCCAATAAATATAGCAGGAAATGTTAAAAATTACTTAGATAGTGTTGACGAAGACGACAAACCTAAATATAAACAATTAAATAATTATAGGATTTACAAGAGAAAAGGGGTGTCTATGTAATTATAATACGTCTGGACTTGTTATTAGTGGGATTTTTCCCGATATTGAACTGAAATGGCACCTCAAGCCCCTACACCCAATGAACCAATGGGGTTAGTATGCACTGACGGTCCGACCCGCAACACTTTGCCTGGAAAGGCTAAGATCTTCCTAAGCGGTTTACCGGTTATGTCGTTTCATCTCTGCACTGCCTAATCTATTTTTCCAAGGTCCGATGGGTGAGGACTTGCGTTGAGGATTGGATAAAGTTTTAAAATATTGGAGAACACATGTAATTAATAATAAAAGAGCTGGAGCTGGGGCACAACATTTCCTACAATTTACATGTGCGCCCAGCGAAGAAGCAGATCCGCCTACGCACAAATATGATATGCATACCTATAGCATGACCAGAGTCTTCTCTTGCTGCACGAAGAAGCATTTGGCCCTTACCTTTCCTAAGAGTGCACAGCGAATACTATGATCAGACAGAGCGTATGCGCAGGCTGATCTGATTATTTGATGTGCGCTCATGTTAATTGTATTAAATGCTGCGCCCCGGATCAATAATAATAATAATAATAATAATAATAATAATAATTATAATAATAAAGAAATATCTTCTGTCCCTGCATTGAACATAAATGAATATCATGTGTGCGCACATGAGTAATACGTCTTGAGCTATTCGGAAGAATTTTAGATGAATTTTAGATAATTATAATAAAGAAATATCTTCTGCCCCTGCATTGAACATTGATGAATATAATGTGCGCGCACATGAGTAATACGTCTTGAGCCAATCAGGAGAAATATTACTTCAGTCTAAATCTCAGTTGTTTACGCTCCCTTGGCATCATTTGCAGGGATGAATGTCATAAAGTGCACGGTCCTTCGGATCGGGATGTTAACTGGAGGCCCCCTGTTCAGGAAGAACCATCCCCTGTGCAGGTTAAAGATCCCTACCGTAATTACATGATTACTGTGTAGGCTTTCATCCTACAAAACCTGGAGTGTATGTAATATACACCTGCGGTAATGGTCAAATGTGACCAACGTAGTATCAGAAGACAGATAGATAGATAGAAAGATAGATAGTATCACCTGTTTTGATCAATACCGTTTCACCCACCATGATGAAAATCAGACATAAACAGCAATCAACAGGGTTTAGATATAGATAAGATCATTAATCATGCACTCTATATACATATTTATTGTTGCACTCCATCCTACATAGAGGCAATTATTATTATTATTTTTTAATGTTCAGGGGATACTCATGTAATCATATCACATTTCCAGCTTCTTTTGACTCCGCTGCATCTGCACCTCTTCTGATACCGAGGCCCCGTTTTTGGATTTACATCTATCTATTGTAGATGGGTTTGTTTCGTGCAAAATTTATGGTAAACGCGATGACTTTGATTTTGAGATTGTAAATTTTCCTTTTTGGGATGGTGATGTTCCTCGTGCGCCATTTTATGGCGTTTACATTTTGCAATTAATTCGATTTGCTAGAGTGTGTAGTCATGTAACTGACTTCAACACTCGTAATAAATTATTAACGGCTAAACTTCTTAATCAGGGTTATCGGTACCATAAACTACGCAAAGCCTTTTCAAAATTTTATAGACGCCATTCTGATTTAATTTCAAAATTCAATATTGGTCTTAAATCTCCTCTGCAACAAGGTCTATCGGAACCCGAATTTTATGGTGACTTGTTATGGTTTGTCTGAAGTTTGGAGGCCTTCACTGACCGTTCCAAGGCGGTTCTTCTGTGGCGATTTATTTATGTTGTCGTTTGTTACTTACTGTGTGTATCACTTGTGTCTTTTTATTTTGGATGGTCATATGGCCATTTTGTGGGAAAGTAACTGTCCTTATGGCCTTCCTTTGTTTAGGTTTCCATTATGGTCTGGTCGCTTAATGTTTTTGTTTCTTTCCCTTTGGTGTCTTTGATGGGTGGAGTAAGTTAATTGTATCGATTCCTGATCTTTGTTTTACTTCTACTTCATGCGGACTGAACAAGTTGTTTGTCTAAATCGCGACGGAAGTAAGGGCGAGGATTGTGGCCACGTAAAATCGATTTAAGCCCTCCAGTGGAAATCATTCCACTGACCGTTCCAAGGCGGTTCTTCTGTGGCGGTTTATTTATTGTGTTGTTTGTTACTTACGGTGTGTATCACTTGTGTCTTTTTTATTTTGGATGGCCATATGGCCATTTTGTGGGAAAGTAACTGTCCTTATGGCCTTCCTTTGTTTAGGTTTCCATTATGGTCTGGTCGCTTAATGTTTGTGTTTCTTTCCCCTTGGTGTCTTTGATGGGTGGAGTAAGTTAATTGTATCGAATCCTGATATTTGTTTTACTTCTGCTTAGTATATAAATTCAGAAAAATATATAACCGCAATGACTTCAGCACCCAATTTCGTAAAATCATTCTTCGATATAAAAAGATTGGGTACAACATGGATGTTATACGACAGACTGCATGCATGGTAGTTAACCCAATCACGGTTCAGTGCAACATCTCCGTGAACACAAAAAATCAAAGAACCACAGATGTGAGACAACAGTGAGGACTCGACAGCAAGAAACCACTGAAATGCTGGAGCAAAAGAAAACCAACAGTTAGACTCCGATGGGCCCGACCAGAGACAGAGCATCAGGCACCAACCAACATTACCAAGAATTAGATCTCTCTAATTCTCAATAAGCCTTTACGTTGGAGCCGTAATAGAATCTGAGGCCTGACCCACCGGCGTGCAATTAAAGAGGGAAGCAAAGTTGCCAACCGTGATTGGGTTAACTACCATGCATGCAGTCTGTCGTATAACATCCATGTTGTACCCAATCTTTTTATATCGAAGAATGATTTTACGAATTTGGGTGCTGAAGTCATTGCGGTAATATATTTTTCTGAATTTATATACTAAGTCACCATAAAATTCGGGTTCCGATAGACCTTGTGGCAGAAGAGATTTAAGTCCAATATTGAATTTTGAAATTAAATCAGAATGGCGTCTATAAAATTTTGAAAATGCTTTGCCTAATTTATGGTACCGATAACCCTGATTAAGGAGTTTAGCCGTTAATAATTTATTACGAGTGTTGAAGTCAGTTACACGACTACACACTCTAGCAAATCGAATTAATTGCGAAATATAAACGCCATAGGATGGCACACGAGGAACATCACCATCCAAAAAAGGAAAATTTACAATCTCAAAATCAAAGTCATCGCGTTTATCATAAATTTTGCACGAAACAAACCCATCTACAATAGATAGATGTAAATCCAAAAACGGGGCCTCGGTATCAGAAGAATTTGCTTTATTTAACTGAAGTTCTGGGGGTAAATCTGACTGATCAAACCATCGAAATAGGTATTATCAATATTTAATAAATCTTCTAAATATCTAGAAGTGGAGCTAAAAGCTTCAATAATTTCAGATTGGTTATCAATGGAAAGCGACAATATGAAGTCTCTTTCATAACAATACAAGGAGAGATCAGCCACAAGAGGTGCGCAATTCGTACCCATCGGAATACCCACAATTTGTCTAAATAACTTAGTACCGAATCTAATATATATATTGTCAAGTAGAAAGGTGAGGGCATCACCCACTTTCTGACATGACCAAAGTGTATAATTCTTATGCTCTTTAGAAGTGAAAAATGCATTTCTGACATTACATGCAAGATAGAGAGAATCTTTTCTGTGAAAAGCCCATTCAATTAAATCGTTAAGCTTTTCTTTTATAATATTATGAGGAAGTGTAGTGTAAAGAGTGGAAAAATCGTAAGTAGACAGACTTGAAGCACGAAAATGTCTTGATTTCAATTTATTTAAAGTAGAAGTAAAACAAAGATCAGGAATTGATACAATTAACTTACTCCATCCATAAAAGACACCAAAGGGAAAGAAATACAAACATTAAGCGACCAGACCATAATGGAAACCCAAACAAAGGAAGGCCATATGGACAGTTACTTTCCCACAAAATGGCCATATGGCCATCCAAAATTAAAAGACACAAGTGATACACACAGTAAGTAACAAACAACAACATAAATAAATCGCCACAGAAGAGCCGCCTTGGAACGGTCAGTGGAAGATTTCCACTGGGGGCTTAAATCGATTTTACGTGGCCACAATCCTCGCCCTTACTTCCGTCGCGATTTAGACAAATAATTAGTTCAGTCCGCATGAAGGCCTCCTAACTCATCAGTGCAACATCTCCGTGAACACAGAAATCAAAGAACCACAGAGGTGAGACAACGGTGAGGACTCGACAGCAAGAAACCACTGAAATGCTGGAGCAAAAGAAAACCAACAGTTAGACTCCGATGAGCCCGACCAGAGACAGAGCATCAGGCACCAACCAACATTATCTCTTTAATTTTCAATAAGCCTTTACGTTGGAGCCGTCAAAGAATCTGAGGCCTGACCCACCGGCGTGCAATTAAAGAGGGAAGTAAAGTTGCCAACCGTGATTGGGTTAACTACCATGCATGCAGTCTGTCGTATAATATCCATGTTGTACCCAATCTTTTTATATCGAAGAATGATTTTACGAAATTGGGTGCTGAAGTCATTGCGGTTATATATTTTTCTGAATTTATATACTAAGTCACCATAAAATTCGGGTTCCGATAGACCTTGTTGTAGAAGAGATTTATGTCCAATATTGAATTTTGAAATTAAATCAGAATGGCGTCTATAAAATTTTGAAAAGGCTTTGCGTAGTTTATGGTACCGATAACCCTGATTAAGGAGTTTAGCCGTTAATAATTTATTACGAGTGTTGAAGTCAGTTACATGACTACACACTCTAGCAAATCGAATTAATTGCGAAATATAAACGCCATAGGATGGCGCACGAGGAACATCACCATCCAAAAAAGGAAAATTTACAATCTCAAAATCAAAGTCATCGCGTTTATCATAAATTTTGCACAAAACAAATCCATCTACAATATATAGATGTAAATCCAAAAACGGGACCTCGGTATCAGAAGAATTTGCTTTATTTAACTGAAGTTCTAGGGGGGTAAATCTGACTGATCAAACCATCAAAATAGTTATTATCAATATTTAATAAATCATCTAAATATCTAGAAGTAGAGCTAAAAGCTTAAATAATTTAAGATTGGTTATCAATGGAAAGCGACAAAATGAAGTCTCTTTCATAACAATACAAGAACAGATCAGCCACAAGAGGTGCGCAATTAGTACCCATCGGAATACCCACAATTTGTCTAAATAACTTAGTACCGAATCTAATATAAATATTGTCAAGTAGAAAGGTGAGGGCATCACACACTTTCTGACATGACCAAAGTGTATAATTCTTTTGCTCTTTAGAAGTGAAAAATGCATTTCTGACATTACATGCAAGATAGAGAGAATCTTCTCTGTGAAAAGCCCATTCAATTAAACTACCAAGCTTTTCTTTTATAAGATTATGAGGAAGTGTAGTGTAAAGAGTGGAAAAATCGTAGGTAGACAGACTAGAAGCACGAAACTGTCTAGATTTCAATTTATTTAAAACCTCATTCGAATTTTTTATAGACCAAAACAGATTTCTTCCTGATCTTTCAAAGACTTTATCACAATATTTAATTACATGCGTTTTAATAGCAGTAAGACAGTAAGTTAATAATTTAGAAAGTTCAGTGGTAGTGCAAGAACTAGAATTTGCAATAAACCGTGCTTTGTAAGGTTTTTTATGAAGTTTTGGTAACCAGTATAGCGTAGGAAGCTTGTCTTGGCCTTCGTTAACACACACAGCAAACTTGGTGGCTGAAAGACAAACATGTTTATCTACTATAGCTCTCTCTTCAGCCAAAGGCTGAAGTTCATAGGCCTTAGTACCACCAAGCTCCTGCTTAAGCGTGTTAACATAGTGGAGCCGTCACAGAACGACGACGTTGTTAGCGGCCTTGTCTGCAGGGGCCAAAACAAACTTCTTATGAAATTCTTGAATACCTAGTTTAAGATGACGTAAAGACGTCTTGGGCTTAGGAGGTAATAAGTTAGTATTTTGAGAATAGAAAGAAATGCGTTTATTCACTAGTCTTAAAATGCTAAGTTTCCAGTCCTTTAGGGCTTTACACTCAACATACTCTCGCTTACACCATCGATTACCGAATTCATTCAAGGAAGCAGCGATTTCATCTCTACATTTACTGAAATCAATTTTAGAAGGAAACCGATATTTCGGTCCTTTAGAAATTATATTCCTTATCCTAGAATCAGGAATAATTTTCAAATTGCCAGTAATTACATGACCAGCAGCAGGATAGCAATACTTTGAGTTTTTACAATCACATGAATCAGGAGTATTAGTATCAATATCAAGATCTGAAACAAGTTTATTGAAATTAAAAATGATAGATCTAACTGGTTTGTTATATTTATAGCAAATTATAGGTGTTTCAGTATTTTGAAAATAAGCAGGAATGGAAGAAAGCACCGATCTCTCACGGAAGATACTGGGCAAATCTATAAAATCCATACCCTTATTAATAAAACCTCATTCGAATTTTTTATAGACCAAAACAGATTTCTTCCTGATCTTTCAAAGACTTTTTCACAATATTTAATCACATGCGTTTTAATAGCAGTAAGACAGGAAGTTAATAATTTAGAAAGTTCAGTGGTAGTGCAAGAGCTAGAATTTGCAATAAACCGTGCTTTGTAAGGTCTTTTATGAAGTTTTGGTAACCAATATAGCGTAGGAAGCTTGTCTTGGCCTTCGGTAACACACACAGCAAACTTGGTGGCTGAATGACAAACATGTTTATCTACTATAGCTCTCTCTTCAGCTAAAGGCTGAAGTTCATAGGCCTTAGTACCACCAAGCTCCTGCTTAAGCGTGTTAACATAGTGGAGCCGTCGCACAACGACGACGTTGTTAGCGGCCTTGTCTGCAGGGGCCAAAACAAACTTCTTATGAAATTCTTGAATACCTAGTTTAAGATGACGTAAAGACGTCTTGGGCTTAGGAGGTAATAAGTTAGTATTTTGAGAATAGAAAGGAATGTGTTTATTCACTAGTTTTAAAATGCTAAGTTTCCAGTTCTTAAGGGCTTTATGCTCAACATACTCTCGCTTACACCATCGACTACTGAATTCATTCAAGGAAGCAGCGATTTCATCTCTATATTTACTAAAATCAATTTTTGAAGGAAACCGATATTTCGGTCCTTTAGAAATTATATTCCTTATCCTAGAATCAGGATTAATTTTCAAATTGCCAGTAATTACATGACCAGCAGCAGGATAGCAATACACTGAGTTTTTACAATCACATGAATCAGGAGTATTAGTATCAATATCAAGATCTGAAACAAGTTTATTGAAATTAAAAATGATAGATCTAACAGGTTTGTTATATCTATAGCAAATTATAGGTGGTTCAGTTTCTGTGCTAGGTACAAACTTTGCTCTAGCTCTGAACCCAGTGAATTTCAATCAAATATTACATGTAGTTTTAACATAACTATGCAATAGTATGGTACATTTCATTGTTGTAGGAATGGCATTTGTCGCACGACTATATAAAACTAGAGCTGTCAGTGAAACTGACTAGGGCCCCGGCAGCGCTATCAGTGGAGTAAAAAAATTTGTGGACGGACAGACGGACAGACAGACAGACATACGGACGGACAGAGTGATTACTATAGGGCACCCGCACTTTCAGTGCGGGGCCCTAATTATTCTGATCCCCTTGAACCCAAGGTTTTGTACAGTAAAACGGAGATGTTGCACTGATAAGTTAGAAGGCCTTCATGAGGACTGAACAAATTATTTGTCTAAATCGCGACGGATGTAAGGGCGAGGATTGTGGCCACGTAAAATCGATTTAAGCGCCCCCCCCCCCCCCCCAGTGGAAATCTTCCACTGACCGTTCCGAGGCGGCTCTTCTGTGGAGATTTATTTATGTTGTTGTTTGTTACTTACTGTGTGTATCACTTGTGTCTTTTAATTTTGGATGGCCATATGGCCATTTTGTGGGAAAGTAACTGTCCTTATGGCCTTCCTTTGTTTAGGTTTCCATTATGGTCTGGTCGCTTAATTATCCCCACGCTTTTCGAAGAAAAAGTGGGGATATTGTAATTGTCTTCGTCGTCCGTACGTCCGTCCGTCCGTCCGTCTTACCGGACGACTCCTCCCACACTTTTAGAGCTAGAAACTTAAAACTTTGGGAACTGATAGGTCTTTGGTCTGAGGAGTGCATGACACTTTCGGAATTTTGATCCTACCCCTAGGGGCCAGGCCAGGGGGGTGGGGTGCCCCGGGGTTAAAAAATCAAAGTTTACAGAACCTGGTCGTGTGACATATCAAATCGAACGGCATAATGAGTAGAATACATAACAATCAAAATTTGACCCCTAGGGTCAGGTCTGAGGTCACCAGAGGTCAAAAACTTTCACCCCCATAACCCCCTTTTTAACGATTACCGGATAACTCCTCCTACACCCTTTCAGATAGAAACATGAAACTTTGGGAACTGATAGGTCTTTGGTCTGAGGAGTGCATGATACTTTTGGAATTTTGATCCTACCCCTTGGGGCCAGGCCAGGGGGTGGGGTGCCCCGGGGGTAAAAAATCAAAGTTTTCAGAACCTGGTCTTGTGACAAATCAAATTGAACGGCATAATGAGTAGAATACATAATACATAACAATCAAAATTTGACCCTTAGGGTCAGGTTTGAGGTCACCAGAGGTCAAAAAATTGGATTTTCACCCCCATAACCCCCTTTTTAATGATTACCGGATAACTCCTCCTACGGCCTTTCAGATAGAAACATGAAACTTTGGGAATTGATAGGTCTTTGGTCTGAGGAGTGCATGACCATTTTGGAATTTTGATCCTATCCCTAGGGGCCAGGCCAGGGGGTGGGGTGCCCCGGGGGTAAAAAATCAAAGTTTTCAGAACCTGGTCGTGTGACATATCAAATCGAACGGCATAATGTGTAGAATACATAACAATCAAAATTTGACCCCTAGGGTCAGGTTTGAGGTCACGTGAGGTCAAAAACTTGGATTTTCACCCCCATAACCCCTTTTTTAACGATTACCGGATAACTCCTCCTACACCCTTTCAGATAGAAACATGAAACTTTGGGAACATATAGGTCTTTGGTCTGAGGAGTGCATGGCACTTTCGGAATTTTGATCTTAAGATTGGGTGGGAGTTGCAATTGAACTTATATAGTGGCGTATCTTTAAAAAAGCGTGGGGATATGCGATGGCGTGCCATCGACTGCGCGATTCTAGTGTTTGTATTTCTTTCCCTTTGGTGTCTTTTATGGGTGGAGTAAGTTAATTGTATCAATTCCTGACCTTTGTTTTACTTCTACTTTGCAGGAGTAACATAGATTGTGGGTACTCATTAGAAACACACTCTAACGAGTACCCACAACGAAAGAAGAAAACGAAACACCTAGCTATAAAGGTCATGTTTTTCCTCTGAATTGTGTCTTCTATGCTGTTAGTTACATGGACTAGTTAATCTGACAACCCATGAACATCATTTCGTTGGCATTTTAAACTTAATATACATCAAGAAACTTGAAATAAAACAAAATATTGGCAGTTATAGAGTTAAATGCTATTAGTAAATACACACTGCCAGCATCTGCTTGTACCTAGCAGAGTTCATTGGCCTGTTGTATGCCACTACCGGGAGTGAATGAAATAATATAAAGATATCATTAAGAACTAACCTTGGAAATTGTTATTCCACATTTTGCCCTGAAAAAAAAAACAATTTCTTTATAGTTTGATACAAATCCTTGTTATTTATAATGTAAAGAGTGACAATCAGACATCCTCGTTGTGCAATTCCAATACATACCTGGAAAAGTAGAAGTAAAACAAAGATCAGGAATTGATACAATTATCTTACTCCACCCATAAAAGACACCAAAGGGAAAGAAATACAAACATTAAGCGACCAGACCATAATGGAAACCTAAACAAAGGAAGGCCATAAGGACAGTTACTTTCCCACAAAATGGCCATATGGCCATCCAAAATTAAAAGACACAAGTGATACACACAGTAAGTAACAAACAACAACATAAATAAATCGCCACAGAAGAGCCGCCTTGGAACGGTCAGCGGAAGATTTCCACTGGAGGGCTTAAATCGATTTTACGTGGCCACAATCCTCGCCCTTACTTCCGTTGCGATTTAGACAAATAATTTGTTCAGTCCGCATGAAGGCCTCCTAACTCATCAGTGCAACATCTCCGTGAACACAAATAATCAAAGAACCACAGAGGTGAGACAACGGTAAGGACTCGACAGCAAGAAACCACTGAAATGCTGGAGCAAAAGAAAACCAACAGTTAGACTCTGATTGGGCCGACCAGAGACAGAGCACGGAAGTCTGATCTGGTCCTACATTGTCTGTCATATGTTAAGAAATTCGAATGCTTGATAGTCAGCAACGGGTGTAGCTAAATTAATTTATTCAGCAGGATAAGGGTTTAGTCTCCCAAAGAGGACATTTTTTTTTTCGGTTCAGTATATAAAAAAAACTAAAACAGACTGTATTTTTTTTGCATAGATCTATTATTTAGAATATTGCTGAGAGCCTGAGTGGACAAATGTTCGCTAGAAGCCATTCTTTAAGGATTTCACCAGCATCAAGAAAAGACAAGTTAGATAAGATAATATTTATTTATGGTCTGCAAGTTATAAACGATACAACATAAGCTCAGTATGAGCTTTTGAACCGACTACTTTAACGATAGTATATGGTTAACATAGTGTAAATCGGCTGTTTGATAAAAGTATTTGCTAGAAATACAAAGATAATTAATTAGGTCAAAGTTATTCTGAGGGGATGTTTACCCCCAGCACAATTCAGCAAAAATAATTTAAACAAACATGCATTAAAACATAAGGACGGGCAACAGTATAAACATTAGTACATTTAAGATAATGATAAAATAAACATAAGATAGGCAAAAGGCACATATAATAAGATCACATACATAGCCAAGACATATAAATAAGCACATAGACTAAGCAAAAAACAGTTACAGAGAACTGATAGAATAGAATATAGTTAAACTCTGGCCTTGATCCCCAGCTGTACGGACAGTCCACACTCGCCGGAGATCAAACATGACGCACTAATTGCATGCATGATACACAAAAGCTATAAGCATAAAAACACATAAGATAGATTTGCATATTCAGACTGAGAGAACATAGGAACTTAAAATTGTATATCACTGGCAGAGCATTTACAATTTTTATCATTCCAGTGGGTGGAGATAAGAGATTTGAATTTATTAAAAATCAGTTGTTGTTCTAAAAGAATCAGGTAAGTAGTTCCACAGTACTGGGTCAGCATAGCGAAAAGCCTTCTTATCGTGCCTTGAATACTTTACGTGGGGGATCTGTGATATATATATATATATATATATATATATATATATATATATATATATATATATATATATATATATATATATATATATATATATATATATATATATATATATATTAGAATACCTTAGATTATAAACATTTTCCCTTTTAACTAAAAGGTCACTTAAAACTTGTGGGGCTAAATTATCTAAAATTTTGAATGTTTCGATTGCTATGGTCCTTATGCGTCTTAGGCCTAAAAATAGCTGTGTTTCCGCTAACCCGACCGACCCTAATTTTTTGTGCCGACCCTGCAATTTTTATGGCCATCCAGATAAAAAAATTGCTTAAAAAAGATTTTCTTGCCTACCGAGCTTAATATTTTCTAGCACTTTTGATAAAATATCAGAATAAAAGTGAAGGCAATGATCAGGAATCGATACAACTAACCCAAAGCTCCCATCAGTGACACCAAAGGGAAAGAAAAACAAACAGGAAATAAATTGTCAAAAAGGCAAAACTAATACTTAAAATCCTGTTTTTTTATATATATTTTTTTTTCCTCCTTGATACTCTAAACTTCATTATTTGAATGTTTTCTGGTAATATGGCTAGAATTAAGCCCTTTTAAAGATTTTTGCTATTTTTCCATCAAATAAAAAGTTGAAAAAAAAAAAATAAATAAAATAAACAGTTAAATCGACCTACCGACACTATTTTTTCGGCATGTAAGTGGATACACAGCTACTTTTTATTATTTTAGGTCTTATATGCAAGGCAGGCAGATTTGCTCTAGCCAGCAGCTCATCAAAGGTCCTAGAATAGTCATCATAAACAAAGCGTGGAGCCCTTTCCTGAATTTTCGCAATTTTGTTGATATTCTTTTAGGAATAAAAGTGACATACCAGGGGACAAAAAATAAATTTTGAGAGAATAAAAGAAAAGGATCCTTCTTCCCTCGGACAATTAGAGATTAGAATACCCTTCCAGATTCGATTATTTTATCCGCGGATGGTACAAAGGTTAATGTACATGTAGCTAAGTTTACTTCTTTGGCGAGAGCTAGGGCTAAATTCCCTTTTCACAAGATGCAATTCGAGGTGTCACCAGTAACGATTCAGATCAGATTCAGAAGGTAACTGGACAACTCGGGCCCTTACCAAAGTAGAAGTAAAACAAAGATCAGGAATCGATACAATTAACCTACTCCGCCCATCAAAGACACCAAAGGGAAAGAAACACAAACATGAAGCGACCAGACCATAATGGAAACCTCAACAAAGGATGGCCATAAGGACAGTTACTTTCCCACAAAATGGCCCAAATGGCCACCCAACATAAAAAGACGCAAGTGATACACACAGTGAGTAGTAACAAACAACAACATAAATAAACCGCCACAGAAGAACCGCCTTGGAACGGTCAATGGAAAGAATTCCATTGGGGGGCTTAAATCGATTTTACGTGGCCACAATCCTCGCCCTTACTTCCTCGCGATTTAGACAAATAATTTGTTCAGTCCGCATGAAGGCCTCCTAACTCATAATGACTAACTCGCCCCCTAACAAACTCGGCCCCTGACAAACACGGCCTCATTTGTATATATTCATGATAGTAATGACAATAATAGTGTTGTGTTTTAAAATAGTACATATACTTACATATTAAAAAAATCTTAAAAAAAAATAGATTAAATTTATAAATGTATATTTATTGGGTCCATCCATCAATCCATCCATTGTCAGCCTCGATAGCGCAGTGGTTAGCGCGTTCGACTTATGATCGAAAGGTTGTGCGTTCGAATCCCCCACCGGTATCGAGGTGTGTCCTTGGGCAAGACACGTAATGACACTGCCCCCACTCCACCCAGGTGTAAATGGGTAGCAGTGGTGTAAAAGCCACTGCCTCTCTCTCGCGCGCGCGTGAAAACACCCGGAATGAGTGTTCGAGAGCGATTCAATAAGCTTGAAGCTTTCATCGCAATCGAACTAAAATAAATTAGTATAAACTAATCCATCCATTAATTTACCTTAATTACTGGTTATTAGATGTATCATATGCATTGACGTAGTAACCTGCATCAATTAGTTCTTGACATGCTACTTAATTATATTTGTTTTATGGACACATGAAAGATGGCAATATTATTTTTCATTTTCATAAAACGTTTGTATTTTTGTTCGTTTCTAGCATGTCTAGTAATGAATGCATTTTACATATTTATGTGCTGCTTTGTTATGTGCATTTTATTTCGTACGTTATGTATTAATGGTTGAAATAAAAGGTCATGGTTATTGCATTATTGTTGATTACTTTTGTAATTAAGTCATTATGCGATGCATGTTTTGTTATTTCTTTATTTCCACATCCTTCGCACAATATTAATATAATTTTGATGTTTTCCGGGGATATGAATTATCTAAAACGACTAATAATAGACCTAGATCTACCTGCTTAGTCTCAAAAGCCGTTCACAGACATATCGTTTAGCAAACAGCAGCCTTAGTAATCATATGTTATTCGCATGTGCAATTTCCATACGATCCAAACAGCGAGAAATTTTCTCACTTCTGCTCTTAAACATAAGGCGTCTACGCGACGTTCTTAACTTGATATGCAGCTCGACCAGATTCATAAATACATAGAGATGTCTGCATTTCAATAACCTGCTACCTTCTTAGTCTCAGAAGCCGTAGTCCAAGCAGCGAACAACCACTAATCAAAGTGCGCGATGCGCAGGCTGATATGTGCATTTACTATTCGCACGTGCAAAAAATCCTACCCTGCTTAGCATCAGAAGCCGTTCAAAGATATGAAGTTTGGCTTACAGCAGCCTAAGTAATCATGGAACAAAAGCACTGATCAGAGTGTGCAGATGCGCAGGCTGATCTGTGCATTTGTTATTCGGACGTGTAATTTTCAGGTGTTCGCATGGCGTGATTAAAGACTTGTTATGGTTACGGTAATTACTCGATACTTCCCCTCCAATTATCAAATAATAATAATCCAATCAACAGGCACGCGTCAGTGATTTACTCTAGATAAGCCAATTAAAAGATTATTTAATATCATTGGCAGTTACCTGAGAATGCGCAACAGTCCAATAAATATGAAAATCTCCAGTTTTGAAAAGGCAAACACTGAGACAAGTATGTATTATTTTAGGTTAACTATTGCTAACATTCCACCTTTACTCAAACTAAAACAATATCTTTTGGGTCAATAATAATAATAGGGGCCGAGTTTGTCAGGGGCCGAGTTTGACAATGGTCGCGTACGTGAGGGGCCGAGATGTCCCGGAATCTTTCAGAACAGTCACCATGCAGTCCGAGTTGTGATAGTCCCACACTGCATGACCTAACAGCTCAAAGCTCGCTTAACAGGGCGAGCGAGGGGAGGTAACTACCAAACTAGATTTGTGAAGGAAGGAAAAGCACGAACACGAGGCTCATAACACTAGCCATTGTTAGGCGTTGGCAATTAACCTTCTAGCTGCATCTTGCCGAAAAAAAAAAGACAGAAAAAAGACAAAATCAATAATCCCCTGTTAGATTGAATACAGCGTTCAGATCTTGCGTAATACTATTTTTTAGCCTATTTTCTTCTTTCAAGAAATACGGAACATCATACATCAGCACATTCGAAATCGTTTTTTCTTTACTTTTTTTATAGTCCATACAAGTTTGATCCCGCATGCACCTGTGCATGTTATAAAACTGACCACCACATCAGAGATAAGCCCCCGCCCATAGGGGCTTGAAGAAATAAATGGGCTTCATAATACATCCACGCAGAGCTGAATCCGGCCCGCACACCAGTACTGGTAAACCGCTTAGAGGATCTAAGCCTGTCCAGGAACCGCGGTGCGAGGCGGACCGTCCATGCTAATAAACTCTATTGGTTTCACTGGGCGACAGGGCTTGAGATGTCATTTCATCTCAATGTCGGGTAAAAGTTCCACAAAATTGGAAGCAACGTCTCAAAAATGACCTTTACAGTGTTGACAGGGACAGTGTTCAATCTAGGCTGCGCCATTGCGCCCTGGGCCCGCTTTTTACATGAGGGGCGCACTAGAGATCATATAATGGGCCCGTCGGGCGCAACTGTAAAATTTCGAGACTGTTCCTTCTGGAGTTCATTTTTGCGATTTTCTCGCCGTTTTTCCGCTGCCTGTTGCTTATTGTTGAGTTGATCAAAAGCGAATGTTGCCTGATCAAAATAACTCAGAAAAACATTTTGTTTTATCTGTTAAACTAGTAACAATTCGTATTTTTATAAACCCAAATCGACGTTTTGTTTACCGGGGATGCGGCCATGTTCAGTATACTTGTGTGCGCCGGGCTGCTTACGCCAAATTCGTGTGCGCAGTGCGGCTTACGCTAAATACCGGACCGAAATACCGCAATATACCGAGGCAGGCGCTATTTATTATAGAGTTCTTCTCTTCCAGAAATATTTTTAATGGCATTCATTCTAGATAAAACATGCATTTAGCAATCCAGCATGACAATTTATCCAAATTGTTTTGTACTGGTTAAATGAGGTAATGAGCAAATGTGACCAACTCCGTATTAGAAGATGGATAGATAAACTAAATATATTTTGTCTGTGCTGTTAAACTTGTTTTGTGTCCATTTTTATCATGCAGCTAAAACCTTAAGATAAATCTGGTAACTTTATATAGTATAATTTAAGGGCCCCCTAAATTTCCAAATGGCCCCCTTTTCCAAGGCCTGTGGGCCCAGAGGGCCCCCAATCCCCAAATCCTGGATTGAACACTGCAGGGACGTTAAATATCAAATCAAACAAACAAAAACCACACCAGAGAGATTCGTCTATACAGTCGAGATGCATCTATAGAAGTCCAGTGACTTGTCCAGATGTTACTTTGATGAAGAGTTTCTACGGTTTCCGAAGTCAACTCTTACCTTCGTCAACCCGTAGTCGTACCTGTTTTTGGTCAGCTCGTACCGAAGTCAACTCGTACCTTAGTTTAAAAAAAAACTAATTTTTGGATAAGTTGAACTTTGGTACACATATATACAAGTCAACTTTAAGGCCTAAATTTTATAAGTGTTGTTGATGTCCGCGAGAAAGTGAAGAAAGTCATTATAGACCAGTATTATCATTATAAATTAGACTAAAACAATACAAATTGTCAATGAAATAGACCACCACTAATTGTTTAACCGATTCGAGTGCGGCCCCCACCCATAGGGGCTTGAAGAAATATATGGGCTGCATGATGCTTCCTCGCAGTGCTGAAACCAACCCCCACATGAGTATTGGTAAACTGCTTGGAGGATCTTAGCCTGCCCAGGCAAAGTGGTTGCGAGTCGGCCTGTCCAAGCTTATAAACCCTACTGGTTTCATTGGGTGACAGGGCTTGAGATGTCATTTCATCTCAATTTCGGGTAAAAGTCCCACAAAATTGGAAGCAACATCTCCAAAATAACCTTTACAATGTTGATGGGGACATTAACTCTCTAATCACACAAACAAAAAACGATTCTGGTGGGGAAACGCCTAAAAGGTTAGCCTTGCAAACAGCCCAGGCCCAGATCAAAGGTGGCGTCTGATCAGGGTCTGCACTGTTAGCTAATAGGGGTTTGTCAAAAATGGAAGGCAAATGAAAAAATAAGCCTGAGAACCCTTGAAATGACAAATGGACTTGTCCATCATGTAGCAGTGGAAGAGCCCACCAGTATACGATTGGTTAAAAGCTTGCCTAGTGTAAACAAGGTTTGACAAAATGATATTTTATATGAGGCGTCTGCTTAGCAAACAATTCAATTGGTATTTTCCAAGCCTTAATTTCTCTGAAACCCTTGAAACCCTCTGGATAAACATGCAAAACGCTTGAATGATTAATCTACGGGATGGAGGGCTCCTAGTGGAAACACACTTTTTGCTGCCAAGTAGATGTGTTTTGCTACCTACTCAGACCAGGTAGCAGCTACAGTACATGTACTTGCAAAAAAGTTAATTCCTAACAATGCTTGATGTTGATGGGTTTTTTTTGTTGGTGTATGAACTTCCAGTCAGAGTTACATGTGTTGTTTGACAGTGTATTCACACATGATTGTAATATACAAAAAGACAGAAGTCTGTCTAATCTTAAAAGAGGGTTGTGTGAATAAGATTTCTGGCTGATCAAATTTGCACCCTCTGAAATAGAAATGAAAATCGCTACCTTAGCCTCCCTACAGTCGGCCATTTTATCAGAGGACCTTTTAATGTAACCTCTGAAAGTTGCTGGTCTGAAGATGTTACTTGTACATGTATAATTTGTGTAATAGGTGACATGGTATTTTCATGTCATTTTTCAGAGCTCAGCCTAGTGCTTCCATTTGGTACAAAAAGGGATGAACTGGTACTTTTTGTACCAGGGATAAACTGGAACCATTTTCCAAATTATGTGGAGAAGTTTTGGTAGATCTCAACTTCCTGATTACATGTATTTTCTTCTTAGCAAAACTTCTCCAACAGGTCTAAAATTAAGGTTACTTGGATTTTTTTTCTCAAACATGCTCTGGGTTTTTTGACAAGTTATAAGTGAATACACTGTTAAAATTTACTGTATTTACCATAGTTATTCAGACTTACCGTATACATGTATCTGAGCAAATAGTGTAGACTAGGACTGGCTAATCGGAGCTGAAAAGATAATCGCTTATCAGTCCTGTCATTGCGATCGATAATTGATTAGTAATCGCTAAGTTTTTTTGTCATAAATTTACCTGTCTGGCTTTCTGTCTGAGCTTGACTCTTACCATATGTTGCACTTTACCATATGTATATTTGAACAGACAGGCCTGAGCAAACAGTGTAGACCCAGATGAGACGCCGCAGAATGCGGCGTCTCATCTGGGTCTGCACTGTTTGCCACTCATCCAGCTATTTTAGGTATAGCTTTGGATAGTAAATTGTACCTATCAAGTAATCGATTAAAAGCAAATCATTTCAGCAAATCAGAAATGATAATCATTTTCTTTTAATTAATTGATCAATTAATCAATCGATTAATCGATTATACGATTAATCGTGTCAGCCTTAGTGTAGATCCGGATGAGATACGGCAGTAGGTGGCATCTCATCAGGGTATACAGTTTGTCATCCATCCAGCTATCTTTAGACACAACATCGGCTAGTGTATTATACTTGTTCAAATTTTAGAACAAGTATGGTAAGGAGTTGAAGTGTACAAATACTTTTTTTTTACCGTTGTGCTTAAATGTTTACACTTGGTCACAGTAAATAAACAGTCATTTTAACTCTGATCAGCTTTTGTAATGATGCATTTCTGATCAGGGACTCCCTCTACAGCCTTGCTAGTTCCAAAATTACAGATACATTGTAAATTTAATTATCAAATATTCTGATCCAACTGTGCAGAGTTCTTACTCTGTACCAGGCTGGTGATTCACTTGAAATGTCAAGCCCGTCTTTGAAAATTGTTATAAAAAAAAAGATTGTCAGCTGCTCTAGAATTTTCAGTAGTGCTTGAAGGTTATGGTGCTTACTGTATGTGCAGGCTAGCCTTTGGAAATAATAAAATTTCACGCTTGCAAAGGACATGAATATATAAAATCCACTGGTCCAAATGCCATTTCACTTGTCCAAAAAAGAGGCAGAAAAAAAAATGAATGCAAAATCAATCATCAAAATTGAGAGCTGAAATCTACAGCTGATCTGACAGAAAAAATGAATGTCTAAGTCAAATGGTTAACCCTTATCGGCTGTTCACAACAACCACTGCCTTTGCAAACAGCGTAGATCCCGAACAGATGGCTCCTCTACACTGTTTGACATTCAACTTGTGACTTTGTAGAAATAAATTACATTATCTGATCTGATTGGTTCAAAGACAGTTATGTGTTTTAAAGTATCTTACCAATTTAACCCTTATCCCGCTGAATTATTAATTTGTCCGGACCCATTTCTGTCTTTGAACCAATCAGGTTACTTGATGCAATTCATTCCTACAAATTCACAAACTGAATGTCAAACAGTGTAGATCCTGATCTGATGGCTTCAGAAGCCATCTGATCTGGATCTACACTGTTTGCAAATGTAGGGGTTGTTTTGATCAGTGGGATAATGGTTAAGAAGACAGTTCCAGCAAATCTGACCAGAAACATTGTCTGTACTTGTCTTCGGACAAGTGTACAGAAACATATCACTTGCTCTGGGTGAGATGGGAAAAGCCTTGCGTTTCTACAGCCCTGGTACATGTATCATTTCATTTACAATTAAAACAGGATACATGTGCCAGGCACTTGCATGATAAGCAAGAAACCAGTCCTGGAGTCAATAAAACTTCTCTTATTCTCAGCTCAGTTGAAATTTGAAATCCTCCTCTTAACCATTAGGTCTCTCTCAATGCTGTGGGTTCGAGCCTGTGGGGTGGCAAATTCTACAGTGACAGGTCAGGTGATTTTTCTCCCGGTTCTCAATTTTTGTTCCATCTTTGATTAAAAATCGACTCAAAATAAGTGCAATAATCTTGAAAGGGCTGTAAAACCAAAATTTGTAATTCTTATAATTTTGAAAACAAAACAAGAAAAGCAGTTTTTCTCATTGGTAGAGAGCACTATTTCAGTCTTTTTGTCCTGCTCATAAATATTAAAATGTTAACTGTTGTTGGCATTTTAATATTGATGGGTATTTTAGAGCAGGATGAATTTCATGCTCAAGTCAGTTTCATAACCTCAAAGCCAGTTCAAATATGACCTTGTTAGGGCATGCGGCATCATAGCCGCCATTAGCCCATGCCAAAACAAGACATTGGTAAACAGTGCAGGCCCAGATCAGAAGCTGCAGAACACAGCATCTGATCACACAGGACCATCACTGTTTGCAAAAAGTTCAGCCATTTCTAAATAAAGTTTTAAAAATAACTGAACCATAATGATTCTAAGTATTGGGACAGATAGACCCAAGAAAACAGTGCAGACCCAGTTCAGACTGCTCCTGAAGTAGCAGTCTGGTCAGGGTCTACACTGTTTGCCATTCCATCAGCACCTTTTGGACTCCATGCTGGATCCTGAAGCAAATTTGTTAAAATTTTAAGGAGAATTACAGCAAGTCCTTAAGGTGCCCGAATTTTTGGGATTTTTTGCAGTAAATCTGTTGAAAATGGGTGACTGAAAAATTACATGTATATTTGCTGTGACCAAGTCCTGTGATATGCATGTACATATATTTCTGTGAACAAGTTCTGTGACATGCATGTACAGATATTTGCTGTGACCACGTTCTGTGACATGTATGTACAGATATTTGCTGTGACCACATTCTGTGACATGCATGTACATATACATGTATTTCTTAGAGCTGGGTATCGCCAGTAAAAATGTATCACGATACTATCGCGATACCAGACAGGCGATACGATACAGTATCAAGATACTTGCTTCGTATAGATTTGCTATGTTTATTAGGTAAATTTGGACTTTTGTTGTAGAGTAGAAAACAGAGTTTCCTGTTCAATAACAACACGATCGTTTATTAAGTATGTCCTTATATTTATATGCAATAAAATAAAATAATGACTTGACAAAAACAAAATGTTTCCATACTTGTAAGTGTTTTAAATGCCGATCTGGCACAGTGTCCAGTTCAGCATCCATTGTTTATATATGTATGTAAGCAGCGACCGCTTGTATCAACAATAAAACGGTAATTATGATGACTTTGCAGGTCCATAACATCCCGTCAGCCACACAAACTTATTTCGGAAGCAACAGTTTTGAATAAATCTGAATGGCATAACTCAAAATACCAACAAAACTTATATAGCACATGGGTCTATACTGTTGGTTCCAGTAGTTACTGTATCCTGGTAGATACATCAACTGTTTTTATTGGATATAAGCAGCACCTTTTGGATACAGATTTTTTATTGGCATAAGCACCTCAGAAAAATATGTACCGGTATCTCTTGTGTTTCAGACGTTTGTTGATATAACGCAAAAGTATCGTCAAGTATCGATACACGGAATTAGTATCGCGATACAGTATCGCCAGCAAAAATATCACGATATATCGATGCATCGATGATATCGCCCCAGCTCTAGTATTTCTGTGACCAAGTTCTGTGACATGCATGTACAGATATTTCTGTGACCAAGTTCTGTGACATGTATGTACATGTACATGAAGAACACATCATCAGAAGACACTGTTTATGTTCTTCATGTCGTGTTTAGAGGAAGGTCAGCCACTAACCAAAGATGAAATCAGGATTAAAAGGTAAATTTTTAAGTATACACCAGAACTCTGTTCGCCAGGGGCCAGTTGGTCAAAACTAGCTGTTATAACATACTGTTTTAAGTTTAATCATTTGATATATAGCTATATACTAATATTTTCCTGAAGAAATTAGCTTTTGCAATTGCAAAAGCTGCTCACATTTTCAGCAAAAGTACTACAGTATTAGATATTGTCATTACAATAACATCCGTGTAACACTTCTTCATTTCTCAAAAATGGTCATTTTTCTGATGAAAATGTGTGATACATGTATTTTTCTTATTGATATCCAAACCTCATTGAAGCGGTTCTAATGAGAACCCACAGCCTATGCCTTGGAACAGAAATAAGAAAAATAATGTATACCCCTGTAAACCCCAGCTTTCTCTGAAGTGGGGTTTAGAGGGGGTGTTCATTACACAGATTTGTTAACCCTTGTCCTGCTGAGCCCGGATATGCCTTATTTTCCAAAGAATGAAGATCCAGATCAGATGGCTTTTGACGAAGCCATCTGATCAGGATCTACATTGTTTGCCATTCAGATTGTGAATTTGTTGCAATAATTTGCATCGAAGTAATCTGATTGGTTGATAATCGGTAGTGGATGTGGCATATATGAATATTCAGCATGACAAGGGTTAACGTAATGACTTGCTAGAGCAATTTAACCACCAACAAGCTCAATGACCCATTGTATGCTGGAAACCCCTAAAGGGGTACCTAGACATACAGTGCAGGCCCAGATCAGACACCATCCCCGCCACAGAATGCGGCGTCTGATCAGGGCCTGCACTATATGCTAACATAATTTTCCGTCAAAAACAGAATAAAAATGGAAAAAAAATAGGCCTGGCACCCTTTATATGACAATGGACTTGTCCAACATATAGCAATGGAAGAGTCCACTAGTATACAATGGGTTAAGCTAACAATGCTTTGACCAACTGGACCCTGGGTGAAAAGCTGATAACTTTCTAACTTAAGCTTAGAAATTAGGTCTGCTTTCACCACCAGACATTTTCTCATCCCATTCTTGGCGCGTTTATTAATAGCTAAGAAATGTCAGTACTACAGAAATTTCATGGAAGAATTTGTCCATGCTTTTTTCCATGAAAGAATTTTTCCATGTGATCATGGTCATCCAAAATGCAACATTCAGGCCTCAGCATGGCACATTAACCCTTGTCCTGCTGAACCCTTTTCAAACAGTGTAGATCCAGATCAGCAGTCTGATCCAGATCTTCACTGTCTTTCACTTTCATATACTTGATGAATTTATAGAAATAAATTACATCAAGTAATCTGATTGGTTGACAGTAATGGGTGTGGCTAGATCAATTTATTCAGCAGGACAAGGGTTAATAATGGCCTTCTGTTTTGGAGTCTTGGATTCATAAATATGAGTGCAGCACTCCGTCGCTGTGCCTGATTGTAGTGCAAGCTAAATTTACGCTCTCTTTTTGAGGGGATTGATACATTTGGCACTGGGACATTTTCTGCCATTCTTCAAGGGAGACAACTTTTGGTCCTATTTAATAACTAAGCTTTTCTGAGACGGGCCTGCTTTTGAAGGAAAGAATTCACTCCCTAAAAGCAGGTTCTTTGCTCCCTAGGAGCAGTTTTGTTTTCCTTTAAGAGTCTACTTGTACTGATAAAGGAGACAAAAATATATTTAAAGAGTTGCCTCCCCTGAAGGTGTATTGGTTCCCTTTCTCGCTGTATGTATCAGATTGATACAAACATGCTTTGACGTTATTTTCATCAACATATGATCACAAGCCGGAATGGGTTTCCAGTGAGACAGGTAAGAAATAGGCATACGCCTATTTAACACACACATACACCACATTAACAAATAACTTTATTGAATGTCCCATCAGTCCTCATTTGCTGGAAAAAGTGAGGTTTGCATGGGTTTTTACACATTAATTTTGTTTGCTCTGCTCAAAAACATTGATTTGGATACTTCACAGAACCATCTCAATGGTGCAGATCTAACCAGTACCAAAAACATGTATACGGAGCACAAAATTCATCAGTTTAATCACACTAGCCTAAGGAAGCATAAGACACTAGCCAAAAAATCATCGGATAAATTATATCTTGAGTTATGGAAGATAGCATGGTTGTTTTATCTCACTGAAAAACATAAATGCAGTTTAATGTGTCAAAAAACAAAAAGAAAAAGCAAGTCAAAGCATTAGAAGTTAAAAAGCACACACCAAAAGTTGTCCCGTGGTGTGTTAAAAAGAGTACCAGCATCAGGTGTACTCTCTTTTTTTCATTATATGTATGCATGAAAATCTCATTTTGCATACGTAGCATAACATCGAATTGGATACTGTAAAAATTTGTGAAGATATATTCTTCGACATACTATCAAAAACACGACATCATCACATATGTCATTTTTCGTTGAATGGCATTTGGTTTCACTCAGCTTAGCGAACTTTCCGTTTTGTGCAGATAGAACACTATTTTTAAATGAAACACGTGATAAAGTTAATTAGAATGGAGATGTTTTTCAAATTGTATTTAGGAAGGTAATTTGTTGGTTTTATTGTTGCAAATTCTGTTTGTCGGCTCCGTAAATGCATCACCGTTAAACGAAATTTCCTCCCATAACACCGTCAATTTATCCCACAAATGACAAGTTTGAATACATCTATCCTCTAATTATATTTCTAATCTAAGTAAAGAGAAGTAAACTAAACGTGAGCCATGATGGGACTGACCAGAACAACCTCCAAAGACACCATGACATTGAGGTAAGTGAATGTAGAATAACCCATTTTGTACTATTACGAAAACACGCCTATACAAATACACTGTAAATTTTTCTGCCGAAAAACGAAAATTTAAAGATGAAAAATTCTGATATGTTTCTTATTTCTGCTCTAAAATATAGATTATGGATACTCGTTAGAACAACCTCATCGAGGTTAGAACCGCCTCATCGAGGCGGTTCTAACGAGTACCCACAATCTATATTTTGAGCAGAAATAAGAAAAATAAGGTTTACCCCTGTAACCCCCAGTTTTGTTATATGAAAGTGGGGTTCAAGGGTGTCAGAATAAATAGGTGTGTTTCAGTGATGCTGAATGGACTCTAACCGCTTAAATACAGGTGGAGTCTATTTGGAACTGAAGCAATGTCTAGTGTAGTTAACGTTAACGTTAAGATCTGTTTCATAAAATGACCAAACTTTTTGCAAGTATTGAAGGCCCTGATCATATGCTGCATTCTGCGGTGTCTGATCTGGACCTGCAATGTTTGCAAGTGTCCTGTTCACATGTAGGTGTTTCCCGTACAGAGTGGTTTAACCCTTTTTGTACCAAACGGAATCTTCCTCCTTATATATACCAGGAGTTCATTTCAAAATTTAGGGGTGTCAGGTTGTGTTTTCATCAAAATTTATTTGGAAAATGACTGGACTTTTAGCAAACAGTGGAGGCCTTGATCAGACGCCGCGTTCTGCGGCGTCTGATCTGGGCCTTTACTGTTTGCCAGGGTACCCGTTTTGGGGTTTCTGGTACTAAATGGGTTAAAAAATATTACATGTTGTCAGACTGGTAGCATAACCCTCAAATAAGAAAATTGTGGCATTAAAGGGGAAAGGATACACCTGGCAGATGTTCCGCCATTTTTGAAAGGGAGACAACTTTTGGGACTTCCTGTTTGCTTTTATATATTAATTCTAAGGCAACAAATCTTGCAGTTCGTGGAGAAACTGGACGTTATCCTCTTATGATTCAAATCATAGCCAGCATGTTCAAATACATTATACACTTAAAATCATCAGAAAATAATCTCTTGAAGGAAGCATTTGAATTGTCGGAAGAGCTTAGTGAAAAGGGAATTGATTCATGGGTTCACTTCATTAAAAGTACTTTGTCTTTTTTAAATATAAAAGCCGATATTGCGAGAGACTATAAACAATTGTATAAAAAAGTTCAAAAGGCATTGATCTCAAAATATATCTCATTCTGGAAAGAAAAAATTAATTCCAGTACAGGTGAAAATGAACAGAGAGGAAATAAATTACGCACATATTGCCTTTTTAAACAACACTTCAGTATGGAAAAATATTTACAGTTTGGTAGTAGAAATCAAAGGAGAAACTTATGTAGATTCAGAATTAGTAACCATAAACTAGAGATAGAGCAAGGTCGTTATAAGAATATTAAAGCTGATAAACGGATTTGTAAATTATGCAAAAACGGTATTGAAGACGAAATACATTTTTTACTGCAGTGCTCTGTATTAGAGAACGTAAGAAACTCTACGTTATTAACAATTTATAAAATGTATCCTAACGTTGAACAGCTAAATGATAAAGAGAAATTTATTTGGCTTATGAGTGCGGAAAACGCTATTATGTTCCACTCAGTACTGGAGTTACTTTCGTCACTAACAGAAAAGAGAACAGACAAATTAAAAAATGTGTCTTAACATCGTTGATGTGGGGTTCCCTGTTCGGGAGATGCTTGAAACTTATCACGGTAGGTCCCTGGCATTCACAGCGAGCCTCTACATACTAAGAAATTAGCATGGTATTTATCCCAGAGGTTTCTTTGCTTGTGAATAGTGTTATCCGCAAGAAGTACTGACCCTTGGTTGATATATGTGTATTCACCATTTTTGCATTATTTGCTGGCTCCCGGCTTACCCTTTGTCGGTGTTGGGTGGGCGGGTGGCCGGACCCCCTGAAAGGTCGGGGGTTGGTTATCTGGTTGCCCGTTTTCCCGGCACTGAGGCTTGCTCTGAGTGTGTGGAATCACCGTGATATGGAATTCTCCGGTCGGTACCGTGTCTTAGCTATTAGACTCGGCGGAGACTTCCGAAAATTTACGAAAATTAACTGAATTTTGATTGTTTTTTTTTTTATTATTATTATTATTATTATTCTTGTTGGTATTCTCTGCCTTCTATGGGCGCATTTCATGTATTCAATGTTATGATATGTGATTTGCAAATAAATAAAGTTGAGTTGAGTTGAGTTGAGCTTTTATATAAACTCTCTTCCACTGAAAAACAGGTGTACTCTTAAAAGGAATTTGCTCCTTAGGAGCAAATCTTTTCTTTAAGAATTGACCCCATGTAAAACAAAAATACTTTTGCAGGAGTTGCCTCTCCTGAAGTTGTATCCATTCCCCTTAAAAAAGAATAAAGTATGCTTTCTTGCTAGAATTGCCACATTTGTTCATTTTTACACTTGAAGCACTCTGGATAATTCAAGAGCAGATGAAATGCCCATGTCCCACCACCGGAGGCGAGGAGGGCACTGTTTTAGGTGCCGATACTGTTTGCATTGGCGTTGGCTTAGTCCGTTTTAAGCACTATATTGCCTAAATCTATGGTGGGATTCTGACCAAACTTGCATGGCTACATCATTAGGATGGAGGAAAATACTCATTAGGTTACCTTGACCTCGTTTTCAAGAGCACAGCCCCCCCCCCCCCACCACAAACAGTAAATTTTGGCCAAAAATGGCTTGTCTGCAGTCTATGATTAATTTAGCCCATCTTGGTAGTTTATATCATTACAACATACCACAGATAGGGGTCAACGTGGCCTAGTGGATAAGAGCGCTGTCTCTTATTCATTAGGTCTCTCACCACTGTGGTTTGAGCCTCGCTCAGACACCAAGTTCTGCAACGGAAGGTCAGGTGGTTTTTCTCTGGGTACTCCAGTTTTCTCCTACCTCTGATTAACGATCGGCTCGATATGAGTGAAATAATCTTGAAAGGGCTGTAAAACCAAAATGAAAAAAAAAAACATACAGATTTGGTTAGATTTTGGTGACCATCACCTTTTTCAAGGACACCGGCCTCCAAAGACTGAAAATTTGGCTTATCTGCACCGCATCTCATGAACAACTGGGTGAAATTTGGTCAAACTTGATACAATGAATCATTGCAACCTATCAAAGATTTAATTACCGGTAGATATTGGTGGCCTTGACCATTTTTTCAAGGGCACATGCCCCCAAAACCTGTCAATTTTGGCTTGTCTGCACCCCATCTCATGAACGAATGGATGAAATGTGGTCATACATTTACAAGTAACAATATTTCATTGCATCCTACCAAAGATTTGATTAGAGTTTGGTAACCTTTAGATTATGGTGACCTTGACCATATTTTCAAAGGCACAGGTCCCCCAAAGACTGTGAATTTTGGCTTGCCTGCATACTATTTTATGAACAAATGCATGAAATATGCTCTCAAACTTGGTACAATATATCATTGCAATCTACCAAAGATTTGATTAGATTTTGGTGACCTTGATCTTATTTTCAAGGGTACGTGCCCTAAATAGCTGTCGATTTTGGCCTGTCAGCACACTATCTCGTGAACGAATCGATGAAATGTTGTGAAACTTGGTACAATATACATGTATTTTTGCAATCTACCAAAGTTTTGATTTGATTTTGGTGATAATGGCTTAATTTTAAAGGGCACAGGTCTCCTAAAACTGTAATTTTGACTTGTCTGCAGCCCATATCATGAAGGAATGGATGAAATTTCATCAAACTTGGTACAATATATTATTGCAACTAACAACAGATTTGAGTAGATTTTGGTGACCTTAATATTATTTTTAAGGGCACAGCCCCACCCCACAGAAACTGTCAATTTTGGCTTGTCTGCACCCTCTCCCATCAAAGAATTAATGAAATTTGGCCAAACTTGGTACAATATGTCATTGCATCCTTCCAAATATTTGTTTAGATTTTGGTGACCTTGACCTTAATCTCAAGGTAATGGGCTCCCGAAACTTGTTCTTTTGGGGCAAAAAATGGCTTGTTTGTACCCTATATCATTTAAGAATTGATGAATATTGGTCAAACTCTGTACATGTGTACAATATTTAATCACAGGCTATCAAATTTGTTTAGATTTTGGTAATCTGACCGTTTGAATAACTGTTTTTGTAAGGTCACATGCTCCCTAAAACTGTCTGTTTTTTTTTTCTCCAAAAATGGCTTGTTTGCACCTTACATTTTTGAGACCTTAACCCAGTTGTTAAAGTCAAGTTGGTGTTTAAGATATATTAATGGGGGGGGGGGGGGGGGGGAGGTCTAAAAGCATTTCTAGTATACTTCAAGCATGGTGCATTATAAGAGATCGGTTTTCCATACATTTGTCCACTAATTAAACAGTCTGAAGGAGCAGTCTGATCAGGGTGTACTGGATCAAGAAGCAAATTTGTTAAAATTTTAGGAGAATTACAGCAATTTCACAAGGTGTCTGTTTTTTAGGATTTTCGCTGTAAGTGAAATAATCTTGAAAGGGTTACAAATCGAAATTCAAAAAGGCAAAAATAAGAAAAGCCAAGGTTCAAATCCCCAAGCACAGGGGGAACAACCTACGTGAGAGCAGTAATGTCTTAACCATTAGTAGGTTTGCCAGTGTTTATTACACAAAAGGCATTTGTTACAACAAGTAGGTGGTTGGTGCATTAGGTAATAAAAGAATCACACATACTGAAATCTGTCTCAGAAATGTAGCTGTTTCTTTTAATAATTCAACACAAGCTGGTTGTTTAAATGATGTCGGAACTACCATTGTTTACAGCGCCGAATCAGATCTTATGGCGAAGCTATCGAAGCCTTTTCAATGTTTCTAGGTAAAATTAGCTCACCGATGGGATGCAAATATTGTTCGTTACCAGCTGAAGTATGTTTTTTGAAGACTAGTCTAGTTTGAAGCATTTTATCTACCTTATTTACACCAATATGGCCACTACTGAAATGGGTACGACATCTGTGCTATGACATAGGTTGTCATCCTTGAAGTGGGCGGGAAATTTTTCAGCTTTGATGTATTCCTTTGACAAAACTTTCATCATGTTAACAAGTCTGTGAAACGAACTCCCCTCTAAACCCCTCTTTATACAGAGAAAATGTAAACATTATTTTTGCTCCAAGACATAGGTTGTGGGTACTCGTTAGAGCCGCCTCAGTGAGGCAGTTCTAACAAGCACCCACAACCTGTTGCTCCAGTATAAATAAGAAAAATATCAGATTTTTTATCAAAATGTCACCATTTTAGAGATATGAAAGAATGCACTATGTCACAAGGATGTGTTACCATAATGGATGTTACCGGTATAAGATGGGGGCTCATACGAAACTAATTTTGCCAAAAAAAGATTGGCATCATCATACATGATGAATGATGTTCGAAGAAGTTGGAGGGACATATCGCTTCTGGGACATTAGTGCGTCTGTCCGTCCTTACGTGCATGCATCTGTTAAGGTTTTTGATGCATTGTATAAGTTGAACAAATTAACCTGAGACTGGTGAACTCTATTAACATAATTTCACACCCGAATGAATGCATGTATTTATCTTCGCCGTCTCCCGAAAATGGCGATATTGTTATTCAATACATAGGGGTCTGTAAATGGGTCGCAATTCACGTGATGCCAAAAATTCACGAGAAGGTTACGAAAGCCGACGTATAAGGCGATAATGTTGACAAATTTATTCCATGCATAAAGGTTAGTCTCTGGTCAAATTGTTCGAACTATATAATTTCTGAACTGTACACATTAGGGTTTTGGAATTTCATATATATATATATGGAGTCCTCATGAAAAAAAGGGCTGACTTATATTTTTTTTCTCATCAGGATTATGGCCTGAGTTATGGCCCTTTGAAAAAAAAAATGGATGAAATATCTCAAAAGCTTTTAAAGCTGGAGCTTTGAAAGTTGATGAATTGTTTGCGAGTGATGAGTAGATGACCCGATTAACTTTTGAAGAAATTCTGAAAAATACTTAAATCATGAGTTATAGCCCTTTGGAAATTTGGTCATTTGTACATTGCAAGCTGTATGATGCATAGCATAACTTTAGAACCATGTATGTCTGGGTTTTGAAATTTCATATATGGATTCCTCATTAAAAATAGTTGACACATAGTTTTTCTTTTCACATCAGGATTATGCCTATTTCCTCCTGAGTTATGGCCCTTTGAAAAAATTTAGATGAAATCTTGTCAGCAAAGTGTCTCAAAACTTTTTAAAGCTAGAGCCTTGAAAGTTGATGGATGGATCGGTAGTGATTACAAAATAGCCTGATTTACTTTTGAATAAATTCTGAAAATTTGGATGAAATCTTATTCTTCAGTTATGGCCCTTTGAAAATTTTGTCATTAGGGGCAAGCATATGGTTGGGAGCATAGTGTTTTACCATACCAATTCTAGTTTCCTTGAAGGAGGGGAGTGTTACAAACCCCAGCTCCTACCTCCGAGCTCCCGAGTTGGAATCCCAGCACTGAGTTTGGGGAGGGGTTCTGCAAAGCTTCATTCCTTTGTTACAACTTCAATATTGAAAGAGAGTTCAGTCAAAACTAACAATGTTGTTGTTTAAAATTTTGATCATTAAATATGACAAATACAATGTATATTGATATTTTTGCTGAAACAATGCCAGCAGCTTTTGCAAATGCAAAAGCTGCTCACATTATTTCAGCAAAAATACCTCTGTATTAGCCATTTTAACTTACAAGAACAATTTTACCACTGACAAGCTCGTTAACCCTTCTCTTGCTGAATATTCAGTTTAGCTACACCCATTTCTGACTTTGAACCAATCAGATTACTGGATGTAATTTATTCCTACAAATTCACAAACTGAAGAAGCCATCTGATCTGGATCTACACTGTTTGCAAAGAAAAGGGTTGTCGTGAACAGCAGGATAAGAGTTAAGCTAACAATGTCTTACCTGGTGATAATCCTTGTGATGGGACTCATATTATGTTTCTGTGTCTCTTACAGTAAGCTTCTGAAGACCACTCAGAATGAGTTGGAGTACTTCACTCAGTTACAAGGCAGAGCCATTTGGAGCAGTTGACTATACTAGTGATAATTATGGAGTTGGGAGTTCAGCCACAGACTATGGAGCTTATGGAGATGGCAGTTCAGGGGCAGGCTACAGCACTGGGGCGGGGTCTCTTGGCAAGAGGTCTCATTCCCCTGATAATGACCAGCTTTATAAGAAGCCAAAATCCTTTGGGGGCCAATCATCATGGGATGATGTTGGAGGCAATGGATTTACAGACTTTGACTCAGGTCCCACTTCCTGGGATCAGTTGAAAGAGGCAGATTCTGGGCCATCATCCTGGGATGATATATCGGGACCAACCTCCTGGGATCAAATCTCTTCAACACCTAAACCTTCAACACCTGGAGTAGGTGGCAGAGGGGCTGGGAGGGGTGGTGGGGGTAAGGGTTCGAGGGGCGGAGGAGCTGGAGGGAGGGGTGCTGGGGGCAGAGGGGGAGGAAATTTTGGATTTGAGTCAAATGGTAATTTTGGTCAAGCTGCATCTAGAGGTGGTGGCGGACCCAGAGGGGGTGCACAGAGAGGAGGGGGTAGGGGTAGAGGGGGTGGTGGTCAGCAGTTTGGAGATGGATGGAGTGGAGGAGGTGGTGGTGGGTGGGGAAGTGGAGGGGGTGGGTTTGGAGACAGTAGTGGATTTGGAGGACGTGGTGGGTTTAGAGGAGGTAGGGGAGGTGGGAGGGGAAGAGGAGGTAGAGGTGGTGGGTTCGGAGGAGGTGGATGGGGTGGGGACGGATGGCAAGACAGTGGATGGGGAGGAGGTGGTGGATTTGGAGGTGGAAGAGGTGGCCAAAGAGGAGGAGGTCCTCAGAGAGGTAAAAAATAATTTTCATTGTGTAATTTGTGTTCAGTGATAATGATAATAGCCCTTGTCCTGCTGAACCCGGATATGTCTTATCTTTCAAACAATGAAGATCCAGATCAGATGGCTTCTCCAAGATGGCTTCTTGCCATCTGATCAGGGTCTTCGTTGTTTGTCATTCAGTTTATGAATTTGTCGCAATAATTTTCATCAAGTAATCTGATTGGTTGATAATTGGTAGTGGGTGTGGCATATTTAAATATTCAGCAGGTCAAGAGTTAGTATCATATTACACACAAAAATATAGAACTAGATGCCCAGGAAAAGCCACATTCAAAGATTATAGCAGGCCTCGTATTTTTCAGGCATTTGCAGGATTTCAGGCTTTTAGAGCTGGATTTTTTTTCTTGATTTCAGGCTTTTAGATTTTGATTCTTGTGCCTATAGTCTGTTTAAAAAATTATTTAACCGTTATCCTGTTAAATAAATTTATTAACCCACACCCATTTCTGACTATAAGTCAACCAAAATACTTGATATTTTCACAAACTGCATTACAAACAGTGTAGATCCTGATCAGATGGCTTCTTCAGAAGCCATCTGATCTGGATCTACACTGTTTGCAAAGGTAATAGTTGTGTCTTGTTTAGCAGAATAAAGGTTGAAGGGGCTTTCAGGCATGGAAAAGCGTGATCAGTACAAGGCCTGTATAGCCGAGAGGAAGTGCAACTAAAAGTGATAAAACCAAAAAATCATGATGTCTCAACAACTGTGCATACTGTTGCCTTGAAACTTGTTAGGCTAATAGAAGACCTGATTAGCTTTTTGAAAAAAATTGTTCTTTTTTCCCTTGAGTTACAGCCCTAAGAAAATTTTAGCATTTCAACAATGTCAAATTTTTAGGGCAAACAGTGTTGGGGCTTAATGTTTCTAGTTTCAATGTATTTTCTGTGTGCGTAAATAGAAGCTGTAGCAATGAGTATACCTGTACAGTTATCGATGATGTCATAGCCATACGCGCCATTGTGCTCTGTTTACACCCTTCTGCATACTTGTATGCCGAGTACTACAGTAAAAGTCCAATACTAAGACCACCTTTTGGACTGTTCAAAAGTGGTCTTAAAGACCACTTTTGAACAGTCCCAAAGGTGGTCCCTGACCAGGGGACACTTTGTGCAGACAACACAAAGCAAGAATAACTGCACCCATCTAAATAACCTTTTTAAAGCATAATTAGTCTTAATATAAGATGGTCTTAATAGCGGTAGTTTACTGTATATTATTTTCCTTTTTCCGTTCATATGTATATTCATTTGTCTGTGGAACTAGGATCAAAGTTTTTGCGTCAAAGTTTATAAGATCTAATGCAGGTAATATAGAAACATTTGATTATGGATTTGATTTATATGTGACATAATGGTAAATACAGGTCTAAAGTTTAAATTATGCCCTCATTGTGTCACACTACCCCTTAAGCCCTAGCATTGTCTTGGGTGGTAGGGCTTGAGATGTCATTTGATCTCAGTGTTGTGTAAAAGTGGCACAAAATCGAAAGCATCATCTCCAAAATGACAGTGTTGATGGGAACATAAAACCAAACACAAACAAAAGACACCAAATGGGCACTTTTCATGCAATGGCAATCATATAAATTAGTTCACAGAAAAAAAATACTGCAAAGAAGCTGTTTTCCCCCTACTTAAACCCTTGACCTGCTGAATATTTAAATATGCCACACCCACTACCGATTATCAACCAATCAGATTTCTTTATGCAATTTATTGCGACAAATTCATAAACTGAATGACAAACAATGAAGATCTTGATCAGATGGCTTCTTCAGAAGCCATCTGATCTGGATCTTCATTGTTTGAAAGATAAGACATATCGGGGCTCAGCAGGACAAGGGTTAAGTTTACTGTATAAAAACAAATTGGGAACAGTTGCTTGATGGATATCTAATCCAAAACAGTGTTTTCCAAATAACACTACAATGAGTAGGGCTGGCTAATCGGAGCCGAAAGGATAATTGATTATCAGTCCTGCTATTGTGATCGATAATCGATTAGTAATCGACTTTTATATTTATTTATTTAATGAGGGTAAACACATTTAGCTATACACTAATCTTCCATGTGACCCTCTTAAAGGTAGACAACATATTTACAAGATACAGTCTCCAAATACAAGTATGGAATGTTGAACTAAACTACACATCCCAAAACTGCCATGCATCCACATACATATAGCCATTCAAAAGCTCACATAGATATAATCTGCTGTGAATGAGTATTTACAATAAAAATGAAACACACACACAAACACACACAAAGAAGAATATGCCTAGTTACACATTAATACTTAAACATTCTTTTTGTTATTCTTTTATCCAATTTATGAAATTATTATGGAAAGAATAAGAGAATTCAAATTTTTCAGTTGAGCAGGTCAGCTGTTCCATACAATGGGTTCTGAATAAAGAATACTTTGCTTAAATATCTCTCTTTTTGGCAGTGATGGGATAAAATTAGAATAAATTACAGATCTAAAGAAAGGGGTATTGTCATCTATAATTCTTGGATTAAACATTTCGTATATATATGTGGGAGTTTCTAATTTGTCAACTTTGAACATGAATTTTGATTTCCGTAGATATAGTCTTTCAATGACTAAGTATCTGAAAATTTGGTCATAATTTAACCTGTTTGGCTTTTTGTCACAGCAGGACTCCTACCATATGTTGTACTTTACCATATGTATTTGAACAGACAGACCTGAGCGAACAGTGTAGAACCCAGATGAGACGCCGCAGAATGCGGCGTCTCATCAGGTTCTGCACTGTTTGCCACTCATCCAGCTATTTTAGACACAACTTTGGGTGGTAAATTGTACTTAACAAATAATCGATAACAAGCAATCAGTAATGATAATCATTTTTGTAGTATTTTTCAATCGGTTAACCCTTTTTGTACCAGAAACCCCAAAATGGGTAATTGGCAAATAGTGCTGGCCCAGATCAGGTGCTGCAGAAAGCGGCTTTCGGCGTCTGATCAGGGCCTACACTGTTCGCAAAAAGGACAGCCATTTTCCTAATAAATTTTGAAGCAATCTGACTCACCTAAAGTTTGAAGTGGACTCCTGTTGCATATAAGGAGTAAGAGTCCATTTGGTACAAAAAGGGTTAACGGCAAACCTGCCCAGGCAAAGGGGTACAAATCGGACTGTCCATGCTTATAAACCGTTTTGGTTACATTGGGTGACAGGGCTTGAGATGTCATTTCATCTCAATGTCAGGTAAAAGTCCCAATGCCTCCAAAATGACCTATACAATGTTGACAGGGACATTAAAACTCAAAAAAAAACAAAAAAGGTTAATTGATCATGCGATTAATCCTGCCAGCCTTAGCCCTTAACCTGCTGTTCACGACAATCTTTACTTTTGCAAACAGTGTAGGTCCAGATCAGATTGCTTCTGAAGAAGCCATCTGATCAGGCTCTACACTCTCATGTAGTTTGTGAATTTAACAATTATGTTTTGTCAAGTAATTTTATTGGTTGATAGTCAGAAATGGGTGTGGCTAATTTAAATATTCAGCAAGATAAGGGTTAACAATGAGTCCACTGTGTTTATAGGTAGAGGTGGCCGACCAGGCGCAGGACTAGCAGTACCAGGAGGAAAAAGATTATCCCTTATTGATAAGGTAAGTGGGTACTGTATTGATTCAAAATTTTGGGACAGATAGTCCTAAGCAAACAGTGTTGACCCAGAACAGACTGCTCCTGCAGGAGAAGTCTGATCAGGGTCTACACTGTTTGCCATTCTGTCAGCACCTTTTGAACTCCTTGCTGGATCATGAAACAAATTTGTTAAAATTAACTTTTAGGAGAATTACAGCAAGTCCTTAAGGTGTCAGATTTTTTTTTTTTTTAATTTTTACGGTAGTTTTCATATATAAACAGCAAGTCTTTGTGTACAAAAGTACAGTGACATTCTGCTATTATTAAAATTAAGACTAATTTTGCTTTCAAAAGCATATTTAGGAGTTTTCAGTTGTTCTGTCTGTGTGTTTTCTACGTCCAGTGTTCTTAGAAAGAGATCACCTTTGGGACTGTCCATTAGTTGTCTTCAAAGCCAATTTTGAACAGTTTCAAGGGTGGTCTTGATAAACTGTCGAATTTCAATGGCTCGAACACCTTTGAGACAACGAAAATCTGTTTGAGACGGGTAGTTCGAGCCACTGAGGGTTACTGTCATGAGGTATAAATGGGATAATTTTGGGACTTCCTTCCGGTGTTCTGTAATATAAATGTTTGCTGTTTGTACTCACTAGAATCGCCTCAATGAGGCAATTTTTATGAGTAGACACAGCATACATTTGCAAGATAAAAACGAAAATATCCTAAATTTACCCCTCACTATTTCTTGTGTAGCAAAGTTCCTTAGGGACTCAAGAAGGGGTACGACTCAGCCATGGTAAACAAGTCATCAGTGTTCGAGCCATGTAGATTTACTCTACAGGAAGTAACTCTGATGCTAGGGGCCCCTGATTCGATCCCCAGCGGCAGTGATAATTTCGATGTTTGAACACGCTCCAATCATCCATTGTCCACTTCATTCTATCTGCAGCTGTATTTAAAGTTTATTCTGTTTTTGTAACAGTTTGTGTCATTTGGTAAATACCTTCGTAATGAGGGGGCTACTCGTGTCAATGCTATACAGTCTATCGAGAATGGATGTACAGCCACAGCGATGGGTCTGAAAACAGAGTATGAAGAAGAAACCTTACCAAAGATATATAACAGGTAACAAGTACAGTAAAACCTCCACTAATGGTCACCTCTGTTAAGCAGCCACCTCTCTTCAGCAACCACCTTAATTCCTCCCACAGCATTTTAGTATATATTTTGCCTCTGCTCAGCGGCCACCTCTCTCCTCCAGCCAGCAGCCACCTTACCAAATCTAAATTCCCTCGATTAAACAGCCAGAGTTAACTCAAACGCAAAAAATCAGATGTAAAATAGGAATTTCTCTTTGGTGTATTTATTTATTTCAAAATTTATTATTCCCATAATTACCATTGTGATATCTGTTTGAAGTGGTTTCATATGACACCTCTCCATCATTTATTTTTCTTTTAGTACATCCATGTTGAGCTGTCTTCAGTTATCACCATTTTATGTCTGTTGATAACAATCCATACATCATCCCAGACATTTCCCTCTCTTGAACAGCCACCTCCCTTAAACAGTCAGTTTTGGAGTTTTTCCAGGATGGCTGTTTAATGGAGGTTACACTGTAAAGCATTTTCAATGCACATATTAACCCATTTTGTCCTGGAAACCCCACAGTGGGTACCGTGGCAAACAGTGCAGGACCAGATGAGACGCCGCAGAATGCGGCATACTGCAGCGTCACATCAGGGCCTACACTATTTGCAGAAAGTTCAGCCATTTTCCAAATGAATTTGGACACCCCTAAAATTTGAAATGGACTCTGACTATATATAAGGAGGAAGAATCCTTCTGGTACAAAAAGTGTTAAATGTTAATGTCGAGGGTGTGTTTTATACAATGAACTGTCTTTGGCAATATTCCAATTGCCAGTCTGCACCAAGGATACTGCTGACTGAAGTATAATGTCTGAAATGTCAAAGCTGCAAATGCTGTAATTTTGTCAAAAAGATTTTTGTTGTTGTTGTTTTTTTTCATCTTTAAAGAGGCACATATGCAACTTCAATATGCTTGTAACACCCTATTAGATGGAATGCTTGAAAACTGTTACAAGTTAAGTACACAACTTCCCTAGACTTTATAGAAGACTAATTGAAGATTAACCCAAACATTTTGCTAACGGTGCAAGTTTTTATAGCTCACCAAAGCTGAAGGCTGCTGGGGAGCTTATAGTCTAGGCAGTGGTCCGCCATGGTCGAGAGCTTGTAGATGTATATTTAGTATTGGCCTGCACAAATATGACAGCAAATAAGGGCTTGTACAAATGTGATAGCAATTCTATGTAAGAGCTCTACCCGTGGGCCTCTTCTTTGTGTGAAAGCTTATACTTGTTAACGGCCATTTTCTTCTTCTTGTGAAAGCTTACACTTGTTGTTGCATTTAAATATAAAAGTCAACTTGCACTGTGGGAAACTAATGGCTGTACTTCCATGTTAAACCCAACGTCTGTAATGTCTTCGCCCATGTGGATAGACAATGAGCATTTCTCAGGGGAGGTAACTTGGCATTAGGGTCTGCACCTAAAGGGAAGAATTTAGCCCTGATAACACAGTATGAGATAACACATTCTTGCACACCGGACAAGGAAATCCGCAGTTTTACTTTGGGATAGAAATTTATGTTCTGACCCTGGTGTTCCGACCCAACATTGAATATAATCGCGTGTTTGATAAATGCACTGGTTGATTACGACCTCGTATGCACCGTCGTTAAGGTTGGCGTCACAGCAACATCACTAAACATTCCTGCAGTGTCAACACAATATGGCAGATGTTGGTAACCAAAATGACTGCAGCATTAAAAATCCGCTTTAAGAAATGGAAGGTATGCAAGAAAAAGAATCTTGTATGGGTGTGAGGGGTGGATAGAAAAATCCGTCCCTCGGGATCACTGTCCGGCATCACTCGGCAAGCCTCGTGATGCCGGACAGTGACCCTTGGCACAGATTTTTCCATCCACCCCTCACACCCATACAAGATTCTTATAGTACATACCATATATACAGAGAACCCTTGCTATAGCAACAGAATTTGCTCCAGTACAGTCTGCTGCTAAAGCCAATTTGCCAATAATGACTATAAAGAATCCCAATTAGGAGTAGTACAGTAAAAGTCTTAAAATTCAGACACCTTAAGGACTTGCTGTAATTCTCTTAAAGGTTTCACAAAATTTGTTTCATGATCCAAGAAGGAGTCCAAAAGGTGCAGACGGAATGGCAAGCACTGTAGACCCTGATCAGACTGCTCCTTCAGGAGCAGTCTGATTTGGGTTTGCACTGTTTGCTTAGACCTATCTGTCCCAATACTTTGGATCATTTCGGTATAATAGGAAATGAAGGACTTTTCCCCTTATTTATTTCAAGAAACAATTGTTGTTGATATTTGATAGAATCACCTTGATGAGAAACAATTGTCATTGATATTTGTTAGAATCGCCTTGATGAGACAATTGTTACAAACATTCACAACATCTGTTTCTTGGAGTATTAGTTATTTACAGCATCACGAAAACCCGCCTATATGATTTTCACCCCCTCGAACCCCACTCTTATATAGTAAAACTGGGGTTTGCAGGGGTATGCATTATTTTTCTTATTGCTACTCCAAAACATAGCTTGTGGGTACTCGTTAGAACTGCCTCATTGAGGCGGTTCTAACGAGTATCCGCAATCTATGTTTTGAGCAGAAATAAGAAAAATAAGGAATTTTTTCATCTGATAATTTTCATTTTTCGGTGGTAAAAGTTACAATGTATTTCTATAGGCGTGTTTTCGTAATGGTATTATTGAATATCTCCATTTATCCGCCTCATCTTGAACTAAGGATTTGTTCCCTTAAAAATGTCATTATAACATGTTTTGTTGTTATTTTGAATGTTTGTATTAAGAGGGTTGACTGTAACAGATAATGAGCAGTTTGCAAGGGAGGGTACTTGGGATAAGTGTCAGCCCCTAAAAGAAAGAATTGACTTCTTCCAAAAATTTGATAAAATTTTTGTAGCCTTGACCTCTTAAATTTTCATTCATATAAATGCAAAGATTTTTAGTTATTATTTTAAGCTCACCAGACCCAAAGGCTCTGTGGCAGCTTATAGGTTGGCAATTGTCCTTCCTGGTATGTTGTCCATCTTATGTCTTCTGTCGTTGTCTGATGCCAACACTTTCAAACAACAGCTGTGCCAATTGGACCAAAATCGTGTTGTCATGGTTATAAATATTTTTTTCAGCAAAGGTTAAAGCCAAACTTTAAAATGCAAGATTATTTGCAAAATGCTTAAGTAATCACTTTTTCACCATTACCTGACATTGACCTAAAAATGCCCAAATTGCCCTTTTCCTATGACAGGGCTAATCACAGAATCTGTGAGCTCAGTTTCAGTTTTCACTTTGATTTTTCAATAGCGAGCTAAGGTCCTGTACCATATTTACCATATATATTTAGACAGACAATCCTAAGCAAATAGTGTAGACACCGATACACTGTTGGCTGTTCATTTAGCTATATTTAGACACAACATCAAGCAGTAAATTCTGCTTGTTCAAAGTTTAGAAAAAGTATGGTGAACATTTGCCAATTGTTTTTTGTTTGTTTTCTTTCATATACATGTATATTGTATTATTTCAGACCTCTTTTCACTGGCAAACTAGCTATTAGTGGTATCTTTCTGGCACGATCTCTCGGTGGCAACAAGAAGACGTTGAAACATGAAGTATATAAAATGGCACTGGACATTCTTATGAACAAGACAGTAGCGGAGATAAATGAGCTCAAGGATCCAGGCATGGAGAGCATTAAGTAAGTTTGAAGATTATAACAATATTACATGGGTGTGAGGGATGGATAGAAAAATCTGTTCTGAGGATCACTGTCCAGCATCAGGAGGCTTACCCATATATCTCACCTGAGACAAAATCTCAAGGTGAACTTTTGTGACCGCTTGATGTAAGTAGTCCATCTCTTGTGTTGATGACATAGTTGATGTCTATTTCAACCAGTGGGTCAGAGCACATCAAACACAGGAACATTATTGATTTTTATCCTTCCCTGGGTAGGATAACCTGGCCAGGATAAGAATTTCTATCTCATACTTAAGTCCAGGATTTCCTTACCTGGTGTGCAAGAAAAACATATTGGCCATTATTAACCCTTAACCTGCTGAATATTTATATATGCCACACCCACCACTGATTATCAACCAATCAGATTATTTGATGCAAATGATTGCAACAAATTCATGACCTGAATGACAAACAATGACGATCCGGATCAGATGGCTTCTTCATCTTCATTGTTTGAAAGATTAGACATATCCGGACTCAGCACTACAAGGGTTAACACATAATCTAATAGGCACACACCATAATAGGGGACCCTGATTGAGAGCCAAGATTTTGCTGTCTGCCCAAGTTGAAACTGTGATCACTATCACTATAACATATACTTTTTAAGGGATAAACAGGAACAAATTGCTGACTGAAAAATTTTGAGGAGCTTATTATCCCCGTGTTTGTCAAATATTAATATTGTTATCCCCTCCATCTGCCCATCTGGCTATCTCCTAAACCTAAATTTAGTGCATGGGTTTTGCTTACATGAGTGGGGTGTTCAATAGCATATTTATTTTTGGCCCTGCCTCCAGGGGCCCTAGGGAGAGGTCAAAAGGTGAAATATCAACAAAAATCAATTACAAAGCCAATTTATTACATTTTGATACCAAACTTATTGAATGGGATTTTAGCTAGATCTTGCCCTAGGGTCTGAATTTGGGGGGTTCGGAGGAGGGTCACAAATAAAGTTTTTCAGAACATAGTCATATCAAATCGAAGGGGGTGATGAGAATACGAATCTAGTAAAATGTTCAGATTGGGGCCCTGGGGAGGGGTCAAAAGGTCAAACATCAATTATTGCAATTGCTATCAAAAATGGAGATTTGTGATAATCTTTCACTCAAACAAAAAATTAGGGCCTTATATGCCTAAGCAAACAGTAAAGGCCCAGATCAGACTGCACCTGATCAGGGTCTACACTGCTTGCCATTCGGTCTGCACCTTTTGGACACCTTGCTGGATCATGAGACAAATTTAATAAAGTTTTAGGAAACTTACAGCAAGTCCTAAAGGTGTCCAAATTTTCAGGACTTTAACGGTAATTGCAGGGCAACGGTAGAGATGTATCTGAGGGATGATGTTCAAGGCATGACGAGCTTGCCCAATAAGGTGTCAATGGAGGAGGTTGCGGAGAAGATGAAAGCAAAGTTGGGAACAATGAACTCTCTTCAGTCTGGTATTCAGAAGCTAAAAGATTACCTTAAGGTGAGTAAAACCTACCTCTACCTCAACAAGGCATCAACCTACTTTTATAAGCACAACTTGGATGATGTAACGCCCCTGCCCATCGGGGCTTGAAGAAATAGATGGGCTGCATGATGCTTCCACGCAGAGCTGAAACCGACCTGCACACGAGTACTGATAAAGCGCTTAGAGGATCTAAGCCTGCCCAGGCAAAGCAGTGCAAGGCGGCCCGTCCATGCTTATAAACCCTATTGGTTTCATTGGGCGACAGGGCTTGAGATGGTGATTTCATGTCAACATCGAGTAAAAGTCCGACAAAATTGGAAGCAACGTCTCCAAAATGACCTCTACAGTGTTGACGGGGACGTTAAACCTCAAATCAAACAAACAAAACCTTAAGGTGAGTAAAACCTACCTCTACCTCAACAACACATCAACCTACACCACAACCTCTATATAACACTACTAATGAGGTCCAAAGCAGAAACGCTGTTAGTTAAACAACCGTGTTATATCCAAACAAAAATGTATTGATTATATAGAAAAATGACCATTTATGGTCATTTTTCTGTATAATCTATACATTTTGGGGTCCCTCTTGAAACCATGTTATAATGAACCGTGTTATAATGAGGTTGTGGTGTACTTTTATAATGACAACTTGCATGGCGTAGGAATCGGTTTTCTGTCCATCCATTGTCTGTGCTTTTGTTCTTTCAGCCAAATATTTGTCTCAACCATAGAGTCAATTGTCCCTGGGTTTGGTTGGTTGACTTAATTGACCTTTTTGTTATTAGGGTATTCCAAAGGCAGAGGCAAACAATACCATAGCCCTGCAAACCTATTAGCCCCAACTCTGCATCAACATCATGGCCTCCTGAATCCTAACTCAGATTGAGCTGTTAAGAAACTTAATCAGAGACATCAAGGCAACATGCATATTCAGAATTGCTAAAGGCATTGTGATCAGGGGCCAGTTGTTCAAAACTTACGACGTCGTTAGTTGACAAATCGTTAAAACTTCATTTAATTTGGAAAATATATCAATATTTTTGCTGAAAAAATGTGAGCAGCTTTTGCATAATGCAAAAGCTGCTCACATTTTTTTAGCAGAAATAACAAAATTTTAGGTATTAAACTTGCTAGAATAGTTAACAATTTGACCAATGACGAGCTTGTTAAGCTAATGATGCTTTGAACAACTGGGCCCTGATAGACAAGCTGGCCACATGGGCACAATGTAATAGATCATGATCAGCCTCATACAGGTGTCAGCGATTTACAGCCCACTTGGGCCTCAAGTGTTATCTTTTGCCCTTTTTGTACCAAATGGAATCTTCCTCCTTATACAGTGAAATTCCGCTATTAAGACCACCTATTATAATGAGTAATTCTGCTTTAAAAAGCTTATTCAGTAGGTTGAAGCTCTTCTTTCTTTGTGTTTTTCGCAAACAGTATCCTCTGGTCAGTGACCACCTTTGGGACTGATCTGGACCTGCACTGTTGACAAGTGTAGTGTTTCAGAGTTTCCTGAACGATATGGGTAAACTTAAAGATGCAGTATTTTCATTGTGTTGTTTTTTAATAGAAAACTCCCAACTTGCCGAGCAACTCAATCTCCCAGATAGAGCAAGGTGTCCAGGCTTCAAAATGCGCTCTGCCACACTCATTCGACTGCACAGAAGAGAAGGCCGCAGATGGAAGTAGGAAGTACCGTGGAGCCTTCATGATTGGTGACCTGTGTATTGCTAGGGCGGAGGGGGAATCAATGAAGAAACAATGTAAACAAGAGACCTATAATCAGGTGGGATTATTTGACATAACAGACAGTCATAGGAACAGATAAGGTTGGTATTTTGCGATACAGTCCAACCTGTGTTTAGCAAGCACCTCAGGGATAATGAAAATGTGCTTGCTTAAGACAGGTGCTTGCTTAATACAGGTGAATTTTAATGCATTTGCCTTTTTCAGGAACTAAATTCCCGCTTGCTTCAGACAAGTTGCTTGCTTAATAGAGGTGGCCACTAAGACAGGTTTGACTGTAATTGAAGGATAGTTTTTGTCAATTCTCCATAAAAAACCTATGTTGTGGCTGTTCATTAGAACCGCCTCACTGAGGCGGTTCTAATGAATACCCACAACATTGGTTTATTTTAGAAATAAGGAAAACTATCCTTCAATTATCACAAAATGTGTTCCTTAACTTCCTTATCTGTTCCTATGAATTTTATTAACAGTTCAGTAACTTGAACTCTATTGATTTGCTGATTACCATAATGAGCTTAAGTATTGGGACAGATAGGCCTAAGCAAACAATGCAGACCCAGATCAGACTGTTCCTGAAGGAACAGTCTGATCAGGGTCTACACTTTTTGCCATTGTGTCTGCACCTGTTGACTGTGAAACAATTTAAAAAAAATTTTGGAGAATTACAGCAAGTTCTAAAGATGTCTGAATTATTAGGATTTGTACGGTAATTAGTTTACCCTACTTAAGCTTGGTTAGGGTAAACTGAGTGCACATTTGATCATGGTTTTCACTTCACATCCTATAATTATTGCCAGAACAGAATTATTGATCAGAGGCTGCACTATTTGCTAACAGAATTTTTCCATCAAAAATAGAAAAAAAAAATGGAAAAAAAAAATAGGCTTACACCCCTTTTATGAAAAATGGACTTGTCCAACATACAGCAATGGAAGAGTCCACTTGCATACAATGGGTTGATGATCATCAATCCTTGCATCAATGATCACTCACAAAATTTGAGCTGATTCCAGCCAGCAAAGAACCCATTTGAGACTATAAACATTTGCTCTTATTAGTTGCAGTACTAGCATCTTGGGTTTATAAGCATGGTCGGTCCGCCTCGCACCGTGGTTCCTGGACAGGCTCAGAGGATCTAAGCCTGTCCAGGAACTGTGCTGCGAGGCGGACCGTCCATGCTAATAAACCCTTGTGGTTTCATTGGGCGACAGGGCTTGAGATGTCATTTCATCTCAATGTCGGGTGAAAGTCCCACAAAAATGGAAGCAACGTCTCCAAAATGACCTTTACAGTGTTGACAGGGACGTTAAACCTCAAATCGAACAAAACTAGCATCTTGGTGTTAATCATACGACGGGGGCCAGGAGACATGACAGCTTTTCTATTTTCTGTAAATTAAAGACACGTTATCTTAACCCTTGCTGCTGAGCCCGGATATGACTTATCTTTGAAACAATGTAGATCCAGATCTACATTGTTTCAAAGATACGGCATATCTGGGCTTCTTCAGAAGCCATCTGATCAGGATCTTCATTGTTTGCCATCCAGTTTATGAATTTGTTGCAATAATATGCATCAAGTAATCTGACTGGCAGATAATCATTAGTGGGTGTGACATATTTAAATATTCAGCAGGACAAGGGTTTAAAAATCCTAAAAATTTTGACACCTTCAGGACTTGATGTAATTCTCTTAGAATTCTAACAAATATGTTATATGATCTTGCAAGGAGTCCAAAATCTGCAGATGGAATGGTAAACAGTGCAGATCCTGATCAGACTGCTCTGGGTCTGTTCTGTTTGCTTAGGCTTGTCTGTCCCAACACTTAGGATCAATATTGTATAATACTTAACCCTTGTCCTGCTGAGCCCGGATATGCCTCATTTTCCAAACAATGAAGATCCAGATCAGATGGCTTCTGACGAAGCCATCTGATCAGGATCTACATTGTTTGCCATTCAGATTGTGAATTTGTTGCAATAATTTGCATCAAGTAATCTGATTGGTTAATAATCAGTAGTGGGTGTGGCATATATAAATATTCAGCAGGTCAAGGGTTAAGAAATAGATCAGCTCTTAGAGAAAAATTGTCTTAATAATATATGTTTCTGTGTATCATGACTCAGTGACTCATTGGTGATTTGTTTGTTTCATTTGAGGTTTAACGTCCCCGTCAACAGTTAAGGTTCATTTGGGAGACATTGCTTCCAATTTTGTGGGACTTTTACCCGACATTGAGATGAAATGACATCTCAAGCCCTGACGCCCAATGAAACCAATAGGGTTTATAAGCCTGGATGGTCCGACTCGTGCAGGCTTAGATCCTCTAAATGGTTTACCAGTACTCTTGTGCGGGTCGGATTCAACTCTGCATGGAAGCATCATGCAGCCAATATATTTCTTCAAGCCCACGATGGGTGGGGGCCATACTCATTGGTGAATCTCGTATTAATTTGCAGGCATTGGATGCCCTTTATGAACAAACAATTGTCTGAGCTCCTGGTATCTATACCCGATCCTACTGGTGAGGAGGAGGCTGTAATGCAAGCCGAGGAGTCGGTGGTTCCAACACTCAGAGACAAACTGGTAAGTTGGGGAGGGGTGTGTGGTGGCCGTTACCATATTTCGGAAGATGGGTTGGTTGTGGAGGAATGTGGTGTGTGTTCCCATACTTGCTGCAAGATTGGTAGATTGTGTAGAAATGTTGTGATTGTGTTGCTATACAATATTTACCCTATGTGTTCAGACATACAGGCCTGAGCAAATAGTGCAGACCGAGATGAGACGCCGCGTCTCATCAGGTTCTACACTATTTGCCACTCATCCAGCTATTTTTAGACATAATATCGGGAAGTAAATAATACTTGTTCAGAGTTTAGAACAAGTATGGTAAGGAGTTGAGGTGTCTGAATACTTAGGATAAATACGGTACTCATTGGAAGATTTGTAGTCTGGGGACGAGTGTGAGGCTAATAGTTCCCATACAGGATGAGATGCTGGTAGGTTGTGGAAGCATGAATTTGGTGTTCTCCTATGAACTTGGGCCCGTTGTTTAAATCTGGCAAAACTGTTGATTCAGGTTAAAAGTTCAAATAATTCATTAGCTACCACTTTTTATGCCCCCCCCCCCCCCCCCCCCCCCCATCAGCATGTTTGTTCAAATTATAGCCCTGGGGCCAAAAATGCCCCCGACTCAGGGCCCTTTGGTTTTACATTGACTTACATAGGGAAAACCTTTAAAAATCTTCTTGTCTGAAACCAGAAGGTTCAGGGGTTTGATATTTGGTATGAAGCTGCATCTAGTGGACCTCTGTCAAGATTGTTCAAATTATAGCCCTGTGACCAAAAATGCCCCCGCCCCGGTGCCCACTGGTTTTATATAGGGAAAATCTTCAATAATCTTCTTGCCTGAAACCAGAAGGCTTAGATGTTTGATACTTGGTATGAAGCTTCGTCTTGTGGACCTCTATCAAGATTGTTCAAATGATAGCCCTGGGGCCAACAATGCCCCAGCCCTGGGGCCCTTTGGTTTACATTGACTTATTTTGGGAAAATCTTAATAACCTTCTCTGAAACTGCAAGGCCCAGGTCTTTGATATTTGGTGTGAAGATTCATCTAGTAGACCTCTACCCAGATTGTTCAAATTACAGCCCTTGGGTCAAAAATGGCCCCTCCTCGGGGGCCCACTGGTTTTCCTTTGACTTATGTATGGAAAACCTTGAAGCCGGTTCATCTCTGTCTGGTGCACTAGGACCTGACCCTCAATGTCCACAAGGTGCCTAGACAGTGACATACAAGCTTAAGTCAGCTCTGTATTGTCAAAGGGAACCACTGACCCATAACCATCCCTCCCTTTGTCACCATGTGACATTATTAGTCAGACTGAGCCCCTTCATCTCCTGTTACACTAAGACCTGACACTCATTGTCCACAATGTGTCCAGATAGTGACATACAAGTCAGCTCTGTATTGTCAAAGGCAACCACTGACTGATTTCAGGATTGAGAGCTTTGGCATGATGCATATAAATTGTCATTTATTATTGTCCATTTGAAGTTTTAACATGTCTTAATTAAACTGTTAGCTACAACTAAGCATGAAGCAGCTAATCTCCATTGGTATTAGAAGGGTAAACCCATTTATTTTTTATTTCAATATAACATTAGGGTCACTTCAGGATTCAAATAGCAGATTTTCAGGATTGAGATTTTTGGACTGTTCTCACCCCTGCGGAGTTAACACATTGATAAAACCCACAAAAACAAAATTCATTCCTATAATTATTTTCTGTTCTTATTTTAAATAGGATGAAGCCAGTATAGTAAAGAACAAGCCACAGATTAGAGATGGTCCAATAGAAGCCCGTCTCCGAGAATTCATGAAAATCTTGTTGACAACTGCCTTCCAGGAGGACAATATCCACAACATGGATAACCTGGCAAGCCATTATAATCTCACCATCATGTGTTTATACAGGAAGCCATCTCCAGAAAGTGATGTCTGCAGCAGTTGTGAGCTGTATATAGAAAATTACCTTATTGCTAAAGGTGCGTAGGTCTTTGATCATCAGAGTCGGGAAGTTCAAAACTAAAAATGTCATAAATTAAGGTATTGTTTAAACTTTGATCATTTAATATGGGCCAGTTGTTCAAAGTATCGTTAGCTTAACAAGCTCGTTAGTGGTGATATTGTTAAGTGTTCTAGCCAGTAAAATATTTAAAATTTTGGTATTTTTGCTGGACAAATGTGAGCAGCTTTTGCATTTGCAAAAGCTGCTCACATAATTTCAGCAAAAATATTAACATTTTTGCCATATTAAATGATCAAAATTTTAACGATATATTAACTAACGACATTGTTAGTTTTGAACAACTGGCCCCTGTTTTCACCCACCAGATTGATGATTGGCTTGAAATAAGTAAAATGATCTTGAAAGGGCAGTAAAACCAAAACCAAAAATAAAAAAAAAAGAAATATATAAATATATATGGAAAATTTGCTAGTATTTTTGTTGAAAAAAATGTGATAAGCTATGCAAGAAATGTAAAAGCTTTTCACATTTATGCAGTAAAGATAAATTTTCATTGGCTTATTAATTTATTAATTAGAGGTGGAGTGAGCACAAAATTTTTCTGTAGCCGGAACATAGTGTAATAGGCAAACCATGCATTTGCCGTAACCCATTTTTACTGGAAACCCCAAAACAGGTAGTTGGCAAACTGTAGGCCCAGATCAGATGCCGCATAATGCGGCATCTGATCAGGGCCTACACTGTTTGCAAAATTTTCAGCCAATTTCCAAATAGTTTTTGAAGAAAACACAACCTGACACCCCTAAATTTTGAAATGGACTCCTATTATATTTAAGGAGGATGATTCCATTTGGTACAAAATGGGTTAAACAAGTTATCACTAAATTAATTTATTGGGCAGCAAACCGCTTTAGTTTTACGTTGAAAGTTCTTATATGAGATGTCCTTTTGGTAGCCGGTGGTATTTTGTTCGGTCAATCAACACTGTTTAGGTCATTTTTGAGTGGTCAGTTTACCTCTCCACACTTTTCCTGAACAGGCTTATACGTAAGCTGTTGACCAGTACAGTGCACATTCTTTCGCCAGAAACTGACAACTGCCCTTCTTGAAGCAGCAGAAGGGAGAGAATGACTGAAGAAAAGATTTCATGATCAATCTCCACGAAAGAATGCTGCCAATCCCGGCAGGTATTAAACCCACATCCTCCTGATCACCAGTCAGAGGTGCATCAGACTTAGCTACCGAGGCAGACATCCAGGGGTATATGTGACCTCCTTCTAACTTGCTATAGTTTGTTTGTATTTCTTTTTCATGCCTACTTTTTGGATACAGGAGCACAGTTTTCCATCATACAAATTTGCGTCAATCCCTACTGTAAACCAATGTTTCATGTCAGTACAGGAGCACTATGGCTTCGGTGGAATTTTTATTTCATATTTGTCCGCAGATTTCTTTTTACGCCACTTTGCAACAGATAAGGTGGGTATTTTGTCATGATTGAAGATTAGTTTTCCTTATTTCTCCATATAAACCTATGTTGTGGTTCTAATGAATACCCACAACTAAGGCTGCCACGATTAATCGAATAATCGATTAATCGATCGATAAATTCCACAAAAATGATTATCATTTCTGATTTGCTTTTAATCGATTACTTGATAGGTACAATTTACTACCCAAAGTTATGCCTAAAATAGCTGGATGAGTGGCAAACAGTGCAGACCCTGATGAGACGCCGCATTATGCGGCGTCTCATCTGGGTCTACACTGTTTGCTCAGGCCTGTCTGTTCAAATATACATATGGTAAAGTGCAACATATGGGAAGAGTCATGCTCAGACAGAAAGCCAGACAGGTAAAATAATGACAAAAATCTTAGCGATTACTAATCGATTATCGATCGCAATGACATGACTGATAATCGATTATCTTTTCAGCTCCGATTAGCCAGCCCTACCCACAACACAGGTTTTATGGAGAACTGACAAAATAGAAGTGACAGGCCTCGTATATTTCAGGCATATGCAGGATTTCAGGCTTTTAGAGCTTGATTTTTTCTTGATTTCAGGCTTTTTAGATTTTGATTTTTCCTCCTATATTCTGTTTAAAATGACTGTTTAAGGCTTATCCTCTGAATAAAATTATTTAGCTACACCCATTTCAGACTATTCACCAATCAAATTACTTGATGTAATATATTTGTTCAATTCACAAATTGCATTACAAACAGTGTAGATCCTGATCAGATGGCTTCTTCAGAAGCCATCTGATCTGGATCTTCACTGTTTGTAAAGTTAGTGGTTGTCATGTTCAGCAGGATGAGGGTTGAGGCTGCGAAATCGGGTCTTTCAGGCATGGAAAAGCTTGGTCAGTATGAGGCCTGAAGTGAAGACAATGATCTGGAATCAATACAATTAACCCACAGCTCCCATCAGAGATAGAAGCCTCCGTGGTCGAGTGGTTACGCTACTCGCCTTGTAAACCAGGGGTCGCAGGTTCGATTCCGGGCTTCTCCAGACTTTCGGATGAGTCTTTAAACCGAGGTCCCGTCTCCGTATGACCTTAGCTGTTGGTGGGACGTAAAACTGAAACACTCACTCACTCCCATCAGAGACAAAGGGAAAGAAATCAAATTAAGGAACGGTGAAAAGCAATTGTAAAAGCAGTCCCTGAGGATTGGAAAAATAAGAGCATTAATGCATGTACTGGACTAGCTTTCAATTTTCACAAAATACTAACCTTAACTGTTCCTATGCATGCTCAGTTGAATTTAGCATGAAAAACTTATACCATTATCCTGCTGAATAAACTGTTTGCAAAGATAGGTGTTGTTGTGTTCAGCGGAATAAGGGTTAACTTTAATGAGCCTGTGTGTTATAATCATTATTATCAGGTACGGGACCAACCAAGAAAGAATGTCTGAACGAAGCTTACAGCCGATCTTGGGAGATCCTCACTACATCCAGCACGGAGGACATCATAAATCAACATAAAAAGATTGCCCCAGAAGAAACAGCAGGTATTAAAACAAGTTAGAGCTTTACAAAAAAATACACCACAACCTCTTAATGACACTATTAATGGGGTCCAAAGCAGAAAACGTGTTAGTTAAACAATTGTGTTATATCTAAACATATATGTGTAAATTATGTCGAAAATGATCATTTTTTTTTTCTATATAATCTACACAGTTTTTGGATCCATCTTGAAACCATTTACGGGCCTCCGTGGCCTAGTGGATAAGAGCGCTGACTGTTAGTCATTAGGTCTCTCACCGCCGTAGGTTTGTGTGAGACGCCAAGTTCTGCAACGGAAGGTCAGGTGGTTTTTCTCCGGGTACCCTGGTTTTCGCCCACCTCTAATTAATGGCTCGATATGAGTGAAATAATCTTGAAAGGGCCGTAAACCCCCCCCCCCCCCAAAAAAAAAAAAATCTTGAAACCATTTTATATTTGGGTAAGGTAGCTGATATGTTAATATGCCTATGCATAAATGTTCTACAGAGCAGAATATTTTTAAAGAGGCAAGTTAGCTTACTTTACTTACCATAAGTATTTGAATACTGCAATTCCTTACGATACTTGTTCTAAAATTTGAGAAAGTGTAATTTATTACCCGGTGTGGTATCTAATAATGGCTGAAGAGTGAACCTTTTGAGATGCTGCTCTGCGGTGTCTGATCTGGGTCTGGTTTTTGCTCAGTCCTGGGTGTCTTAAGGGGAATGGGAACACCTTCATGGGAGGCAACTCCTGCTAAAGTATTTTTGTCTCCCATGTCAAAAGGGGTCAACTCTTAAAGGAAAGAATTTGCTCCTCAGGAGCAAATTCTTTCCTTTAAGAGTTGACCCCTTTTTCAGTGGGATAGAGCTTATAGAAAAGCGAACAGGAAGTCCCAAAAGTTGTCTCCCTTTAAAAATGGCAGAAAAATCTGCCAGGTTTTCCTATTCCCCTCAATACTTATGGTAAATTTTGTATCAAAGGCCTAGCCATATCATATTGATGTTGACAGTATATAACAAAGATCACATTTCAATATACCACCATGACAAAGATTTATTTGTACTCTTGAAAAACTGGACATATGTTAATGATGTCTGCAGTTGTCCAGCTGTATTTTCTGGCTAACTCGTCCTGCAATTTACATCCAATCAAGCTGAAACTTTATTTATAGCAAGACCATGATGTGGAGCAGTACATATTGTTTCAGAGGTTATAGTCCACCAATTATTGGCAGAGTTATGCTTCTTTGAAAGTTCCTGTATAAGTCATGTTTAATGCTAGTTCCTTTTATAGTTTACATCCAATCAAGCTGAAACTTGGTAAATAGTTACACCATGCCGTGGGGCAGGGCATATTATTAAGAGCCAACAGTCCATCAAATACAAGCAGACTTATGCCCTTTAAAAATCTCTGTAAACTGTTCGTTTTCAGCTTAATCCTTGTTGTCTAGTAAGACATTGTTTTGGATCAGGGCTTATTGATTCCAGGTTATAGTCCACCAAATATGAAGAGAGATATTTCCCTTTGAAAATTTATGTCAAATTTATGTTTCTGGCTATCTCATATAGTTTACATCCAGACAAGCTGCTTTACGAAAACTCGCCCATATAATTCTGGTCCCTCAAACCCCACTTTCTTATTGTAAAATTGGGGTTTACAGGGGTATACAATATTTTTCTTATTTCTGCTCAAAACCATAGATTGTGGGTACTCATTAGAACCACTTCGCTGAGGTGGTTCTATGAGTATCTGCAATCTATGTTTAGAGCAGAAATATGAAAAATATCAGACTACAGCTGAAGTTTTTGCAAACAGTGTAGGCCCTGATCAGATGCCGCAGAATGCGGTGTCAGATCTGGGCCTGCATTGTTTGCCATGGTACCCAATTGCGGTTTCCAGTACCAAATGGGTTCAAGGGCACTGCTGAACGAATATATTGCTGTTTCTTACAAACCCATTTTACCACAGAGCTTTTTTTTTTTTTGCTCTTTAGGTCCATCAGTCCTTGAAGTTTTCATGAAGGGATCCACCGGTGTCCACAGAGAATCAAACCTTTATTCATTGCGGCGCTATGGCCTTGACCCTTATGACAAGACCAAGAAGGCAAAAGATATGGTAATCGTCGAATGTGCAGACTGGCACACCAACAGGAGGTTTAACGCATTCTGTATTCTGCAGTACAGCGCTACAGCCAATGGTATGTTACTACAATGGTCATGCCAACAAGTGAGAAATCAGCACAAACCAAACTATCATTTTGAGAAGAGGATGAGTGACAGACTGAAGTAAGTGTTGCCCATAACCATTCATAAACATATTTGCACCAGCACATAAGAAAAAAGTACTTCTTGCACATCAGATAAGGAAATCCATGGTTTTAGCCTAGGATAGAATATAAGATTCTTATATGGGTGTGAGGGGTGGATGGACCAATCCATCCCAAGGGTCAAGGTCCGGCATCACAAGGCTTGCCGAGTGATGCCGGACAGTGATCCCGAGGGACAGATTTTTTTTATCCACCCCTCACACCCATGTAGGATTCTTTTTCTTGCATACCTTCCATTTTTAGCGCAGATTTTTAATGCTGCAGTCACTTCGGTTGCAGACGTTCCGCCATATTGTAATGGCACTACAGGAATGTTTAGAGAAGACACGTAATGTGCTGTGACGTCAACCTTAATGACGGCGCATACGAGGTCGTATTCAACCAGTGCATTTATTAAACGCATGATAATATTTGATTTTGGGTCGGAACACCAGGGTCCGAACATAAATTTCTATCCCAGGGTAAAATCACGGATTTCCTTGTCTGGTGTGCAAGAAATTCTGTCTAACCCAGGTGTTCATACCCAGGTAAACTACATAAGTATAATGCTTGGAAAATAAAATGTTAGATAAGTAAAATGGAAATTTTCGTTGGTGTTGTGCAAGAAAAAGAATCTAATATGGGGTTCTTTTGTGGATGGGTGCTTCCAACACTCGGGATGACAGTGCTGAGCGGATCCGAGGCATAGCCTCGGTTCCGCTAAGCACGGTCATCCCTCAGGTTGGAAACACCCGTCTACAACAGAACTACATATTACATTCTTATATTATCACATAGCTGAACAGCAGAGGTTCATGAGCCTCTTAATGGCATGTCAAAATTTAGAGGTGTCAGGTTGTATTTTCTTCAACCATTTATTTGGAAAAAGGCTGAACAGTTTGAAAACAGTGTGCTTGGCCAGTACTGTTTGCCAATTACCTGTTTCGGGGTTTCCAGTACAAAATGGGTTAAGAAAATGTTGTAACCCCATTAAAAAATTGCATCTAAAGTTGAAGGTTTAAATTAACAAGATTTTTGGATTTCATTGTATTTTAAAGGTTTAGTGCAGTTTATATTTTACTTTTGGTCCTTTGAGATCAGCGTGAATATTCTGAGAAATCGGAAATAAATTATTGGTTTAGACTCATATTCTAGACAGAATTTTAATTATTTGGACCCCATTTTGATTTATATAAGTCTTTGAATCGACTGCCTATTCGAAAGTCGCAAAATTGCAGTATGTTTCCTCTGGCTTTCTTTGCCGGATCATTTAAGGGTCACTGATGAGGCTTTATTAGCCGAAACTACGTAGTATGACCCATCTTCTTTCTTATGAATGTTTCCATTGCTCTTAAAGGAACTCATTTTTGATTTTTATTTGCCTTCACTGCAGCTGGTGTTGTGCCGTGTGGCGGCCGTAAAACGTCTCCCCGTACATCAACCATAGTGCAGTTTATATTTTACTTTTGGTCCTTTGAGATCAACGTGAATATTCTGAGAAATCGGAAATAAATTATTGGTTTAGTCTCATATTCTAGACAGAATTTTAATTATTTGGACCCCATTTTGATTTATATAAGTCTTTGAATCGACTGCCTATTCGAAATTCGCAAAATTGCAGTATGTTTCCTCTGGCTTTCTTTGCCGGATCATTACAGGGTCACTGATGAGGCTTTATTAGCCGAAACTACGTAGTATGACCCATCTTCTTTCTTATGAATGTTTCCATTGCTCTTAAAGGAACTCATTTTTATAGCCCCGCTTGAAAAGTGGGGCTATATTGGATTTGCCCTGTCATTCCGTAATTCTGTAATTCCGTAATTCCGTTATTCCGTTATTTTTTCGTCACAGTTTTCCCCGAAACTAAGAGAGCTAGAAAACTAAAACTTTGTATACACGTGGACAATGGGTGCCTCCACGGACCTTACCGAAATTATGACCAAGGGCCCATAACTCTTGGAGTTATCTCCCCTGATAGGTTTTTTTAAATGAAAATGTTTGGTCACAGTTTTCTCAGGAACGAAAGAAGCTAGAAAGCTCAAACTTTGCATAAATGTGGACAATGGGTGGATATAGGGAGCTTACCAAAATAATGGCCAAGGGCCCATAACTGTTGGAGTTATCTCTCCTGATAGGTTTTTTAAATAAATGAAAATATAGGTTTTTTTTAAATGAAAATGTTTGGTCACAGTTTTCTCAGGAACTAAAGAAGCTAGAAACCTCAAACTTTGCATAAATGTGGACAATGGGTGGATATAGGGAGCTAACCAAAATAATGGCCGAGGGCCCATTACTTTTGGAGTTATCTCCCCTGATAGTATAGTTTTTTTTTAATAAATGAAAAGGTTTGGTGACAGTTTTCTCAGGAACTAAGAAAGCTAGAATACTGAAACTTTGTATGAACATGAAAAGTGGGTGGATGTATGGCCCTTACCAAAATAATGGCCAAAGGCCCATAACTCTTGGAGTTATCTCCCCTGATAGGATATTTTCTGCAAGTAAAAAAATCATTTCACTTTTCTAACCATCAAACCATGAAAAATATTTTCGATACAGTTTTCTCAGGTACTAAGAAAGCTAGAAAGCTGAAACTTTGTATAAACATGAACATTAGGTGGATGTAAGTAAATAATGGCCAACAACATTACTCTTGGGGTTATCTCCCCAGCAAAGAAAAAAAAAAATATTAAAGTTTTCTCTGGAACTAAGAAAGCTCCCCTGATAGGTTAAAAGCTTTTAGAGTCAATGTGTCTTACTCCTCTGATAGCGCTATAGCGGGGCTATAGTCAGATCCTCTGACAGCTCTAGTTTATTTTTATTTGCCTTCACTGCAGCTGGTGTTGTGCCGTGTGGCAGCCGTAAAACGTCTCCCCGTACATCAACCATAGTGCAGTTTATATTTTACTTTTGGTCCTTTGAGATCAGTGTGAATATTCTGAGAAATCGGAAATAAATTATTGGTTTAGACTCATATTCTAGACAGAATTTTAATTATTTGGACCCCATTTTGATTTATATAAGTCTTTGAATCGACTGCCTATTCGAAAGTCGCAAAATTGCAGTATGTTTCCTCTGGCTTTCTTTGCCGGATCATTACAGGGTCACTGATGAGGCTTTATTAGCCGAAACTACGTAGTATGACCCATCTTCTTTCTTATGAATGTTTCCATTGCTCTTAAAGGAACTCATTTTTGATTTTTATTTGCCTTCACTGCAGCTGGTGTTGTGCCATGTGGCGGCCGTAAAACGTCTCCCCGTACATCAACCATAGTGCAGTTTATATTTTACTTTTGGTCCTTTGAGATCAGCGTGAATATTCTGAGAAATCGGAAATAAATTATTGGTTTAGACTCATATTCTAGACAGAATTTTAATTATTTGGACCCCATTTTGATTTATATAAGTCTTTGAATCGACTGCCTATTCGAAATTCGCAAAATTGCAGTATGTTTCCTCTGGCTTTCTTTGCCGGATCATTACAGGGTCACTGATGAGGCTTTATTAGCCGAAACTACGTAGTATGACCCATCTTCTTTCTTATGAATGTTTCCATTGCTCTTAAAGGAACTCATTTTTGATTTTTATTTGCCTTCACTGCAGCTGGTGTTGTGCCGTGTGGCGGCCGTAAAACGTCTCCCCGTACATCAACCATAGTTATAGCCCCGCTTGAAAAGTGGGGCTATATTGGATTTGCCCTGTCATTCCGTAATTCTGTAATTCCGTAATTCCGTTATTCCGTTATTTTTTCGTCACAGTTTTCCCCGAAACTAAGAGAGCTAGAAAACTAAAACTTTGTATACACGTGGACAATGGGTGCCTCCACGGACCTTACCGAAATTATGACCAAGGGCCCATAACTCTTGGAGTTATCTCCCCTGATAGGTTTTTTTAAATGAAAATGTTTGGTCACAGTTTTCTCAGGAACGAAAGAAGCTAGAAAGCTCAAACTTTGCATAAATGTGGACAATGGGTGGATATAGGGAGCTTACCAAAATAATGGCCAAGGGCCCATAACTGTTGGAGTTATCTCTCCTGATAGGTTTTTTAAATAAATGAAAATATAGTTTTTTTTTAAATGAAAATGTTTGGTCACAGTTTTCTCAGGAACTAAAGAAGCTAGAAACCTCAAACTTTGCATAAATGTGGACAATGGGTGGATATAGGGAGCTAACCAAAATAATGGCCGAGGGCCCATTACTTTTGGAGTTATCTCCCCTGATAGTATAGTTTTTTTTAATAAATGAAAAGGTTTGGTGACAGTTTTCTCAGGAACTAAGAAAGCTAGAATACTGAAACTTTGTATGAACATGAAAAGTGGGTGGATGTATGGCCCTTACCAAAATAATGGCCAAAGGCCCATAACTCTTGGAGTTATCTCCCCTGATAGGATATTTTCTGCAAGTAAAAAAAATCATTTCACTTTTCTAACCATCAAACCATGAAAAATATTTTCGATACAGTTTTCTCAGGTACTAAGAAAGCTAGAAAGCTGAAACTTTGTATAAACATGAACATTAGGTGGATGTAAGTAAATAATGGCCAACAACATTACTCTTGGGGTTATCTCCCCAGCAAAGAAAAAAAAAAATATTAAAGTTTTCTCTGGAACTAAGAAAGCTCCCCTGATAGGTTAAAAGCTTTTAGAGTCAATGTGTCTTACTCCTCTGATAGCGCTATAGCGGGGCTATAGTCAGATCCTCTGACAGCTCTAGTTTACTTTTGGTCCTTTGAGATCAGCGTGAATATTCTGAGAAACCGGAAATAAATTATTGGTTTAGACTCATATTCTAGACAGAATTTTAATTATTTGGACCCCATTTTGATTTATATAAGTCTTTGAATCGACTGCCTATTCGAAATTCGCAAAATTGCAGTATGTTTCCTCTGGCTTTCTTTGCCGGATCATTTAAGGGTCACTGATGAGGCTTTATTAGCCGAAACTACGTAGTATGACCCATCTTCTTTCTTATGAATGTTTCCATTGCTCTTAAAGGAACTCATTTTTGATTTTTATTATTAACAGACTTTTAACAACTCTGACATGCAGTAGTAATGGCAACTTTAATGCAAGCACCCCTATTTATACCCCCGCAAACGAAGTTTGAAGGGGGTATATAGGAGTCAGCTTGTCGTCTGTCGTCTGTCGTCGGTCCGTTACAAAAAACTTTAACATTGCTCATAACTTCCTTATTCTTTGACCGATTTCTTTAATATTCACACACCACACACCTTGCCACTAGTTGACCTTGACCTACATTTCATGGTTTAGTGCCTTTGCGAACTAATTCGACTACGCCAGCTTGTACCCTATTGTTCAAGTCCATTTCTATAGAAATATAAGAGCTTCATTGATGATACTTGGTACAAAGTTGCGTCTAGGAATTGCAACATAAATGCAAGCATCTGTATTTGACCTTCAAATAAAATGTTCTTCCATCCATCCATAAATTGGCCCCATCAGGGCTTGAAGAAATATATGGGCTGCATGATGCTTCCACGCAGAGCTGAATCAGACCCGCACACGAGTACTGGTAAACCGCTTAGAGGATCTAAGCCTGCCCAGGCAAAGCGGTGCGCACGAGTCGGACCGTCCATGCTTATAAACCCTATTAGCTTCTTTGAGCAACAGAGCTTGAGATGTCATTTCATCTCAGTGTCGGGTAAAAGTCCCACAAAATTGGAAGCAACATCTCCAAAATGAGTTTACAGTGTTGACGGGGGCGTTAAACCTCAAATCAAACAAACAAACCATCCATAAATTATAGAACGCTATACAGTGAAGATCCTCATTAAGTAACACACCCATGTGCATTCTTAAGGCTACTTTTCCTTTGACAGTTTAAAATATTTTCATATTTTTACTCTGAACATATGTTGTGGGTGCTCGTTAGAACTGCCTCAATGAGAAGGAACCGCCTCACAGTACCCACAGCCTATACCTTGGAGCAGAAATAAGCAAAATAATGTTTACCCCTGTTAACCCAAATTTACTCTTTTTAGAGGGGTATTCATTTCACTGACTTGTTAACATGATGTGATGACATTAAGATCTTGTACCTTATCAGGCCTCCTAGCAAAACCTATAAAACCTATAATAACCTATAATTTTGTGCCAAACCTATAAAACCTTTATTTTGTTCATAAAACCTATAAAAAGCCTGTATTTTCATGAAAAAACCTATATTTGTCACTTTTTGAACCTTCTTGCGACTCAACCTTAACTTTTCTTCAAAATGCACTACTATTTTTTCTTTTTAGTCCCATAAAAAGTGATGAAAACTGTCAAGAAATTGTAATTCTTTTCTTCGCTCGCTCGGACTTTGTAAAATTCAGATCAACTTTATCTGAGTAATTGTGGCACAAAAATTCATCAAATATTTTTTCTCCATTTTTAAATCTTTATGTAAGTTTGGAAGACTCTTTTTTCAACCTGTATTTTTTATTGAAAAACCTGTAAATAACCTATATTTTGAGTAAGAAGAACCTATATAAAAACCTATATTTTCAAAGTGGGCCACTAGGAGGCCTGCTGTTTCAATCCACAGAGATGAAAGAGTTAACACCATTATTCAGTGAATTTCTTCTTAGCAAAATATAAAATACAATCTTTAATTCATGGCTCCAAATAAGGCACTTTTTATTATATCCAAAATGTACTTTGATTTTCTTATATCTGCACAAAAACACATGTTATGGGTACTCATTAGAAGCGCCTCAGCAAGGCACTTCTAATGAGTACCCACAACAAATGTTTATGTGTTGAAATAAGAAAAATGGGCCCCGTCAAGCGATTTTGGTACTTATCGCCTATGGGAGCAGCGAAGGTTCAGGCGAGCCTGCACATCCGCGCAGTCTCGCCAGAACCTTCGCTGCTCGCTCATACAAGCAGTAAATCAAGAGGAACCTTCAGACAGAAAGCCATATCCCTGGCCCCTCTGAATGGCTGGGCATGCGCAGTTAAAATTTGTCATGATGGAATGCTCTAAGACACAAATTCGCTTGGCGGGGCTCAAATAATATTTGGATACCCCTCTTATCTGGGGCAATGATTTATGTTGAATAGGTTGACAATGTTGCTGCAGTCAGAGGAGATTGGAGAAGCATCAGGTCCGGGTAAAAACAAAGTCAGGAACCAGGCCGCAGCGGAGGCACTGTTTAAGATGTACGAGACACATGATGTTGTGAGGGTAAGTGATACAGTTTAGTTTATGTGTGTGTGTGTGTATGGTGTTTATAAACCCTTTTTGTACCAAATGGACTCTTCCTCCTTGTTATATATGGCAGGAGTCCATTTAAAAATTTAGGGGTGACAGGTTGTGTTGTCTTCAAAATTTGGAAAATAGCTGAACTTTCTGCAAAATGTGTATGCCCTGATCAGACACCGCATTGTGCGGAGGCAGCATTGTGCGGACGCCGCATTGTGCGGCGTCTGATCTGGGCCTGCACTGTTTGCCAGGGTACCCATTTTGGGGTTTCTGATACAAAATGGGTTAAAGGAGTAAATAATTTAATGTCTTTTCAGGGAAAGGCTGGGAAACAGTAAAATAATTTACTGTATTATGTTCAGTACATGTTCCTGCAAAAGATAATGCTGTATATTACCAGTTTTCGAACACAGAAATACACAGAATCTTGAATCATGTTCTACGATTCGATATCACCTTACGGCCCCCGCCCATAGAGGCTTGAAGAAATATATGGGCTGCATGATGCTTCCATGCAGAGCTGAATCCGGCCCGCACACTAGTACTGGTAAACCGCTTAGAGAGGCGGACTGTCCATGCTAATAAACCCTATTGGTTTCATTGAGCGACAGGGCTTGAGATGTCATTTCATCTCAATGTCGGGTAAAAGTCCAACAAAATTGGAAGCAACGTCTCAAAAATGACCTTTACAGTGGTGACGGGGATGTAAAACCTCAAATCCAACAAACAAACAAAATCCATATCACCATCTTTGCTAGCTGTGAGTCAGGCATTTATGGCAACATTAGAAAGCAGCCACGTTTAACATGGAACCAAGTATATGAAATTAGACACCACTTACACCCAGAGCGTAGCATCAAATTTTCAGGTTTATAAACATTTGAAAAAAAAAAACAAACAAAAAAAAAGCAACAAAAAACAAATGACTTGAAGCAGAAAGGTAAACATACTTTTAGTATAGTAACTTGATGTGCCGCATAGGATCACGTCTGTTGGTCGCCCCCACCCATCGCGGCTTGAAGAAATAGATTGGGCTGCATGGTGCATCCACACAGAGCTGAAACAGGCCACATATGAGTACTGGTAAACCGTTTAGAAGGACTAAGCCTGCTCAGGAAAGCGGTGTGAGTTAGACCGTCCAGAACATATATATAAGCATTTTGGTTTCATTGGGTGGCAGGGCTTGAGATGTCATTTCATCTCAATGTCAGGTAAAAGTCTCACAAAATTGGAAGCAATGTCTCCAAAATGACCTAAATAGTGTTGAAGGGGATGTTAAACCTCAATTCAAACAAACAAAATCACATCTGTTGGATGTTTCTAGATCTTCCCATCACAGTCGATGTTCCACATCTCATGTGGCACCTTTAAGCCCTTTGTACCAAATGGAATCTTCCTTCTTATATATAGCAGGAGTCCATTTCAAAATCTGGGGGTGCCAGGTTGTGTTTTCTTCAAAAATTATTTGGAAATTGACTGAACTTTTAGCAAACAGTGGAGGCCCTGGGCCTGCACTGTTTGCCAGGGTACCCCTTTAGGGGTTTCGGGCCCAAAATGGGTACGGCCTTATCCCGCTTTATAAATTAATTAAGACTCTCCCATTTCTGGTTATCAACCAATCAGATTACTTGATATAATAAATTTGTTCAGTTCACAAACCGCATGACAAACTGCATGACAAACAGTGTAGATCCTGATCAGATGGCTTCGGATCTACACTGTTTGCAAAGGTAGGGGTTGTCCTGAACAGCATGATAAGAGTTAATTAATAAGTTTTGTTCTGAGTTAAAAGCAGGAGTCCATTTAAAATTATGAGATGTCAGGTTTAGTTGTATAAATGCTAAGGCTGCTCATATTTTGTTTGCAAAAAAATGCTATTGGTGAAAGATAATGGTTTTACTGTTAACTCACACTTTGATTAATGTTGAACAGGGCCCTTTAACCCTTATGGTTGGCCCCCGCCCATAAGGGCTTGAAGAAATATATGGGCTGCATGATGCTTCCACGCAGAGCTGATTCTGGCCCGCACACTAGTACTGGTAAATCGCTTAGAGGATCTAAGCCTCTCCAGGAACCGCGGTGGGAGGCGGACCGTCCATGCTAATAAACCCTATTGGTGTCATTGGGCGATAGGGCTTGAGATGTCATTTCATCTCAATGTCGGGTAAAAGTCCAACAAAATTGGAAGCAATGTCTCCAAAATGACCTTTACACTGTTGACGGGGACGTTAAACCTCAAATCAAACAAATATTTAACCCTTAAGGTGTCAAGAAAAACTGTTCCTGAAAATGTTGTCTGCTATGCCGTCTGCTGCATCTTTTTGCAAACATGTCAAACATTTTTTTTTTGCACACAAGCAAACAGTGTGGGCCCTAATCAGACTGCTCCTCTAGGAGCAGTCTGATCTGGGCCCACACTGTTTGCTGGAATGACTTTTACAGTAACCAGCAGACAACAAAGCAGACAACAGTTGTGGTTGGCATCTTAAGGGTTTATTGACACATTTTCTATCATGTTATGGAAGGAAGATAACTGTTGTCACTCTGACAGATGCTCCATAAATTGAAAACTTAAAAAATTACATCTACTCTTTATGTGATTGAGTTACCTCCCCTGATTAATTGAAGCCTCGGTCTTTAGCAATTAAGCCTCATAGACTGGGTCTGTGGGTTTGATTCTGGGCTTTTCAAGACTTAAGGGTGGCCCTCGCCCATCGGGGCTTGAAGAAATATATGGGCTGCACGATGCTTCCACGCAGAGCTAAATCAGACCCGCACACGAGTACTGGTAAACTGCTTAGAGGATCTAAGCCTGCCCAGGCAAAGCGGTGCGAGTCGGACTGTCCATGCTTATAAACCCTATTGGTTTCATTGGGCGACAGGGCTTGAGATGTCATTTCATCTCAACGTCGGGTAAAAGTCCCACAAAATTGGAAGCAACGTCTCCAAAATGACCTTTACAGTGTTGACGGGGGCATTAAACATCAAATCACACAAACAAGACTGAAGGAAGAGCCTTTAAACCGTCTCCATATGACCATAGCTGGTCATTGTACATTAAAACTCAAACCATATACCAGCACTCATTCTGACCACTCTTAAGGGGAATGGGAACACCTGGCAGATTTTTCCGCCATTTTTCAAAGGGAGACAACTTTTGGGACTTCCTGTTCGCTTTTCTATAAGCCCTGTTCCACTGAAAAAGGGGTCAACTCTTAGAGGAAAGAATTTGCTCCTCAGGAGCAAATTCTTTCCTTTAAGAGTTGACCCCTATTGACATGGGAGACAGAAATAATTTTGCAGGAGTTGCCTCCTCTGAAGATGTTCCCATTCCCCTTAAATATGTCCTTCCATCGCTAATCCGGCCCATGTTTGTTTATTATAGGTGGTGAGAATGAAGGATGAAGACAGATGGATTCCATTTGAACAGATAGAGGAGGAATGCAATAAATTGCGGAAACAGGCGGGTCAGCCACCGAGACAAAAATCGATCTTTGAAGGCTGGGATAGACCGATTGACGAGTATCTCATCACCACCCTGAAAACCCACATTAGCAGATTCTTCCCGCGGGAAGATGCTGAGGAGCTGTTGTTTGGTGTGGGAATTCCCGACCCTGAGGTCAGAGTTATCACAGCATATGCCAGGTCGTTAAAAATATGCTGTGACACGAGGCAGTTTAATGAGGAGACATATTTAGTCTTGTATGTACGGCAGGATATGCAGAAGCTGGTGCAAGCATTGAAAGCTAAGAATGGAGGACAGTGTGGGAAATACATTCTCGTACCGAAAAGTGATTTGCCAAGTTCAGAGGATCTTCGTCCATCCAAAGGCAAAAAGGCGCAGGATGCTAGTTGAATCAGAAAGGCAGAAGCTGAAGGTCCAGATTGTTGACAGTCAGCCGTCTATATACTGAAATTCGGATTAACATATGAAGTCGTTGATAAGCAGTGGATAACGTCGTGTAATAAAAGTCGTATGGCCACACGTTGACCGGATTAGGTAACATCATGACGACATCCATTTCAACCATGCATTTTTTGTGGAAAATTTGTGAAATTTAAAGGCGACAGAATCCAATTTATAGTGGTCATATGATAAACAGAATCTTACACTCGTGGTCATTTTGAAATGACAATTCGTGTAAGATACTCTAATTATGACAAAACAGGTTACAGTAAAATTCCTATATTAAGACCACCTTAAGGACTGTTCAAAAGTGGTCTTTAAGACCACTTTTGAATGGTCCAAAAGGTGGTCTGACCAGACAACAATGTGTGCAGAAAATACAAGGAAAGAAAAACTGAAACTTTCTAAATAAGCTTTTTAAAGTAGAATTAGTCTCAATTTTTGGTGGTCTTCCTGTATAATGGCAATTGCAGTGGAGCAAATTCTTAGGTTTATATGAGGCAATACAGATTTTAACCCTTGTCCAGCTGAATATTTTAATCTGCCACACCCACTACCAACTATCAACCAATCAGATTACTTGATGCAAATTATTGCAACAAATTCACAATCTGAATGGCAGACATTGTAGATCCTGATCAGATGGCTTAGAAGCCATCTGATCTGGATCTTCATTGTTTGGAAAATAAAGCATATCCGGGCTTTAAAAGAATATTTCAGGCCAGGAAAAATCCCTTAGTCATGCAGGATGAGCAAAATTTTCAAGAATTTTCCAGTCCTGATATTGCATTTAGTACTTAAGAAGAAACAAATTGGTGGAAAATTGTCAGAAATGCCTCTGTGAGGTTATTCTAACTAATGTCCAGAAAAGCTGATTCTTGGAGTGATACGGGAAAAGTATAATGTTTTTAAGCAAGTAACCTCATATTGGCCCTGTAGGCTGTTACAGGTCCAAGGTCTGTATGTTAATAAGAAAAATATCATAAATTTTCTTCAGAAAGTCAACCGTTTTGGAGAATGAAAAAGCACATTGTCAGACAGATGTGTTATCGAAATGGATAATGGCCATCTGTAATTCCTGATTGGCACTTTAAGTCTTCAATTGGTTCGTGAAGCATTTATGAAAGAACAGTTAGTTGACTTTCACCTTTATATACTGATTTTGGGAGTTTCAAAAACTGACTTAAGGAGAACGGGAACACCTTCAGGTGAGGCAACTCCTGCAAAAGTATTTTTGTCTCCCATGTCAATAGGGGTCAACTCTTAAAGGAAAGAATTTGCTCCTAAGGAGCAAATTCTTTCCTTTAAGAGTAGACCCCTTTTTCAGTGGGACAGGGCTTAAGAAAAGCAAACAGTAAGTTTTTTAATTTGTCTCCCTTTGAAAAAATGGCAGAAAAATCTGCCAGGTGTTCCAATTCCCCTTAAGTTTTTACCTAATTGTTCGGTTGCCTCAACTCTTGACCATACTTGTTCTAAAACTTGAACAAACACAATTTTCTACCTGCTGGTTTGTCTAAAAACAGCTGGATAGTAGCAAATAGTGTAGACCCTGATATGACGCCGCATTCTGCGGCATCTCATCTGTGTCTACACTATTTGCTTAGACCTACCTGTCTGTTGCAATACATACTGTAAATACAGTAGTCTTAATCTTGATCTATTTTAATTCCATTTTATTTTGTCCACTTCTCCAAATTTTCAATGGCGTTTATGAAGCGTGTATGAAAGTACAGTTGAAAGTAAAGATGGGTTCAATGGGCAAGAAGCATGTTTCATCATTTTCATGTATTCTCATCATTTCATAAAGCAGACCCCATATTTTAAAGCCATTTATCATGATTTATGTCATTTTCATCACAAAATTCCCATAGATCTGCAATTATGCAGCATTTTACGCCATTTTGCCTATGACAAGCAAAAGAGGGGCTTTATGCATGCGGGTCCAGCAAACACCAAGATTGGCCTGGGCATCTTAATAATCTGATCAGCATCCTCACTGTGCACTATTTATTGCATGTTGACCTTGTGTTAGGGAAGTCCGTGGGTAAGGAGGCTGATGATTACAAAAACATGCCTATACAAATGCATGGGAAATTTTATCCCCGGAAAATTTTAAGACAAAACTTGTTATATTTTTCTTATTCCTGCTAAAAATTTAGATTGTGGGTACACGTTAGAACCGCCTTTAGAGCAGGAATTAGAAAAATAAGGTTTACCCCTGCAAACCCCAGTTTTACTATATAAAAGTGAGGTTCAAGGGGGTCAAAATTATATAGCCGTGTTTTCGTGATGTTTTGTTCTGGCAGAGCCCATATTCTGGAAGGCCTCTTTTAGCTTATTGCAGCCAATGTATTGTCCACTTACTGTATCTCCCTTAAGTATTGGGACACCTCAACTTTTTACCGTACTTGTTCTTAAATTTAAGGGGAATGGGAACCTGTCAGATTTTGCCGCCATTTTTCGAAGGGAGACAACTTTCCGAACTTCCTGTTCGCTTTTCTGTAAGCTCTGTCCCACTGAATTAGGGGTCTACTCTTAAAGGAAAGAATTTCTCCTTAGGAGCAAATTCTTTCCTTTAAGAGTTGACCCCTATCGAGATGGGAGACAAAAATACTTTTGCAGGAGTTGCCTCCCCTGAAGGTGTTCCCATTCCCCTTAAACAAGTACAATTTACTACCCAGAGTTGTGTCTAAAATAGCTGGATGAGTGGCAAACAGTGTAGATCCAGATGAGATGTTACATTCTGTGGCATCTCATCTGGGTCTACACTGTTTGCTCAGCCTTGTCTGTCCAAATACAACAGGGGCCAGTTGTTCACAACCAAAGACGTCGTTAGTTATCATATCATTAAAACTTTGATCATTTATTATGGCAAATATGCTAAAATTTTTGCTGAAAAAATGTCAGCAGCCTATGCATCTGCTAAAACTGCTCACATTTTTTCAGCAAAAATACCAAAATTTTTGATATTGTACTGGCTAGAACAGTTAACAAGTTGACCACTAACGAGCTCGTTAAGCTAACTTTGCTTCCAGGTAAATACAGTAGTACGAAATTTGTGTTGTTTGTTTGTTTGATTTGAGGTTTAACATCCCCGTCAACACTGTAAAGGTCATTTTAGAGACGTTGCTTCCAATTTTGTGCGACTTTTACCCGACATTGAGATGAAATGACATCTCAAGCCCTGTTGCCCAATGAAACCAATAGGGTCTATAAGCATAGACGGTCGGAGTCATGCGCACCGCTTTGCCTGGGCAGGCTTAGATCCTCTAAGCGGTTTACCAGTACTCGTGTGTGGGTCGGATTCAGCTCTGCGTGGAAGCACCATGCAGCCCATATATTTCTTCAAGCCCTGATGGTCGAAATTTGTGTTGTAAAAGCTTGTTTAAAAATCATGTAGATATTTTCTTCCTTTGCATTTCAAAAATACCATCATCACATTAACAAGTCCATGTAATGAATACCCCATGTAATGAATACCCCACTTAATAAATAGATCAGTGGGGTTTACAAAGGTATTTATAAATTCCATATTCTTGCTAAAAAAACATACATTGTGGGTACTCTGTAGAATTGCCTCAATGAGGAGCAGTTCTTACTAACACCAACAATCAATGCTTTAACCCATTGTATACTTGTGGACTCTTCCATTGCTATATGTTAGACAAGCCCATTTGTCATTTAAGGGGTGTCAGGCATATTTTGTCATTTTTATTCTAGTTTTTGATGGAACATTCTGTTAGCAAATAGTGCGAGCTCTGATCAGACGCCGCGTTCTGCGGCGTCTGAACTGGGACTGCACTGTTTGCCAAGGTACCCCTTTAGGGGTTTCCCCCATGCAATGGGTTAAAAAAAATTAGAAAAGATCATAAAAAAGCTGTCAGTTTTACAGCCTTGAAAGAAAGCATTGTAGTATATGGATGTGCTTACATAATACAGGACCCATTTGGTCGAAACTAGCTAAGTAGTTAGTACTAACTTTAAAGCAGTTAGTTGACACATCTTTAAATTGTTCATCATCTAATCCATTGTATGTGGGAAACCCCTAAAAGGGTACATTGGCAAACAGTGCAGGTCCAGATCAGACGCCGCAGAACGCGGCGTCTGATCAGAGCCTGCACTATTTGTCAACAGAATTTTTCTCAAAAATAGAATAAAAATAAAAATAAATAGACCTGACACCCCTTATATGACAAATGGACTTGTCCAATATATAGCAATGAAAGAGTCCACTAGCATACAATGGGATTAATAGGACAAATACGCAGATATATTGACTGAAAAATAGAACGACACTGTATAAGATATACATTACTTGGTAGAACAGTTAATGTTTTTGCCTTTAACGGATCGTTAAGCTAATGATGCTTTTAACCCTTATCTTGCTGTTCACGACAACCCCTATCTTTGCAAACAGTGTAGATCCAGGATCTACACTGTTTGGCATTCAGTTAATGAATTTGTAGCAATAAATTACATCAAGTAATTTGATTGGTTGATAGACAGAAATGGGTGTGATTTAAATGAATATTCAGCAAGATAAGGGTTAACAACTGGACCCAGATCTTTATTTTGCATAAAGAATATACAACAGGATTTCATGTTGCATATGCAATTTACGAAAAACACACTGAAGCTGTATTCATCATTTTCACTCACACAAACAAGACTTCAGTGCCATTTTTTAGATTTCTTTTTATTTCATTTCATTTTCATACAACAGTATAAATATTTTAGCAGCTTTCAAAATGTGTTCATCTTCGAATATATATACAGCAGAACCTTTATGATTCAAACTGATGTATCAAAATGCTGAGAAATTCAATGTGACTGTAACCCATTCAGTACCAGAAACCCCTAAAGGGGTACCTTGGCAAACAGTGCAGGCCCAGATCAGATGCCGCCGCAGAACGCGGCGTCTGATCAGGGCCTACACTTTTTGCAAAAAGTTAAGCCATTTCCCGAATCAATTTTGAAGAAAATACAACCTGACAGCCCTTAATTTCGAAATGAACTCCTGTTATATATAAGGTAGAAGATTCCATTTGGTACAAAAAGGGTAAATCCTTATCCTGCTGAACATGACAGCTCTCCCTCTGCAAACAATGTAGATACAGATCAGATGGCTTCTTCAGAAACCATCTGATCCGGAATGACTTCTTCAGAAGCCATCTGATCTGGAACTACATTGTTTGTCATGCAGTTAGTGAATTGAACAAATGCATTTTATCTACTAATTTGATTGGTTTAGAGTCAGAAATGGGTGTGGCTCAGTTAATTTGTTCAGCAGGATAAGGCACATTGAGTATCAGAAACCCCAAAACGGGTACCCTGGCAAACAGTGCAGGCCCCCCAGATCAGACGCCGCAAAATGCGGTGTCTGATCAGGGCCTACACTGTTTGCAAAATTTTCAGCCAATTTCCAAATAATTGTTGAAGAAAACACAACCTGACACCCCTAAATTTTGAAATGGACTCCTGCTATATATGAGGAGGAAGATTCCATTTGGTACAAAAAGGGTTAATCATGCAAATTGATACACCATATTTACCTTGATAAGTGAACAGTGCACTTGGACATGCGATAAACCTCACTATAATGACACTGTGGTACCCCAGCCCATCAGGGCTTGAAGAAATGGACTGGGCTGACATGTGCTTCCCCGCAGATCTGAAGCCGAAGGCACATGAGTACTACTGGGTACACAGGCAAAGTGGTGAGAGTCCACGCACATGGTTTCATTGGGTGGCAGGGCTTGATATGTCATTTCATCTCAATGCTGGGTAAATGTCCAACAAAATTGGAAGTGTCTCCGAAATGGCCTAAATAGTGTTGATGGGGATGTAAAACCTCAGTTCAAACAAACAAGGAAATAATGACACGGTCAGTGCACCTAATTCATAGCTCCAGCTGAGACAAATTAATGGATATCTACAAGAATTTTGTATTCTACATACAAAAATGTTGTGGATTGTTAAAATTGCCTTGGCAAAGTTTTTCTTGAAATGTGCACACCATAATTATTTTTGGAGTAATTAACCCATTTAGTACCAGAAACCCAAAACTGATACCCGGGCAAACAGTGCAGGCCCATATCAGACGCCGCAGAACGCCTCCACTGTTTGCTAAAAGTTCGGTCATTTTTCAAATAGATTTTGAAGAAAACAACCTGACACTCCTAAATTTTGAAATGGACTCCTACTATATATATATAAGGAGGAAGATTCCATTTGGTACAAAAAAGGTAAAATATGGAAAGATTCTCGCAAATAATGGGCCTGCTCTGGTAGCACAAAACAGGGGGCCAATAGCAGGCTGAGAGTGATGCTACGTTGACAAGTATTACTGTCGGACTGAGGTTGGTTCAGCAATCTTTGCTGGCTGGGGCTCTTCCTAATTCCTTCAGCAGTTGACCTACATTGAAAAGGGAAGTAAATATTTCTTAAAGGATTTGAGTCTCATAAAAGAGTATCTGTTCCCTTAACCCTTGTCCTGCTGAATATTCATATATGCCACACCCACTACCGATTATCAACCAATCAGATTACTTGATGCAAATTATTGCAACAAATTCATAAACTGAATGGAAAACAATGTAGATCCTGATCAGATGGCTTCTTCAGAAGCCATCTGATCTGGATCGTCATTGTTTGAAAGATAAGGCATATCCAGGATCAGCAGGACAAGGGTTAAAAGACATCATGGCAGTCATACATGTTTTGTAGTTTTTGTAACAGGAGGTAGCTGTGTTGTATTTTGTCCGAGAAAAAATAAAGACTTTTTAATTGATACATGTTATGTGTTGTGTTTTCTGCTTGAAGGAGAGTATTCAATTTACAAGGGTAGGTTGAAGTTTTGGGGCTGCATTTCACAAGTATTTGTGTTCTTTTTTATTCCCCGCCATAAAAGTGGTTGGGTATTACTTTATACCCCCAGCATTTTGAATGTCTGTCTGCCTGTCTTGACAAATGTATACTTTAGTGTCAATTTCCAAGTACAGTTTGTACTCCTGTGTTTAATATGCCCCCAACTTTGAAGAAGTTGGAGTGGCATTTTTGTTCTGGGGCATTTCTCCATTTGTTTGCCTGTCCACCCATTACGATTTTTGACGCATAGCATAACGTTAGAGCCATGTATGCTAGGGTTTTGAAATTTCATATATGGATTCTTCATGAACAAATAGCTGACGTATTTATGTTTCCCCTGAATTTTTTTTTTTTCGGAGAGACATATTGTTTTTCCCCCGGCGTCTGTCTGTCCGTCTGTCACAAATCTATAACTTGAAAACCGTTAAAGCTATCTTCACGAAACTTGATATAAGTATTAATCAATATCAGACGACGTGCAGAGCGCAAGAACTATAACTCTCGCTTTTATACTTTTTGAGTAATCTCCCTTGGAAGTTTGTCGGGATGTATGTATGGGCAAATCGTGTCCGGTCAATAACTTTCTTATGTTTAGATGGATTTTGAAATAACTTGGCAGAAATATTAACCACCATGAGACGATGTCCGGCGCGCATGACGCAGGTCAGTACCTGGAAGGTCAAGGTCATACTTAGAGGTCAAAGGTAAATAAGGAACCTTTTTTGTGTTTTGTCAATAGCTTTCTTATTTTTAGATAGAATTTGAAATTACTTTGCAGAAATGTTAACTACCATGAGACAATGTGTCGCACGTATGATTCAGGTTGGTACCTCAAAGGTCAAGGTCATACATAGAGGTCAAAGGTAAAAAAAGGGGCCTTTCTTTCGTGTTTGGTCAATAACTTACTTATTTTTAGATGGATTTTGAAATTACTTGACAGAAATGTTAATTACCATGAGACGATGTGTTGTGCGCATGACCCAGTTTGGTACCTCAAAGGTCAAGGTCATACGTAGAGGTCAAAGATAAAAAAGGGACCTTTTTTGTGTTCGGTCAATAACTTCCTGATTTTTAGATGGATTTTGAATTTACTTGGCAGAAATATTAACCATCATGAGAGGATGTGTTGTTTGCATGACCCAGGTTGGTACCTCAAAGGTCAAGGTCATACTTGGAGATCAAAGTTCAAAAAAGGGGCCTTTGTCGTGTTTGGTCAATAACTTTCTTATTTGTAGATGGATTTTGAAATTACATGGCAGAAATGTTAACCACAATGAGACGATGTGTCTCTTGCATGACCCATGTTGGTACCTCAAAGGTCAAGGTCAAACTAAGAGGTCAAAGGTAAAAAAGGGGCCTTTTTAAGTGTTCAGTCAATAACTTTCTTATTCCTGGATGGATTGTGAAATTACTTGGCAGAAATGTTAACCATCGAGACGATGTGTTTCGCACTAGACCCAGGTCGGTACCTCCAAGGTCAAAGGTCATACTAAGGGGTCAAAGGTAAAAAAAGTCTTTTTTGTGTCCACTGTCCAGTCAATAACTTTTTTATTTCTGGATGGACTTTTTAAAGTAACCTTGCAGAAATTATCACCTTCATTAGACAATGAGTCGTGTGCAAGACCAAGGTCAATACCTCCAATGTCAAGGTCATACCTAGAGGTCAAAGGTCAAAAAAGGGGCCTTTTTGTGTACAGTCCATAACTTTTTTATTCTTTGATGGATTATGAAATTACTTGGTAGAAATGAGATGATGTGTTGTACCTCAAAGGTCAAGGCCATACTTAGAGGTCAAAGGTGAAAAAGGGCTTTTTTTGTTTGCGGTCAATAACTTTCTTATTTCTCTCTGAACTTTTTAAAGTTATTTTGCAGAAATGTGTTGCACACAAGACCCAGGTCAATACCTCCAATGTCAAGGTCATACTTAGAGGTCAAAAAGGGGGAGACATCTGTGTTTTTGTAGAAAAACAAATTCTAGTTTTATTCCCTGATGTTAGTCGAAGGGGACTATAGTAATGGGTTTCTTTGTGTGTCCTCTTAATAGGTGGTCCCTATAGAATATGGTACCTCGTGGAGTGATTTTGCATTGTGGTTTGCACCCCATAATACATATGTTTTCTTTCCTTTTTTTTTCCAGTGAAAATAATCTAAAAAGACTGATTTTCAGATTTGATGGTTGCAACCCAGAATATGTACAGACACATTGTCCATTGTAGGACAGTGTCCGGCCAATAGTTTTATTGGGTGAACCCCACAATGATGGCCCGCCTTTCGAAGGAAAATATAAATCATGCATGTTTAACCCACTTTAAAGGTACCCCTACGCACCTAAACAATTACTGTAAACAGGGGTATAAGTCTTCAACAAATAGACACTGCCTAAGAAATTATAAGGTCCAAACATTGTGGGTTGCAAAGTACACTATGGGATGCAAAATGCACCCCACAGGTGCCCTTGTTGGGTGCATCCCATAATATACCTCTGGTTGGTCCGTCCATCCGTAGACACAATCTTGTCTCCGCCACCCCCACTATAGTTTCAAGGGATTTTGATGAAACTTTCCAGTTATTGTTCCCATGACCTGAAGAAGATCATATTTCATTGTGGTCATACTTGACTGAATTTTACCAGAGTTGTGGCCCTTTGTCTGTTTTAGCCATTTTATCAACAAATACTTGTGTCTGCAACTCCTACAGTTTTTAATTCTTATCCTGCTGTTCACGACAACCCCTATCTTTGGAAACATTGTAGATCCAGATCAGATGGCTTCTGAAGAAGCCATCTGATCAGGATCTACACTGTTTGACATTCAGTTTATGAATTTGCAGGAATAAAGTACATCAAGTGATCTGATTGGTTCAAAGTCAGAAATGGGTGTGGCTAAACTGAATATTCAGCAAGAGAAGGGTTAAGGGATTTTGATGAAATTTTCTAGTTATTGTTTTCATGACCTGAAGATGATCATATTTTATCAAGGTAGGTCAGTAGTTCAGATCATACGAGCCCCGCCAAGCGAATTTGTGTCTTCGAGCATTCCGTCATGACAAATTTTAACTGCGCATGCCCAGCCATTCAGAGGGGCAAGGGATATGGCTTTCTGTGTGAAGGTTCCTCTTGATTCACTGCTTGTATGAGCGAGCAGCGAAGGTTCTGGCGAGATTGCGCGGATGCGCAGGCTCGCCTGAACCGTCGCTGTTTGCATAGGCGATAAGTACCAAAATCGCTTGACGGGGCCCATACATAGAAAGACCTTGTGAACACTCTAGAAGCAAAAGTTTTGGTCCAAGCATCATCAAACTAGCTCAGAATGATCATGACAATATATCGGGTTAAGTTCCAATATGGGTCATGATGGGCCAAAAAGTAGGTCAGTAGGTCAAATTATAAAAAAAATCTTGTCAACTCTCTAGAGGCCACATTTTTGGTCCAATTAACATCATCACAGTATCCAGACTCGCTGAAACCTCCATCGGATGTATCTGGGGCGTATACAACAAATGCAAAAATCTGTTTACGAGAGGTTGGAAATTACAAGATGTTTAAGATTTTATTCAGTATGCAACTGTAATTCAAAGGTAGGAAATTAAATCTGATGAAAGTCTTACCTTAAATTGCATGATTTTATTGATGAACTTCGGCCCCCGCCCAAAGGGGCTTGAAGAAGTATATGGGCTGCTTGATGCTTCCATGCAGAGCTGAATCCAGCCCACCCACTAGTACTGGTAAACCGCTTAGAGGATCCAAGCCTGTCCAGGAACCGCGGTGCGAGGCGGACCGTCCATGCTAATAAACCCTATTGGTTTCATTGGGCGACAGAGTTTGAGATGTCATTTCATCTCGGTGTCGGGTAAAAGTCCCACAAAATTGACCTTTACAGTGTTGACGGGGATGTAAAACCTCAAATCAAACAAACAAACAATTGATGAACTCATTTCCAGCACATTGTGTATGCTACAACATGTGCAAAGAAGAGCCGCTCTGCTTCGAGAATGTGCGTATATTTTCAAATTGTGAGGTCCCGTCTCCGTATGACCTTAGCTGTTGGTGGGACGTAAAACTAAAACTCACTCACTCGATTAATGAAAAATTGTTAGGGGTGCAGTATTTAACTTGTCAGTGTGCATTGCTTTTTAACTATTTTCGGCTTAGTTTTAGAGATCTGATGAAAATCCTCTGACTAGCGGGCAGTGTTATTAATCTTCAGTCTGTTGATTTAAAAAACAATAATAATCCGATGTAAAAAGTTCTGTGTAATACAAAAATCATGTAATGACAATGAAACTATCGTTGTGCAAAGCAAAACAGTCACAAAACAAAGGAATAAACATTTTACTTAGTGCATAGAGGCTAATGCAGCTAAATCGTAACTGATGTAACATATGGCGGAAAACGACGATTTCCGACTATTGGTTACACACGAGTGTTTGCATTCGTTGTTTTACATACCAGATACATCCGATGAAGGCACAGTGAGTCCGGATACTGTGATCAAACTTGCTCGGAATGATCATCTCAACGATATCTCGGATAAGTTTAAATATGGGTCATGACCGGTTAAAAAGTAGGTCAGTAGGTCAAATGTTAGAAAACCCTTGTGAACACTTGAAGCTAAAGTATTGGTCCAATCATCATCAAACTTGCTCAGAATGATCATCTTGACAATATCTGGGTCAAGTTTGAATATTGGTCATGCCGGGTCAAAAAGTAGGTCATTAGGTCAAATAATTGAAAAACCTTGTGAACACTCCAAGAGGCCACAGTTTTGGTCCAATCCTCATCAAACATATTATCTCCTCGCACAACGAAGTGTTGAGGGGTATAACCAGGTCTAAGAGTTTAGCTATTTCTAAAGACTGTCCATAAAAATAAAGACAGTCTTTAAATTTATGGACTCACGTGTCTCTAGGAAGCAATGCAAATCGTAAGAATTTTAAAAAATTCGAAAATCGCAGTACATGTGTTACGCAACCTTCTTTATTACATGATAATCTGCGCATGGCTGAAAACTGAGTATGAACCATTGTCTTGTTGATTAATAATTCAAGAACTTAAATAATTGATTCTGTGTAGTTCAGGTTTTCTCCCTTACACTATAAACAATGAAATATGTCACCTGATGCGTGGCACACTTGTAAAGTACACGAAGGGAGAAAACCTAAACAAGAATATCTTCCGTAGACGTTTTATATGAATACTCGAAAAGTAGACAACAGTTTGAGACAAAACTTTCTGTGTATGCAATTCATCATGTAACGGATAAGTTTATATAATACACATTCTGCAATTTTTTAATGTTTGAAAATTCTTACGATTTGCATTGCTTTCTAGAGACACGTGAGTCCATAAATTTAAAGACTTTAAAGACTGTCTTTATTTTTATGGACAGTCTTTAGAAATAGCTAAACTCTCAGACCTGATAACATTTTTATGCCCCGCCACTAAAAAAGTGATGGGATATCCGAAGTTTTTAGTGTCCATCCGTCCGTCAGCGCCTAATAGTTTCGTGTCCGCTCCATAACTGATGCACTTTGAGATATTTTCACGAAACTTCACAGATATGTAGAGCATCATTCAACAAGGTGTAGAACATACACTGCCCAAAACAATTATAGGAGCAAACACATATTACCTCATTGTATAAAGATGGTGGATAATGATGATGAAACAACGATTAAGAAAGATGAATAACTTTATCTGCAACATGTTAATGACAGTTCACAAATCACGGCCTGTAACCTGTTAAGGAAGAATTTGCATAAATGTTTGAGAAATCGCCATCTTTACATCAGAATATTTCAAATGTCATAGACATGCGCAAATCAGTCACATTTTCCTGGGAGTAATGTGTACGACCACCTCGAGCAGCACAACACTCCTGGCATCGCCGAGGCATGCTATGAACCAGATTTTGAACAGTTTGTAAATCTAGTGTTTCCAACTTGTGTCTAAGGATGTTTGTGAGTTCTTGAATAGTCATTGGTGGATGATCGCCCTGTGAGATACGTCTGTAAAGAATGTTCCACACATGTTCTTTTGGGTTTAAGTCCGGAGAACGTGCCGGTCGGTCCAATGCTTCAATAGTCTCATGATTAAACCTTGTCCTGCTGAGCCCGGATATGCCTTGTCTTTCAAACAATGTAGATCCAGATCAGATGGCTTCTGAAGAAGCCATCTGATCAGGATCTTCATTGTTTGCCATTCAGTTTATGAATTTGTTGTAATGATTTGCATCAAGAAATCTGATTGGTTGATAATCAGTGGTGGGTGTGTCATATGAAAATATTCAGCAGGACAAGGGTTAAGATAAAGATACTTTTATTTAACGTCGCATATCCGAAACAAGTAACAGAAACTCTGTCTTCATTTATCTTCCTAGGACTACCCCTGATAATGGGAGCGTCAGCCAAGGGAGCGCCTAGTACCATTTTGCACGCCTTTGGCAAGGCGCGGCCGGGGATCGAACCCGCGACCTCCCATTCCCGAAGCGGACGCTCTACCACTGAGCTATCGGGGCCGGTAAGGTAATTCATGCACACTCTAGCAGTATGGGGGCACGCATTATCCTGCATCAGAATGAAATTGTCACCGACTGCCCCAGCGAAAGACCTCACAATAGGATCTAGATTTTCATCTCGATACCGTAATGCAGTCAATGTACCTCGGAGTCCGTTTATCACGTACAAGTCCGTTCGGCCTTCATAAAAACTTTCACCCCATACCATCACTGACCTCCCTTCCATATCATCGGCATTCCGTTCGACCTGGACGGAATTGGAAAAAAAAATAGCTCGCTAAAAGATAAGTTTTTTTCTTGGATATCTGTTTGGTTTCTTGTCTGATTCATAGCAGACAAGCGTAAACCAGCAACATTTTATTGCTGGTTGCCCTAGATTGTGATTTGTTTGTCTTGTAGATTGAAAAAATTGCTGACATTCTTTCCCGCCATTACCTCACAAGTGGGTGGGGTAACGTAAACTGAAATTCTTAGGATCAAAATTAGGTCGCTTGTCACATTCATCTTTCTGGAGAGCCTGTGTGTTGTCAGATATTTGAGTGTGCTGAGCTGTATATAATTGGACCAGTATACTGAATAGTCCTTTGTAGCTGTCAGTGTGCTGGCTGTGACAAACTCGGAATCAGGATTGTTGCTTGACACCCCATAATAAATCATTAGAAATCATCAAATCACTACCCGGTATATTAAAATGAAGGTCTCCCTGTTTCCCATGGTCTTAATTCTTGGGTTCACTCTTTGGAAAACAACTTACAGAATGCACCCAGATGATGGAAATCAGGAGTGCAAGATTACAATTAAGGAGAGTAGTAGTAGAATTTCCCAGTACTTGGCATTTACAAGGAAGAATGGGAACAGAAGGTGTTCGGAGGGCTTGCGAAACTTCAAGTCCTCGCGCGGTACAAACTTGGCTTTACTTCTAATCTTGGCCGGAGACATTGCAACTAACCCCGGCCCAAGGTTTCGCTGCGGACTCTGCAAAAAATATTGCAAAGGTTCCGAGAAATGGATAGAATGTGAGGACTGTAACAAGCGCTTTCACTCCTCATGTTCTGATTTGGATAACAGTCAATTGTTAGAAATTGAATCTAGAGCTGGAACTTGGTATTGCAAAGACTGCAAAGCTGACTGTGGTCTTTGCAGTGGTGCTGTCCTTAATGACCACAAAGCCGTTCAGTGTGATCAATGTGAAATGTGGATACACACTGACTGTTCCTTCATTTCAGATGCAGAATATGGCACTTTGGTAAATTCAAGCTGCCACTGGATATGTCCAAAATGTGAGGTCTGTAACTTTTCAGACTCCTTCTTTGATGAATCTGTAGAACTGAGTAAGCCAAACAGGTTTGAACCTCTGTCAGAGGATAAGAGAGGCAAATCTTCGACTGCTGATGAAACTAAGTCAAATTTTGTGAAAGGTTTGAAACTTTGCAGTATAAACATAAATGGAATTAGAGGGAAAATTCTTGAACTTTTAGCTTTCCTCGATACATCTCAACCTCATATTGTTGCTATTCAGGAAACAAAGATTGACAGTTCAATTACTACATCTGAGCTTTTCCCTGAAACTTGTGAGTACTGGGTGTACAGAAAAGATAGGAACTCTCATGGCGGTGGGGTGATGTTGCTCATTCATAGAGACATCCCTCACATGCCTTTCATGGAACTTGAGAATGACACCGAATCGGTCTGGGTTAAGGTTTTTGCAAATAAAACTTCCCACTTCGTAGCAAGTTGGTATCGACCACCAAATGGTACAATCGAAAACTTCCAGTTGTTTAAAGACCAACTGGATTGCATTAAATCGCAGCATAAGGGTAAAAAACTCCCGGCTGTACATGTTCTAGGTGACCTCAACTTCAGAGACATTGCTTGGCCCGACAGGCTCAGCAAACAAGGCACAATGCTGAGTCAGTCGGAAGGACAAATATTAATTGACATTATGAACGATCATGGCCTTGAACAAATTGTTAACTTCCCCACTCGTGATAAGAACACATTGGATCTGATCCTTACGACTTTGCCAGGACAATTCGAAGACATTCATTCCCCAGATAAACTAAGTGACCACGATGTCGTCTCCGGATATTTAAAAATTCACATCCCACCAATAAAGAAACCTCGGAGGAAAGTGTACTCATATCAGAAAGGTGACTATGAAACTATGAGGAAGGATGCACTCAGATTTGCAAAGGAGAATTACTTTAATGGTCATTCAGATGCTCGGTCTGTACAGGAGAATTTTGATTTGATAACTTCTTTCATTCATACTTCGGCCGAAAATCATATCCCCTCAAAAACTAGTAGGGCTGTCTCTTCTATTCCCTGGATCACTCCAGAGATAAGAAGGAAAATTCGCAGAAGGAATAAGATTCATGCAAAGGCAAAAAAGACGGGAAGTGGTAAACTCCGGACAAAATTTGAAAACTTGAGACGTGAAATCAAGACTGATATAAAAAATCAGCATGATGTGTATGTGAATAACTTGGTAGGTGATGTAAAGGCAAATCCCAGAGACTTCTACAGATATATTAATAGCCAGAAGAAAGACAGGCAAGGTATCCCGCCCCTTAATAAAAGAGGAGGGGACGGGGTTGCTGAATCAGACTCTGAAAGGGCAGAGGAACTAGTTGGTCAATTCAATGATGCATTTAATAAAACTGAGTTCACGGAGGTCCCATTAACTGGAAGATCGGCCCCATTCATGAATAATATTGTTGTGACAGCTGCAGGAGTGATCAAATTACTTCAAGGCTTAAACCCCAGTAAGGCCTTAGGACCTGATGAGCTTCATCCCAGAGTCCTGAAGGAACTAGCAAATGAGTTGGGTCCAGTTTTCGCACACTTGTTTCAACAGTCTCTTGATACGGGTGAAATCCCCAAAGAATGGCTCTTAGCAAACATTTGTCCACTCTTCAAAAAAGGAGATAGGGCTCTGGCCCGCAATTATCGCCCTGTGTCTCTGACTTGTGTTCTGTGTAAATTGCTGGAACATATAGTCTGCTCAAACATCATGGCCCACTTGGACGAACATAAACTTTTGTCAGACAGACAACATGCATTTAGGAAAAGGCACAGTTGTGAAACTCAGCTAAGCACAGTTATTAATGACTGGGCAAAAATCTTGGACAAAGGGGGACAGGTGGACACATTTATTCTGGACTTCGAGAAGGCTTTTGACACCCCTCCTCATGAACTACTTAAATCTAAGTTATTTGGTTATGGAATTGGGGGAAAGACCCTAAAATGGATAGATTCCTTTCTTTGCTACAGAAAACAGCGGGTTGTTGTTAATGGTGAATCTTCGGAGTGGGCTCCAGTTTTGTCTGGAGTCCCGCAAGGGACCGTTCTTGGTCCACTTTTGTTCTCCCTGTACATCAATGATATTTCCACTGACATTGACTCAGAAATAAGACTGTTCGCAGATGACTGTGTTTGTTACCGGGAAATTAGAGATACAGATGACTCATTGAAACTTCAGGCTGACATAGATAGATTAGGATGTTGGGCACGTAAATGGGGCATGAGATTTCAGCCAGTTAAATGCAATACTATGCAGATAACTAGGAAGAGATCTAATAAAGTTGAGGCTTCTTACACCTTAGAGGGAACGGTCCTCGAGAATGTGGACTCCATTAAATACCTTGGAGTGACAATCTCACACAACTTGAGATGGAATACTCATATTAGCAACATGTGTACTAAGGCAAATAAAACGCTTGGTTTCCTGAGGCGAAATCTTCATCAGTGCCCTCAGGATGTAAAAGAGGCAGCATATAAAGGTCTTGTTCGCCCAATCTTGGAATATGGTAGTTGTATCTGGGACCCCAGTGGAGTGGTCCTTAACGATGAAATTGAGAAAGTTCAGAATAGAGCTGCTAGATTTGTAACAGGCAATTACTGCTTTGAAACTGGGAGCATGACTGGAATACTTGGAAAATTAAAATGGGAGTCTCTCAAGAAAAGGAGAAAAGACAGTAGGCTAATCCTTTTATACAAAGGTCTAAAGGGTGCTGCCAGCATCCCAACAGATGACCTTGTTCCCCCAGCTAGATACTGTAGAAATCACCATTCGTTGGCGTTTCAGACCCTTAGCGCAAGAACTGACATTTATAAAGAGTCGTTCTTCCCAAGAACCATTAGAGATTGGAATGCCCTTCCCGATTCGATTATTTCGACAGCTGAAGGTGCTGATGATTGTGTAGCTAAATTTACCTCTTTGGTTAGAGCTAGGGACTAACTTCCCACATCACAGGTCCTGGTGTATGAATGTCATTTGACGTGTCACCAGTAACAATTCTGATTCTGATTCTGATTCATATCTGTCTGTTTCCACCATCTTGCAATCCTCGTATCGTTCTCCGGGTCGTCTCCAGACTCGAACACGTCGATCACATGCACTCAGGTGAAATCTGCTGTCACCCGTTAACAGAACTGTACACCAGTCTTGCAATCGCTAGTTCTGATGTTCTTGTGCAAACTCATATCGCCGTGCACGATGTTTGCCTGGTGAAAATAAACCCTCTTGACGGACATCTGGCCCTCAGGTCACCTTCATGTAACCTGTTACGTATTGTTTGATCGAATATCATTTGACCAATTGCATGCTGGGAATCTATTTGTAGCCTGCCGATTTCGTAGCGCTAGATTTCGAAGATACTGATCTTCCCGTTGTGATGTCATGCGGTGTCGGCCTTGCCCTTCTCGTCTAGTATTTCGCCCGTCTCCTGGTAGCGTCTCCATAGCTTGGCAACAACAATTCTCGATACATCAAAGCGTTCAGCAACGATCCTTTTGGTGTACCCACTTTCAAGCAAAGCGACAGCTTGAGCGGTTTCAACTTCTTCCAAGAACCGCCTAACACCATATGAAGTCACTATGAAGCCTAAAATAACGCATAACCGAAGGATCGAAATGTTTCTGACCCAAACTCAAATTTTGAACAGATCGCCCCATACTGAATTTCAGCCGTTTTATAGCGGTATCCATGCTGTAGCTCACATTCTTGCTTTGCACATGAACCTTGATTCTTTGCGTGAACATTTAAGAGACGTCACTTTAAAATAGTGCCTTTCCTTCTTGAGTTTTAAAATTGCCAAGCGGTGATGTTATACAGTCTCAAATGTCTGCTCCTTTAATTGTTTTGAGCAGTGTATAAACCGTAACTCCTTTATTTTCCTACTTTCGGAGTTATTGCCATTTCTATCATAGTTTCGTGTCCGCCAAATGACTCCGATACCATTTCAGATATTTTCGTGAAACTTCACAGATATCTAGAGCACCATGCGACGACACGCAGAATATATGAATTGTAACTGATTTTCTTACTTTTGGAGTTTTTGAACATTGAACATATCCGTTTCCTGTCCGCTCCATAACTCTGATACCATTTAAGATATTTCACGGAACATTTGAGATATTTTCACGGAACATTTGAGATATTTTCACGGAACAATTGCAGTAAAATTCCTCTATTAAGACCACTTTTGAAACAGTTCAAAAGTGGTCTTAAAGGACACTGTGGCCAGAAAACATAAAGAAATACTAAGTGCAACCTTAAAAAAAGCTTTTAAAAGCAGAATTAGTATTAATTTTAGGTGATCTTAATAGCGGAATTTCACAGTATATAGAGCACCATGAGACGACGTGCAGAACATATGAACCATGACTGATATTCCTACTTTTGGAGTTATGGCCCTTTGAACATTTAACATAGCTATTTCTCCCATCTTCTTGTGTCCACTCCCACTCCTAAATAGTGTTGACTGGGTCGTTAAACTCCAATTCAAACCATAGGGGCTTAAATCATGAAAAAAAAAATGAAAAAAAAAAAATTTTTTTTTTGGTACTATATTAGTCTCTAATATACCCGGCAAAAAAGCTCTGCACAACTGGGGTTTTTTCGACCTGTTTGCCTAAAACATAAATATACAGAAAAAATAATTACACCACAAGAATATTTAATTCATTCCTGATAATAAACAGAACTCAAAACAAGAATATTATCTTTGAGTCATGAATAATGCTTCTCCGAAGGCACATGGGGTAGTTTGTCAAAAATGACAAAATCACAGTTTCTGAACTGTAACTCCATAATCAATAATGGGTATAGCCACCGAGATTCACACGACAGTTTTCAAGTCTCCTCCTCATGGAATTCCCAAGTCTCTGTATATGATGCTGAGGAATCGCAGCCCATTCTTGGAGTAGAAGTCTCTGCAAGTCTGGAAGTCTTGTGTGTTGATTGACCCGTTTGTTTACAGCCCGACCAAGAATATCCCACAAATGTTCAATGCACGCCAAGTCAGGGGACATCTGTGGCCACTCAAGTCTCTGCACACCATTCTCCTGCAGGAAAGCATCGACAATCCTGGCACGATGTGGTCTCGCATTGTCGTCCTGGAAGATGGAGTTCTGGCCCATCTGGCTGAGATGTGGTACAACATGAGGTCTTAGAATTTCGTCAATGTAACGACGACCATGTATTTAAGTTTCCGGGCAATACGACAAGGGCAGTTCTGCCATTAGAACTGATACCTGCCAAACCATTACACTACCGCCGTTGTAAGCTGTTGTTGGTAGGACATTAGGCTCAAGGTGCCTCTCCCCAGTGCGACGCCAAACTCTTATCCGACTATCAATCTTCCGAAGACAAAATCTCGACTCGTCGGAAAAAAGAACTTCCGACCACTGCCTTCGGTTCCATCTGCCATGTCGTGCACAAAACTGGCGCCGTAGAGCCCTGTTCCGTTGAGAAAGCTGGGGCTTCCTTGCCGGTTTTCTGGATTTGAACCCCGAGGCTCGAACTCTGTTCCTGACTGTCTGCACCGAGATTCGACGTGCGCCAGGCCCCCTTTGTTGTCTCAACATTCTCTCCAGACTGGGACCATCAACAAAACGCCGCCTTGCTACAGTTACCGGAATGTATCGGTCTTCACGATGGGTGGTAACTCTCGGTCGTCCGGATCTCGGTCCCCGTTGCTTGATGACGCTGACGAATGCGGACAATAGTGCTGCGATACACGTTGAACTGATTAACAACATCTTGCGGATGAGCCCCCGCCTCTAAACGCCCAAGCGCTCGGGCTCTTTCTTCATCAGTTAGCTTTCTCAAAGCTCGGAAAGGATTGTTGTAACCAAGCGCTTAAAAAATGGCAATTAAAATGATGAACATATTTTAAAAATCATGCAAAAAAATGCAGTTGGATATGTAGCCTGGTGAGCACTTTTAATTCCATGCATGTTATTGGATATGAAATTTGATGGTGGCTTTTGACAGAAATGTTCACTCTTAAAATCGCATGCAGCACCAATATTACAAAAGCCAGGTAACAGAACATCACACGCCAAAGTCTGGAGCAGCAGTAGCAGCAACAACAAGAGCAGCATTTTACCAAAATTAACCAAAGATCCATTAAAATAATATATTTCGTCCTATACGCGTTTAAACGTCTTAAGCCAACAGACGGGCAGGTAAAAACGATCGCATTGAAAATCGATAATTTTGTCATTTTTGACTGCCGACTCCTGTACTGGTGCCTTGTCAAGCCAAAATCTCCAGCATTTCTTGTGCGATTTTGATTCTGTTTAAAGCAAACTGTTTCCAAAAGGGTAAGCTAAAAGCTGATATGTAATATGTAAACAGATACTACATGTGAGTAAAATAAATTGGCAAAAACCCCAGTTGTGTGCAGAACTTTTTTTGCCGGGTATATTACCCTCCCCCCTCCCCCCCAAAAAAAATCATTTTTTTTTCATGATTCAAGCCCCTATGATTCAAACAAATCAAAAAAAACTTGTGTTCACTCCATAACTCTGACACTGTTAGACATATTTTCATGAAACTTCATAAAATGCAAAGCACTATATTTACCTTCTAATGTTAACCTTAGAAAACAATGTAGTTCATACTTTCATGAACGCATCGAGTCACATGATTTTCAGTGACGTCAGCCTAAACCATGGTTCTCCACATTGAACATGGCTATTTCCACCATGTACTAGTGTCCGCTCTGTAAGTTGAAATGATATTTTCATAAAATTTCTCACAAATGTAAAGCAACACGAGACAACAAGCAGAATTCAAGAACTGTAACTCTGGGTAACCTGCTTTTGGAATTACAGCCCTTTGAATATAGTAACCATTGAAAGTAGCCATTTCTACCAGTTGTTCTCATGCTTGGAAACTGCATCAGATATTTTTGATGAAATCTCACATCAGAGCAACATAACAGGTGGTGCAGAAAGAAACAAGGAAGATGAAACCTTGAACAATTATATTAAAAACTGATCCATGTACATGCATTAATATTAATATATAGCTTCCCTTTGTCTTCATTTTGACAGAGCTATATCACTTGCTTGATGTATGTGCAGTGGCGGGGCATCATGCAGTGCTTGCATCGCTTTTATATTTTCTGTATGTAAGAACTTGGGAGTATGTACGCGTGCATACATAAGTACATACATTCTTTGTCCTGGCTCAAGCACCTACATTTATTGGTGGATTTTGACCCCTAACGCTGAATAATCATTTAAGCCACACCCATTTCTGTCTCTCAACCAATCAAATTACTTGATGTAATTTATTGCTACAAATTCATAAATTGAATGCCAAACAGTGTAGATCCTGATCAGATGGCTTCTGAATGCCAAACAGTGTAGATCCTGATCAGATGGCTTCTTCAGAATCCATCTGATCTGGATCTACACTGTTTGTAAAGATAGGGGTTGTCGTGAACAGCAAGATAAGGGTTAATATAAATTCACACACATGTTTGGTGTGATAATGTCTTAAGTGAGTACGACTTCCAGTGTCCTAGGCTCAAGGTCAAGGTCACTGTTGCTATTTTAGAAAAACTTTGTCCCTCTTGCGCCTACATTTATTGATGGACTTTAATATAACTTCAGACAAAATCGTGTATGATTTTATCTCGAGCGAGTTCGACTGTAAGCCGGATCTTGGGCTCAAGGTCAGGGTCACTGTGGCTAGTTTGAGAAAACTTTGTCAGCACTCAAATGCATACATTTATTGATGGATTACACAAATGCTGTGTTTGATTATATCTCGAGCAGGATCAACGTTCAATGTGCTTCGTTCAGGGTCAAGGTCACTGCAGGTTTTTGTTTTTCAGAAAAACTTCGTCATGGCTTTAGTGCCTTCATTTATATATGGATTTTAATGTAACTCCACATATAATTTATCGAGCAAGTTCGACCACCATGGTCCTGGACTCAAGGTCAGTGACAGTGGCTATTTTAGCTCACCTGAGCACAAAGTGCTAATGGTGAGCTATTGTGATCAGTGAATGTCCGGCGGTGTGCGTCGTGAACAATTTGCTTCAAATGCGAACTCATCCTAAACCCTTGGGCCAATTCGATTCAAACTTCATAGGAATGTTGCCTGGATGGCTCCCTACCAAAAATAGCTAAAATCGTTCCGCTCCAATAGACAAGACGCGGCCGCCAGAGCTAAAAATAGAAAAATCTGTAAACGGCTACTCCTCCTGTACCCTTTGCCCAATTCCATTCAAACTCCACAGGAATGTTGCTTGGGTCACCCTGTACCAAAATAGCTTAAAAGATTCCGCTCTGATGAGCAAATCGGCCGCCAGAGCTGAAAAAAGGAAAACAAAAATTTACTTTGCGGGCCTCATGGAAGATTAGCTAGTGTACATATACATGCTAAATGTTCTAACACTCGTAAAATAAAGTCGTTACTTACTTGCTTGCTTGCTTGCTTACGGTCATTCTCTCCCTTCCGCTGATTCAAGAAGGGCAGTTGTCAGTTTCTGGCGAAAGAATGTGCACTGTACTGGTTAGCCACTTACGTATAATCCTGCCCAGGAAAAGTGTGGATAGGTAAACTGACCGGCTCAAAAATGACCTAAATAGTGTTGACTGGGCCGTTAAACTCCAATACAAACAACAAACTTCCTTCAAACGCGAACTCGCAAACCCTTGGGCCAATTTGATTCAAACTTTACAGGAATATTGCCTAGGTGACTCTCTACCGAAATAGCTATGGTCAATGTCATTTCCTGACCTTTGTCCTGGATGGCTCAGAGTCAGTATTTTTATCTTCTTCTTTACTTCAGATTGAAACCAAATTACATGTGGAGTCTCTATGGGAAGGGGAATGAAAGTGTGTTCGAAAGGACTGGGTCACATGATCATTATGGCATCCATGTCCGTATATGGTAAAAAAAAAAAATAAAAAAAATCTTCATGTCCAGAACCAAATATCAGACGACCTTAAAACTTGGTATGCAGCATCAGAGACTCGGGCCTACCAAGTTTGTTCAAATGGTGATATTTGGTTGACCTTAACCTTTTTTGTGTCAAGGTCAAATTTGGTATGCAGCATCAGAGACTCGGGCCCTACCAAGTTTGTTCAAATGCTGATATTTGGTTGACCTTAACCTTTTTTGTGTCAAGGTCAAATTTGGTAACTTAGACATTTTATGGGAAAAGGCAAAACAGTGGATATGTGTGCTTGCCTGGTAGCCTGTGGCATCAGAAATAATATTTGCATTCAGCTGAATGGAAGTTTATCAATTCCAAAGGTCAATGTCATTTACTGATCTTTGTCCTGGCTGCCTCAGATTCAGTTTGTTTGTTATCTTCATCTCCACTTAAACTTGTGGGTTGGTTGAAACCAAATTACATGTGGAGCCTCTTTGGGTAGGGGGAATGAATTTGTTTTGTTAGGACAGGGACACATGATCAACATGGCTGCCATGCCCATATATGGTAAAAACTTTAAACATTTTTCTCAGGACCCAAAGGGGCGATGACCTTGAAATTCGGTATGTAGTATCGGGCGCTCGGGTTCTACCAAATTTGTTCAAACTATGACATTTGTTTGACATTGACCTGTTTTACGTCAAGGTCAAATTTGGTCACTTAGACATTTGAACGGAAAAAAGGGCAAGGCAGTGGATTTAGCCTATTACATCAGAAATATTATTTGCAAGTTGATTAATTCCAAAGGTCAAGGTCATGTCAAGGTCATAACTGACCTTTGTCTTGGATGGTTCATATTCAGTATTTTTATCTTCTCCACTAAAACTGCTGTACGGATTGAAACCAAATTACATGAAATCCACTATGGGATGGGGCAATGAAAAGTTATTCGCGGGATTGTTGTCACATGGCCAAGATCGGCACCATGCTTGTATTTGGTATAAATCCCATGACCTCTGGTGAGTGTAGTGGCCCATAGGTATCTTGATAAAACATTTTCGTTACTGCTCTGATGCCTTCATTTATTGATGGATTTTAATAAACTTCAAACAAATATTCAGTATTGTGATACCTCAAGCAAATCAGCATTTGAGGGTGTTTGGATCAAAGCCAAGGTTCTTTGGGGGCTATTTTCAGAAAAAAAAACTTTGTCGTCACTGTAGCCCCTACAGTTATTGGTGGATTTTAATGTAACTTCACACAAATGTTGGATATGTTAATATATCCAACAAGTTTGACTTTCAGGGGCTATTTTTGGAAAAGCTGTCATCACTCTAGCACCTACAGTTATCAAAGGATTTTTATGTAACATTACACAAATGTTGGGTAAGATAATACCTCAAGCAAGTTTGACTTTCAGGGTCCTGGGCTAAAGGTCAATGTCACTGTGTCTTAAAATATATCTGAAATTAGCCGTTTCCGGACTCTACAGTCTGTGTTTACCAAACGATTTCCACCCACTTGACCAAGCAGGCACACGTCAAATCAAAGTCGGTGCAACCGGGCTTGAAGAAATAGATGGGCTGCATCGGGCGGTTCTAACGACCATCCACAATCTATGTTTGCAGTATAAATTAGAAAAATACCACGGGTTTTCATCAGAAAAGTAGCCATTTTGTAGATGTGAAAAAATGCCCTATGTCGCACGGGTGTGTTATCGTAATGGGTTTATGCTTGCGCTTGATCCAAATATGTCTGCAAATGAGCCCCGCCAAGCGAATTTGTGTCTTCGAGCATTCCGTTATGACAAATTTTAAGTGCGCATGCACAGCCATTCAGAGGGGCCAGGGATATGGCTTTCTGTCTGAAGGTTCCTCTTGATTCACTGCTTGTATGAGCGAGCAGCGAAGGTTCTGGCGAGACTGCGCGGATGCGCAGGCTCGCCTGAACTGTCGCTGCTCGCATAGGCGATAAGTACCAAAGTCGCTTGACGGGGCCCAAAAAGTAATGGTGCTTGCGAGACCGTGCTGTTTTGCACGCTCGCCTGACCCTTTGTTTTACGCATACAGTATGTGATCAATATGTTTAAGCTTCCCCATAGGATCCGGGGGAGCTTACAGATAAGATACGGCATCCGCCGTTGTCGCCGTTGTCAGCATTTTCGACAGACATCCTCTGAAAGATCCGGATAAGTTTCAATAATATTTAATGGGTACATGTAGTCTCCGGGTGAAGGCTGAAAACCTGATGCAAGTTACATGACCAACGTGGCCCCCACGCTCAATATATGTTAAAAATGCCAAGAATTAAAGGACCGTTGGATATGTAACAATATGCATTCCTCCTTACCTTTTATGGCAGAACATAGTTAACGACACAGACCTGAAATAGAAATGGCGGTGAAATGCCTTCCATTTAGTCGGGAACCTCTTTTCCCGAACCCATGCCGGCAAGATTCAGTTGAAAGTACATGTCGTCAGTATATGCGGTTATTGGATTGCTTTAGAGGATCACTGCGTTATTATACGCCCGTTTGAAAAACGGGACGTATTGTGTTATACCCCTGGCGTTCGTCCGTCTGAAAACTTTTCGTTTCCGGATAACTCCTCCTGCAGTTTACATCCGATCAAGATGAAACTTCACACATAGTTAAACCATGATGTGTACCGCCCTCGCCCATGGGGGCTTGAAAAATCGATGGGCTGCACGATGCTTCCACGCAGAGCTGAAACCGACTGCACACGAGTAATGGTAAACCGTTTAGAGGATCTAAGCCTGTCCAGGCAAAACGGTGCTAGCTGGACCGTCCATGCTTATAAACCCTGTTGGTTTAGGTGGGCGACAGGGCTTAGGATGCCATTTCATCTCAATGTCGGGTAAAAGTCCCACAAAATTGGAAGCAACGTCTCCAAAATGACCTATACAGTGCTGACGGGAACGTCGTTAAACCTCAAATCAACCAACCAAACCATGATGTGGGGCAGCGCATATTATTTCCAGGTTACAGTCTACCAAATAATAATAGAGTAATGCCCCTTTGATTTTATTTTATTATACCCGCTTTTTTGAAGAAAAAAAAAAACGGGTATATTATTTTCGTCACGGTTGTCCGTCCGTCCTTCCTTCCGTCTGTCACGTTTCTTGTGAATGCAACTACGTTTTTATTTCTTTACCTACAGTGACCAAACTTGGTACATACATTGCTTGAGGACTGCAGATGTGCATGAAGGTGTCGAAATTTTCATCTGACCCCCTGGGGTCATGAGGTGAGGTCAAAGGTCAAATTTCTAAGAAAAGGCTTGTTCATAGGAAAAGCGGGTATTTGCGATGGTGTACCATCGACTGCTGCTCTAGTTTTTTTTTTTTTTTTTTTTTTTTTTTTGTAAACTTTTCGTTTCCTGATCACTCCTCCTACACTTTATTTACACCCAATCGTGAAAATTTGAATGTTTTCAACACACTCGATGAAATATCTTCGGTATCCACGTCAAAAAAAGTAATCATCCTCTATATGCTCCATCTTAATTGCCACGGGCATATAATGCCCCGCTTGCGGAGCTCTTGTCTTGCCATTTGCTCGCGCAACTATTAGTCCTCTTTCAGATTACATTAGAAATCGGCAGACGTTCAATGTTGCAACAACGTTAGATTTGGTGTAAGAAAGTTAATTCGATGTCCATTCAACATTTTGGGATCGATTGTTTTACGATCGACCCAAAGTTATAAAGGGCAGAATTTAATTCAATGCTGTTGTCTACGTGACTATCACTGATTTGGGGAAACCAAGGTTATGGTCATTAATAGAAAATAATCGCACTATTTTCATCGATCAATGTTGTGGTTATTAATAGCAATTTGTCGATGTTATACATGTAGGTCAGCGTGTTGCGTGTACCCAGATCAGCTCAGCCGGCTGCTGTGGAATTGTCTCAAAATTAAAATTCAGCGCTTGAAATAAATGAGGGTATGTCTATGTATGTTTTGAAATAGATGACAGTACAATGTACAATTTACCCCTATGTTGATATCCCTTATAACCCGATACAAAAGTGTTGATCCGGACGTGATGGCTCCGAACCATCTTATCGGGATATGTATTGCTTACCATTCAGCTAGTAGAATGGACGTGTCCAACTTCTGTGACAGAAGAGTGCACTCCAGAAACTCAGGGTGAGAGGGTTCGAGGGTAAATAAATCAAAGCCCTGACAACTGTGGGCGGTTGTCTCTGAATGCAGGCTTGGATATTGGTCATGAACGAGGACTTGGGCTGTTTCGCTACACCCTTACCCAGCAGGCACATGACGTAATAGTGACGTCACATCGACGTCGGTACAACGTTATGACGTTAATACAACGTCACATCAACGTCGGTGCAACGTCATAACGTTGCACCGACGTTGATTCGACGTTGTCCTAGCGACGTGTGCCTGCTGGGTTAAGTTCTTGCACCAAATGCAAACAGTGTCGTCCGCGTTCTACTGCGTCTGATCTGGGTCTACATTGTTTGCCAAACCAAACACATGCTTTCAGTCTACGTGTAGCTTAGGCCTACGCAATATTCTGGTCTCAAAGCGGCTATTTTTGGGTCGGTTGTTTGTCAGAAAAACTCTTCAGTGCTAAACTCCGCGTGACTATCACCGACTGGTCGGAATAACTTTTTATAGAAAATTGCCGCAGTGACTGAGGTCAGAGTGCTGGGTAAAAAGGTTATCTTGGAATCATAGGTTGGGCTTGGCAAACAGTGTAGACCCAGACCGGACGCCACAGAACGTGGCGTCTAATCAAGATCTATACTATATATTTGCTTAAGCCGGAATTCTAGGGTTTAAATGAAACAGGACTTTTTCTCCGACCTATACCTACACACAGAGACAATCGACCCACCAGTACTCTCAGTGCTTTGATTTCAATCTCCACCCCCCCCCCCCCCCCACCCCACCCCACCCCACTCCCCACGAGTTGTTACTTATATTTCCAAGAAGTCCTTTGCATCCGTTTCAGCCGTATATTACGAAGTCGGTTGCATCATTTTCGGAGAAAAAAAAATCTACACGCCGAAGTCGGTGGCATCCATACGATGCTCTGTGATGGAGAGTTTTGAGACAAGGGTTGTTCATCGTAAATATAGTAAAACACACTCGATGTGATTTGACAGAGCAGGGCCCAGACTGGAGATTATAGACGGGTTTTGAGTTTCTATATTTCTCATGCGATGTTTCCAGGGTTAACGTATCTTTTTTCTGGCATTACGAGACTGAAGATTGTGGAAATAGCATTTTAGCAGGCACATGCCGTAATTGTGACGTCACATCGACGTCGGCGCAACGTAATGACGTTTACGCGACGTCACATCTACGTTGCCCTAGCGACGTGTGTCTGCTGGGATTTTTGCGTGTTCTCTCAGCTCATTTTTAGCTCTGCTGTTTTCGAAGAAAACGACGGGGTATTGTCATAGCTCTGGCGTCGTCTGCGTCGTCGTCGTGCAAAAACTTGGACATTTTGTATTATCTATGTTATTGCTGAACATATTTACTTAAAACTCTGACTAGTTGTTCATTATGAAAAGGGGACTCATACCAATAGGTGAGGTAACCCTCAAAATATTTTTGGCACAGCTATGCCCCTTTTTCGACTTAGAATTTTTGTTTTCTAAAAGAAACTGCAGCCGAGCGCTGGCACCCGCATGCGGTGCTCTTGTTTTTTTTTTTTTTTTTTTTTTTACAAATAGATCTAGATCGAACATCCGTTAGCTTTCACGTCGCCGCGTTTGTATTTTAATCTCCGTAGCGGGGTATTCTGGGGGAGGGGGGGGGGGGAAGGGTAGTATATATGTTGTTTTGATGATTTTGACCCGTACGCAATGACGAGCTACAAAAGTTTAGATTTCATGATCAATCTCCAGTTTTTTAAAACTGACAACTTTACCTGCGTCCAATTACGCATATAACCTATTAGAAAATCAAATTGGCTTGGGGTAATAGCTGGCTTTTATATTTACCATTTTGGGCACCCTATAAAGAAATCAATCCAAAATTTTGGATAAATTATCATTATTATTTATTTCTTAGTTTGATTTTGTCACCGTAATGACTTATTCAATAAGTAAATACAACATTGCTGAATAAGTAGAAAAAAGTGTCAATATAGTCTTAAATAATTTTATCAGGGGAGGTAACAACATCTCAACGGTACAAGATTAGCTTTATTTAAGAAATGGATCAAATTACTCGCTTGTAGAGGCGATGAGTATATGAGCCAGATCTTCTTTTTTGTTGTTTTGTTTGTTTATATTGGAGTTTAACGGACGAGTCAACACTATTTAGGTCATTTACGAGCCGGCCAGTTTACCAAGGCAGGCTTATACGTAAGCGGTTAACTAGTACAGTGCACATTCTTTCGCCAGAAACTGACAACTGCCCTTCTGGAGAGAATGACCGTAGAAAAGATTTCATGATGAATCTCCAATACAGAGTGTTGCCGACCCCGGCAGGTATCGAACCCGCGTTTTTTGTTGTTGTTTAATATTTTCGAATTTGATATAATTGGAGCACTCGCAGCGGGCAGACGTCGCTAGGGTAACGTCAAATCAACGTCGGTGCAATGTCATGACGCTGCATCGACGTTGATGTGACGTTGCATAAGCGTCATGACGTTAAATACCGACGTTGATGTGACGTCACAATTACGTCGTGTGCCTGCTGGGCATAGGCCTACAACCCAGCAGGCACACGTCGCTAGAGCAACGTCAAATCAACGTCGGCTCAACGTCACGACGTTAATTAGACGTTGCATAAACGTCATGAAGTTGTACCGATGTTGATGTGACGTCACAATTACGTCATGCGCCTGCTGGGAATGATCATACATGTTTGGGAAACTTCTAGACAAGGTTTGATAAAAACGTCTTTTAACTATAAGTACTTTGAGCCGTAATATTAAAAAAGGAGGTTGTTTTAAACCCTTTTAACATGTTTATAAGGACGGGAAGTGCTCTTTGAAATCAAAGCACTGAGGGTCCTGGTGGGGCGATTGTCTCAGGAGTTTGAAACGGCTTGTTCCTACGTTTCTGTATAAAAGAAACAGAAACGTAGAGACGCCCTTGTAATACGCCAAGCTCCTGTGCCAGTGTAGGCTTGGAAAATACCTAGACTGTTCGTTTCACCTTAAATTCGAGTTTATAAGCAAGCAGGGTAGACCTGATCAAACGCCGCGTTATTCCGCGTTAATATGTAGCGTCTGATTAGGTATCCAATGTTTGTCAATGCCCCAGTCAGGAGCCCTTTTACACAACACTCTATGACTATCGGTGCCATAAATAACCGGTACCTACAAGGACCAGCATCGGCATTTACCTTATTCCGTTGATAAAAGCAAAGCAAGCTTTACTGGAAAGCGTTTTTTTTTTTTTTTTTTTGCTCTCTCGTGTTGAAAGCTGATTGATATGTTGTGAGTCTCACATTGAAGGATTTGAATTTTGTCGGACATATTGTATTAGTTTTCAACATAATCCCCTTCAGTACCTATACACATTTGCCAGCGGTGTTTAAGGGCCTGACCTCAATGTCATTTTATAGAACTCCTTTTCTTGGCTGTTCAGAAAGTCATCCACTGCATATACGTTATCATCGGACTGATATGAACATTGACGTATACAGTACCACTCGGAAAGGACTAAAATAGGCCATGCCTACGTCCAATCCAATGGTACATATAATATGTACTCCTCTGTGTGTATGTATGTAACCATGAAATTTCGGACTGAAAGTGGGTGCCTGATATATCAGTTTTCAGTGTTGGAAATAAAAAAAAGTCTGATGATAGTGAATAAGGCAGATCCTCAATCAGTTTGAATGGCAGCCATAGCAGAGACAGACTTGTGAACAGGAGCATTGTCCTAATGGAACAATACACCTTTAGTGAGCTTTCCGCGGCGCTTAAGTTTAATATTTTCCCGTAACTGCGTCAGAAGTGAAGCATAATATGTGCCATTGATTGTTTGTCCATTTTGGAGATAATCCTTCAGCAGAATACTATCCTAGAAAACCGAGGCCATAACCTTCCCAGCTGATGGAACAGTAGTTGCCTTTTTTGACGGGGGTGAGCCAGGTTGCTTCCATTGTTTCGAGTGTTGTTGGGCCTCTCGGTTAAACTGATGGACCCTTTTTTCATCCATAGTGACAAAATTAATCTCTGAAGAAAGTTAATTGGCAAGACAGGATCTTCCTCAAAAAGGTTGAGATTAACACGTGATAATGTGCGCCTGGTGTGCTTCTGATCAACTGCCAGGAGTCTTAATTGTTACCTATCGGGCCGAAAGCTTTCTCCTGGCAAGATCCTCTGTCAGAATGGAATGTAGGTCTACTCTTTCCTGTGAAATGCCAACTCTACTGGCTATATATCTGTGACTCGTCCGTCAGTCATAACAATATCGTTGGCTTTATTGACCATTTCTGGGGTTGCAACATTGACAGGCCTTCCAGAATCGCGCTTAAATTCCGCCACCCACATTTTCACTGTTGCATATGAAGGGGCATCTTTCCCTAGTGTTGCGCAGCCCCGGCCATTGTGGCTTGAAGAAATAAATGGGCTGCATGATGCTTCCACGCAGAGCTGAATCTGACCGCACACGAGTACTGGTAAACCGCTTAGAGGATCTAAGCCTGCCCAGGCAAAGAGGTGCGAGTCGGGCCGTCCATGCTTATAAACCCTGTTGGTTTCATTAGGCGACAGGGCTTGAGATTTCATTTTATCTCAATGTCGGGTTTAAGTCCCACTAAATTGGAAGCAACGTCTTCAAAATGACTTTATAGTGTTGACGGGGACGTTAAACATAAAATCAAACAAACTCCCTAGTGCTGCTACCATATCATTATGGATATCCTTAGGTGTCAAATCTTTTAATCCAAATATTGGATCACTGCTCTTTCACCGATTTTGTCCATTTTGCAAAAGCTGCTGGTCTTGTTTACTTTAGAATGCTACCTCGTCGATATTTGTAAACTAAACCAAATGAGACCAGTCCTTGGGTACACGACCCTATATAGTCATTGAATAGTAGGACTTCAAAAAAGAACATCCATGCATGCGTACCTTCTTCAATACGAGGCTCACAAAATACCAATCAGCCTATGTTGTGAGCCTCGTATTGAAGGAGGTATGTAAGGATGTTCTTTTTAAGTTCTACTGTTTTCTGACTACCCACGGACTGGTTTGGCTTCTTGAGGCGAAATCTTTATCAATGCCCCAAAGATGTTAAAGAAGCAGCCTATAAGGGACTCGTTCACCCTATCTTGGAGTATGGTAGTTGTGTCTTGGACCCACACGGAATAGTCCTTCAGGAGGAGATTGAAAAAGTTCAGAGTAGGGTAGCTAGATTTGTTATGAACAATTACAGCTGGAAGTATGACTGAAATGCTGAAAAAACTTATGATGGGAGTCTCTCAAGAAAAGGAGGAGAGACAGTAGGCTTATACTTAAGAAATAGATCAGCTCTAACTGTGATTTGTTGAGCAATAAATCACAGTTTGGAGGTCAGTTGTAAAGTAGACAAATAACGAGCGCGTAGCGCGCGTGATTTGTCTACTTACAACTGACCGACAAACTGTGATTTATTACCCAACAAATCACTGGATAGAGCTGATCTATTTCGATTCTAACACGCTGAAAATCGGCAATAATGTTGTTGTTTCCTTCAAAATCTCACGACTTTTCGCCATTGTTAGAAGAAATCCCGCTAAAATTATCGACTGAAACACATGCATTTATATCCTTTTCTAACGTTTTCGATGCGAGAAAATAACATTACACCGTCTAACGCCAAGTAAATCGACTAGTGACGTCATAAAATTGCAGTTTTTAATGACGTCACACGTCACGCTCTTCCGAGCTGTGATTTGTTGCAGAATAAAACACAGTTATTTTGCATTGCCTATATAGGCGCGCTGTGTTAGAATCTTGTACAAAGGTCTAAAGGATGCTGCCAGCATTCGATTCCCCCAGTTAGGAGTGGCATATAAAGCATCACTCTTTGGCATTTCAGGTGCCCTCTTTAATAACTGACCTCTGCAAGGGACCCTTCTTCCCTCAGACAATTAGAGATTAGAATGCCCTTCCAGATTCGGTTATTTCATCCGCGGAAGGTGCTATATATAAGGCCTAAATAATAATAATAATAATAATAATAATAATAATAATAATAATAATAAATAATAAAGACTTTATTTCACGAAGGTAACACAATTAGTACAGAACTAATCTCCCTTTGCGGCCCTCAATAATTACAAGTTATATACAGTGACACAATTAAGCTGAATCATAATAAGAAACACCACACAATCACACACTGACCAGAAATGTTGTACATGGAATGAATGAATGAATGAATGAATGAATGAATGAATGAATGAATGAATGAATGAATGAATGAATGAAATATGCATTATGTACAAACAAGCAGATCTAGATGAATCAACAATGAATGAATGAATGAAAATAGAATTTACAAATTTACAATCACACACCCCCTTACACCAACACACAGAAGCAAAATTGTCTCAGCTAAAAAATAGCTGTGTCTCCGCTAACATGCCGACAAAGCTAGGATATGCATGGGTCGGTAGGCCGCTAAAACTTTTTTTTGTCAACTTTTTATTTGATGGAAAAAAGCAAAATACAGTTAAAAGGCTAAACTCTAACTATATATTACAGTACTTAAAACATTCAAATAATGGGGTTTAAAAGCATCAAGGAATCAAAAGAACAGGATTTCAATCGGTAATTTTGCTATGTTGCCAGTTTTATGAATTTTCATCAAAAGTGCTAGAAAATATTTTATCATATGACGTCGCGTCTGAGAGTGTAATAACGCCATGCATTATTTTCGATAATCCACTAGTGGATTAAATATGCAAATTAGCTAGATACGTCCCATAACGTTACATGTACGACGTCGCATTTACTAACAGTGGAATATTGACAGTTTTGTAAACAATCGTGGATAAAATGCGCTATAAATGTCATATGATAAATAGAGTCTTGCATTCGTGCTCATGTACTTGTATTATTGAATTTATTAAACTCTTTGAGGAAAAGGGATAAAATGCGAGGCTTTGCTCGGCAAAGCCTCGCATTTTATCGCTTTTCCTCAACTCGTTTAATAAATTCAATAATACTTGAACACTTATGTAAGATCCTCTATAAGGTCGGTAGGTAAAACAAAATTTTGACGGCAATAAAAATTGCAGGGTCAGCAGAAAAAAATCAGGGTCGGTCGGGTTAGCGGAAACACAGCAATTTTTTTTCAGGCCTAAGGATAATGTAGCTAAGTTTACTCAGTCTTTTGCGAGAGATATTCACCTTATTTGCATTATCTGCTGGTTCCTAGTCTGAAGGTTATCAGTGTTGGAAAAACAGGTAATCAGACCCTCCTGACCTTGAAAGGTCAGGGGGTCTGGTTACCTGTTTTTCCAATATTGACAATGTGCAAGCTGGGAGCCAGCAAATAATGCAAAAATGGTGAATAGGGACTAACTTCCCATTTCACAGGTCCTGGTGAATGAATGTAATTTGACGTGACACCAGTAAAGATTCGGATTCCGATTTTACAGATGACTGTCTTGCATGTACGCAAACCTCAGTGGAACAAATATCGTGGCTGTTTTAGGGTCGATTGTTTGTCAGCCGACCCAGAGTTATTAAGCAGAAACGCTCTTCTGTGCTAAAGTCCACGTGACTATCACCGATTTTTTGTTATACAAAATAGCCGCAGTGAGGTCAGAGTGTTTCGTAAAAGAAGTTAGCTTTGAATCATAGGTTGGGCTTGGCAAACAGTTAGACCCAGACCAGATGCCACAGAACGCGGCGTCTGATCAAGGTCAACACTATTTGCTTAAAAACCGCAAGTTTAGGGTTAAATGAATTCAAATCACAGTCAAGGACTACTGAGTAGACTATTTCTCCGATCTTCACTCAGAGATTCAAGAAGGGCTGTTGTCGATTTCTGGCGAAAGAATGTGCACTGTACTGAGTACTGGTTAACCGCTTACGTATAAGCATGCCCGGGACAAGTGGTGAAAGGTAAACTGACCGGTTCAAAATGACTTAAAATATTGTTGACTGGGCCGTTAAAGTCACAATCGCACCCACTAGTACTCCTAGTACTTTTATTATTTCATCATGTGTACTCTGATTATTACCTCCCTTGTTAAATCGATTCAAACCGACTATGATAAAAGGATGACTTTAGTCGATTAGATTCACTTTTAGAAAGCAGGAATACATGTTGATTCATTTAAAATGTAAAATATTTGCGATTACCTTTCTGTCAAGAAGAATTTTATTTAAACGAAAAAAATAAATCGAAAGACATTGCCATCTGCCCAGGTATGCAAATATCTTATACTTGTCCAACGTTTTATGACAAAATGTTGGATATATATAGAAACAGCAGTTACATGTGTATCGGAGGTCCGCCGTCCACAGTCTATTTGAACTGATTAAAGTTACTAGAATTTGAAAGCATGTATATGAAACACTTCTGGCTGCGGGCATCCCTTGACCTCCACTTTTGCTATTTTTTTTTTCGACTCGAAACTAAAGTATATACCTGGCCAAAAAAGTTCTGCACAACTGAGGTTTTTGCCAATTTATTTTAGTAACATGTCGGCTTTTAGCCTACCCTTTTGAAAACAGTTTGCTTTAAACAGAAAGTGTGTGACGTTGGCTTGGAGTTTGGAGTATATAGTTTGGAATTCGATTTATTCCGTAGTAGTAAAGTATAGTAAAATAAAAGAATGTTAGGCAAACCGCGAATCCCAAGCCAAGTTCATGCACTCTTAAACAGAATCAAACTCGCACAAGAAATGCTGGACGGCAGTCAAAAAGGACAAAATTGTCGATTTTCAATGCGATTGTTTATTACCTGTCCGTCTGTTGGCTTAAGACGTTTAAACGCGTACGGGACGAAAGGCATTATTTTAATGGGTCTTTGGTTAATTTTGGTAAAATGCTGCTCTTGTTGTTGCTGCTACTGCTGCTGCAGACGTTGGCTTGTGGTGTTCTGTTACCTGGCTTTTGTAATATTGGCGCTGCATGCGATTTTAAGAGTGAACATTTCTGTCAAACGTCACCATCAAATTTCTATGGAATTAAAAGTGCTTACCAGGCTACATATCCAACTGTATTTTTTGCACGATTTTTTAAAGATGTTCATCATTTCATTTAATCAATTTTAATTGCCTTTGGTTACAACAATGGCGAATGCTAGACCTTTCAGAGCTTTGAGAAAGCTAACTGATGAAGACAGAGCCCGGGCGCTTGGGCGTTTAGAGGCGGGGGCTCATCCGCAAGATGTTGCTAATCAGTTCAACGTGCATCGCAGCACTATTGTCCGCATTCGTAAGCGTAATCAAGCAACGGGGGCTGTTTCCGACCGACCCAGATCCGGACGACCGAGAGTTACCATCCATCGTGAAGACCGATACATTGCGGTAACTGTAGCAAGGCGGCGTTTTGTTGAAGGTCCCAGTCTGGAGAGAATGTTGAGACAACAACGGGGGCCTGGCGCACGTCGATTCTCGGTACAGACAGTCAGGAACAGAGTTCGAGCCTCGGGGTTCAAATCCAGAAAACCGGCTAGGAAGCCCAAGCTTTCTCAACGACACAGGGCTCTACGGCGCCAGTTTTGTGCACCACATGGCACATCGAACCGACGGCAGTGGTCGAAGTTCTTTTTTCCGACGAGTCGAGATTTTGTCTTCGGAAGATTGATGGTCGGATCAGAGTTTGGCGTCGCACTGGGGAGAGGTACCTTGAGCCTAATGTCCTATCAACAACAGCTTTCAACGGCGGCAGTGTAATGGTTTGGGCAAGTATCAGTTCTAATGGCAGAACTGCCCTTGTCGTATTGCCCAGAAACTTGAATGGTCGTCGGTTAATTGACGGAATTCTAAGACCCCATGTTGTACCGTATCTCAGACAGATGAGCCAGAACTCCATCTTCCAGGACGACAATGCGAGACCACATCGTGCCAGGATTGTCGATGCTTTCCTGCAGCGAATGGTGTGCAGAGACTTGAGTGGCCACCGATGTCCCCTGACTTTGCGTGCATTGAACATTTGTGGGATATTCTTGGTCGGGCTGTAAACAAACGGGTCAATCAACACACAAGTCTTCCAGACTTGCAGAGACATCTACTCCAAGAATGGGCTGCGATTCCTCAGCCTGGTGAATTCCATGAGGAGGAGACTTGAACCCATTATGGATTATTGAGTTACAGTTCAGAAACTGTGATTTTGTCATTTTTGACAACCTATCCCATGTGCCTTCGGAGAAGCATTATACATGACTCAGTGATGATATTCTTGTTTTGATTGCACGACCCGTAGACAAAGCGACCGACTGAAGTCGGTTGATTTTCTAGAGTGCCCTAAAATCACCGTGTCATTCTGTCAGTCTGTCTGTCCGTCCCCGCCCATAGGGGCTTGAAGAAATATATGGGCTGCATGATGCTTCCACGCAGAGCTGAATCCAGCCCGCACACTAGTACTGGTAAACCGCTTAGAGGATCTAAGCCTGTCCAGGAACCGCGGTGCGAGGCGGACCGTCCATGCTAATAAACCCTATTGGTTTCATTGGGCGACAGGGCTTGAGATGTCATTTCATCTCAATGTCGGGTAAAAGTCCCACAAAATTGGAAGCAACGTCTCCAAAATGACCTTTACAGTGTTGACGGGGACGTTAAACCTCAAATCAAACTGTCTGTCCGTCCGTAACCTGTTTTTGAAAATTGGTGATAGTGACTTAACCGCTTGGAATATTTAAACAATTTTTGGCATACTGATAGATATCAATGAGATCTAACCAATGAACTTGCGAAATATTACATTCCATTTAGTATAGCCTCACCGAGGCGAAAAATGTGAAAATTTTCGAACTGCTTCTCATTGGAAACCGTTGGGCCGATTGAAGTCAAATTTCATATGGAGCCTCTATGGGATGGGGGAAACCAAAATTTGCTAATGGGGTCTAGGTCACATGACCAAAATGGCCGCCAAGCCATATATGGTAAAAACCCTTCAAAAATAGTCCTCTCCAGAACCACTGGGCAGATTTCCACGAAACTTGATAAATAGCATCTGGGACGTAGGCCCATCATAAATTGCTAAAATAGTGACCCTGGGTTGACCTTGACCTTCTTTGTGCCTAGGTCAAACTTTAACACATATGCTTTTGTATTGGAAAAGTGAGAATGCATTTTATCCTGCAAACGATTCAGAATACAGTACTAAAGTAATGAGATCTTACCAATGAACTTGCGAAATATTACATTCCATTCAGTATAGCCTCGCCGAGGCGAAAAATGTGAAAATTTTCGAACTGCTTCTCCTCGGAAACCGTTGGGCCGATGGAAGTCAAATTTCATATGGAGCCTCTATGGGATGTGGGAAACCAAAATTTGCTCATGGGGTCCAGGTCACGTGACCAAAATGGCCGCCAAGCCATATATGGTCTGTCTGTCTGTCCGTCCGTAACCCGTTTGTGAAAATTGGTGATAGTGACTTAACCGCTTGGAATATTTGAACAATTTTTGGCATACTGATAGATATCAATGAGATCTAACCAATGATCTTGCGAAGTATTACATTCTATTTAGTATAGCCTCGCCGAGGTGAAAAAAGTGAAAATTTTCAAACTGCTTCTCATTGGAAACCCTTGGGCCGATTGAAGTCAAATTTCATATGGAGCCTCTATGGGATGGGGGAAACCAAAATTTGCTCATGGGTTCCAGGTCACATGACCAAAATGGCCGCCAAGCCATATATGGTAGAAACCCTTCAAAAATAGTCTTCTCCAGGACCACTGGGCAGATTTCCATGAAACTTGATAAATAGCATCTGGGACGTAGGCCCATCATAAATTGCTAAAATGGTGACCCTGGGTTGACCTTGACCTTCTTTGTGCCTGGGTCAAACTTTGACACATATGCTTTTGTATTGGAAAAGTGAGAATGCATTTTATTCTGCAAACGATTCAGAATACAGTACTTAAGTATAAGATATATTTTTGCTCCTTACCATAAGGCGCATTTATTGGGGGAACCGTTTTAGGTCCAGGTCACATGATCAAAATGGCCGCCAAGCCATATATGGTAAAAACCCTTCAAAAATAGTCTTCTCCAGGACCACTGGGCAGATTTCCATGAAACTTGATAAATAGCATCTGGGACGTAGGCCCATCATAAATTGCTAAAATGGTGACCCTGGGTTGACCTTGACCTTCTTTGTGCCTGGGTCAAACTTTGACACATATGCTTTTGTATTGGAAAAGTGAGAATGCATTTTATTCTGCAAACGATTCAGAATACAGTACTTAAGTATAAGATATATTTTTGCTCCTTACCATAAGGCGCATTTATTGGGGGAACCGTTTTAGGTCCAGGTCACATGACCAAAATGGCCGGCATACCCATATATGGTAACACTCATAAAGCTAAAAGCATCCGGCGGGTCGTGCACTTCAGCTGAAGCACTGGTTTCTGTTTATTATCAGGATTGATGGTGTAATTATTTTTTTCGGTATATTTATGTTTTATGCAAACAGGTCGAAAAAATAAAAAAAACAGTTGTGCAGAACTTTTTGTCGGGTATACTTTAAGACTTCAACTCGGCAAGTTCTTACACATTTTCTTTACACAAGTAGTTTTTGAAATGCAGCAATTCTTACATGAAAGTTTTTTTTTGACCAGCACATCACATTTTGATTAATAGCATAAAGATTGACTGATTATTTTACAAACTCGAGTAGGGTGGCCCATAAAAAAGATCAGTTGATGAATATTATAAGGTTGCGTAAGGAACTTAGTGGACACTTTGTATGGAAAGTTGTGTTTCAAACTTATAATATACCAACTTGTCCATTTTGCTGTGCCCTGACTGTGGATATGCTCACTTACAAGACGTATAACTGCTATAAGCACTGTAGTCACAAAAATTAATATAAAGCTGTCCACAAGTTATCGTTTTATTATGTTTCTCATTTGCTGCCCCCGCCCATAGGGGCTTGAAGAAATATATGGGCTGCATGGTGCTTCCACGCAGAGCTGAATCCGGCCCGCACACTAGTACTGGTAAACCGTTTAGAGGATCTAAGCCTGTCCAGGAACCGCGGTGCGAGGCGGACCGTCCATGCTAATAAACCCTATTGGTTTCATTGGGCGACAGGGCTTGAGATGTCATTTCATCTCGGTGTCGGGTAAAAGTCCCACAAAATGGAAGCAACGTCTCCAAATGACCTTTACAGTGTTGACGGGGACGTTAAACCTCAAACAAACAAACAAACAAACAAACATGTTTCTCATTTGTTTCAAATGAAGTTCACAAGGACAGAAAACATATTTACAATTCATCCATAATAATGCTGTGCTTCTTGCCTGTAAATATTGCATTTTTCTAACAATTAAAATGAAGGTTATTGGTTGAAATATTGTCAAAATAATGTATACTAAATAACATAAAATCGGATTTATGAGGGCACTACAAGAGCATATTTACGTGACGAATACGAAATTTGATAAAAACTAGCCAATATTGTTTATAGGAATGTACATAATAAAAATAGCCATCGGAAGAGATGGCAAATCCCCCGACCAAAAGACAATATGGCCTTTAGAAGATTGTTCAACAATAGAAAGTGCACCAGAATTAAACCAGCAATATATCGCAAAAGAATTGCAGTTATGGCCATCACAAGATTATACTGTCAGGGGAGATAACTGAAAAACCAGGTCACTCAGAAATGTGGTTCTTGCGCATGACATACCTGCTTAAGCTCATGTATTTCTGTACAAAGTACCATCAATATGTCTCAAAGGGTATTGGAGATACGGTGATCACAAGCTGGTCACATTGTTATATTGGAAGGATAGATAACTCAAATACTACAGCATCAACAGTTGTGGTTCTTGCACACGACATCCCTTCTGTACCGTGTATACAATTGTGCCGAGTTCCTTCAATATATCTCAAAGGGTGTTGGAGTTATGGCAATCACAAGGTTATATTGACAGGGGAGATAACTAAAAAACCAGAGCACCCAGAGTTGTAATTCTTGAGCATGACACACCTGCTTAACCTCATGTACATTTGGATCAAGTACCACCAATATGTCTCAAAGGGAAATGGAGGTACGATGATCACAAGGTTGTCATACTGTTATATTGGAAGGGGAGATAACTCAAATATCATAGCACCCAGACTTGTGGTTCTTAGGCATGAAGCGCCATCTCAATGTTGTATACAATTGTGCCAAGTACCATCAATATATCTCAAAGGGTATTGGGGTTATGGCCATCACAAGGTTATATTGTCAGGGGAGATAATTAAAAAAACAGGGCACCCAGAGTTATGGTTCTTGCATATGACAGACCCGGTTAACCTCATGTACAACTGTACCAAGTATCATCAATATATCTCAAAGGGTGTTGGAGATGTGGCCATCACAAGGAAGTGATTCTATATTATTGGAAGGGGAGAGAACTAAAATACCATGGCACCCATAGTTGTGGTTCTTGTGCATGACACACCGTCTCGGCTTTGTGAACAACTATGCCAGGTATCATCGATATATCTTAAAGGGTATTGGAATTATGGCCATAACATGGTTGTCACTCTATTTTATTGGAAGGGGAGATAACTCCAAAACCATGGCAACCAGAGTTGTGGTTCTTGTGCTTGGCACACCGTCTCAGCCTTGTGAACAACTGTGCCAGGTACCATCAATATATCTCACAGGGTATTGGAGTTATGGCCATCACAAAGTAGTCATTCTATTTCATTTAAAGGGGAGATAACTAAAAAGTATGGCATCCAGAGTTCTGGTTCTTGCGCATGACACGCCGTCTCAGCCTTGTGAACAATTGTGCCAAGAACCATCAATGAATCTCAAAGGGTATAGGAGTTATGGTCATCACAAGGTTGGCATTCTATTTTATTAGAAGGGGAGATAACTCCAAAACGATGGCAACCAGAGTTGTGGTTCTTGTGCATGGCACGCCGTCTCAGCCTTGTGAACAACTGTGCCAGGTACCATCAATATATCTCACAGGGTATTGGAGTTATGGCCATCACAAGGTAGTCATTCTATTTTATTAAAAGGGGAGATAACTAAAAAGTATGACATCCAGAGTTCTGGTTCTTGCGCATGACACGCCGTCTCGGCCTTGTGAACAATTGTGCCAAGAACCATCAATGAATCTCAAAGGGTATAGGAGTTATGGCCATCACATGGTTGCGTCTACGGACGGACGGACAGACGGACGGACGCCAGGCTGATCGCTATATCCCCCGAACCTATTCGGTCGGGGGATAATAATGATAACACTAATAATAATATTACAACACCAACAACTTCTACTTCTACTACTACTGATAATAATGTTAATAATGAAAACGATGATGAAAACTACTACTACTACTACTACATGGGCCCTGCCAATCGGGGTTTGCAGAAATAAAAATGTGCCGCATAATGTTTCCACGCAGAGCTGCAACCGACCACACATGAGTACAGTCCAACCGCTTAAAGGATCTAAGCCTGCCCAGGCAATATGGTGCGAGTCGGACAGCCCCTACATATAAATATTTTGGTTTGTTTGGGCGTCAGGGCTTGAGGAGACATTTCATCTCAATGCGGGATAAAAGCTCCACAATACTGGAAGCAACTTCTCCAAAATGACCTAAAAGTGTTGTCGGGGACGTTAAATCTCATATCAATTATTATTATTATTATTTTTTATTAATTAGCAATTCTATAATGCATATCAACAGTTTCTTTTTAACAATTAATTTTTGATTGTCTTTGCTTTGCGTTACGCAATATTAGGCTTTTACTTTTGTGTATTCGAGCTTGTGTCATGACGTCACACACCTGGTCAATACAGAGTTACCTATCTTACCGAGGGGATACCTTGGGTCGTAATTTATAGAAAACAACGGGAATTTAAGAGATTTTAAACCGCAGCATATGTCATTTTCTACTAATATATACATCCACTCAACGATATCTATTGAAATTTTATGATTTCTGACAGTCTTGCATAATTTGTCAACGGTATTTTGCACCGTGTAATTGAATAAAATGGGCAGTAATCTCAGAATTTATCCAAATGAAACAACTTATTAATTACCCGAACAAGTTTTAAAATAATAACCGGCTTTCGGTATTTATAAGACTTTTAAGCTTTTTGCCTGCAAAATATGAATATTTTGAATTTTAATCATTTCTATCCAATCCTAATATAGACTTTTAACCCCGCACTTATATAGGCTTGTTGAAGACCTTACTAGGTAAACAAACCAGTCTTATACTGTTGGACCGTTCAGTAAGGCTTTCGACAAGGTCTATCCCATAAAACTTCACTACTAACTACAGATGCATGGAGTACAAGGTAAAGTTCTCAACTGGATCCAGTCCTTCAAGATAGGAAGTAGCCAGAGTGTGGTAAGTGAAGGTGAGTGTTCAGACCAAGTCACAGTGTCTTCAGGTGTACCGCATGGTTCAGTTCTTTGCCCTGTATTGTTTCTTTTGTATATCAGTGACTTACCTAATAATAATGTCTCAAGTACGCCTTTTTGCTGGCGACACTGCGGTATGCCTGAAGATATGCGGCCCAGATGCCTCGGCCACTCTTCAGAATGATCTGGACAGGCTCAAACAATGGGAAGCCCAATGGGACATTGAATTTAACCCCGGTAAGTGCCAAATATTGCACATAACCCGAACAAGATATCCTAACCAAACGCTGTACACCGTGCACAACCAAGTCTTAGAAAGTGTTTCCCCTGCCAGGTACCGTCTCTCGATGAACCTGAATTTCAACACACATATAAACATAATTACTTCAAATGTAAAGAAATCTCTTGGTTTTATTAAACGTAATATCAGATGTAAGCACCCGGCGTCTGGGCAGGCTTAGATTGTCTAAGCGGTTCACAAGTACTCATGTGAGGTTGGTTTAAGCTCTGCGTTGAAGCATCGTGCAGCCCAATCTATTTCTTAAAGCCACGATGGGCGAGGGCCGGCTAGAGTATATATAATGATGAAGGCACTGGAAAATCGCTTCCTAGTTAGGACGAAACCACGGGGCCAACGTCGGGTCAACAACGATTACGAAAACATGCCTATACAATTGTAACCTTTATCTCCGAAAAAAAACCCCGAACATTTTAAGATGAAAAATTGTGACATTTTTCTTATTTCTGCTCAAAATATAAATTGCGGATACCCGTTACTCTAACAAGTACCCACTATCTATATTTTAGAGCAGATATAAGAAAAAAATAGGATTACCCCTGCATACCCCAGTTTTACTATATAAAAGTGGGGTTCGAGGGGGTCAAAATTTTATATGCATGTTTTCGTGATGCGGATTCGACGTTGCCAGTATTCTTTGCTGGCAGGGTTAGAATATCTAAGCCTGTCCAAGCAAAGTGGTTCGTGTCGGACCTACCTGCACCTTTAGGACTTGGTATATTTCTCTCAAAAAAGTGTTTCACGATGCATGCAGACGGAATGGCAAACAGTGTAGCTCTAGACCATGATCAGACTGCAACTTCTGTACTGCTTGCTATCTCTCTGTCCCAATACTTAGGAACCCATTTTGGCCCATGTGATACAGTTTGAACAAAATTGGTAGATGTAAAAAATATCAAGTTGATGTCGAGAAGATTTTAAATGAGTTTTCCTCTACCAGAGGAGCAATGGCCATGAACGCTCACCTGATGGAGCTATTTGATTTCCGAGGAGAAGAATTTTTATAGAGCGATCTAGATCATGCGACTAAAGATTTTTGAACAATATTTCTTTCCCCCATCTCATAAAAATTTCATATGAAATTTGGCTTGAACTGGCCCAGCTGTTTTTTCTTAAAAGAAAACAGTTTGATATCTGAGTGACCCTGTTCCACAGTCAATGAGTGACCTTGACTTTTGGTACTTATGCAGCTTCATTAGCCCTTTTAGCTGATTGCATATACCAGGCAAAACATTCAAAATAATAATAATAATAATAATAATAATAATAAAAAAAATAAAAATAAAATCATAATAATAAAACTAACAATTACTACTTTTCCCCTAGTGTTCAAATTTGTCCTTTGAGTATTACGATAACACAACCCATGGGACATGGTGCATATTTCTAATCTCCAAAATGGCTACTTTTCTGATGAAAATCCCTGATATTTTTTTATAAATACTGCAACTCATTGAGGCGGTTCTAACGAGTACCCACAACCTATGTCTTGGAGTAAAAAAAAGAAAAATAATGTATACCCCCGTAAACCCCCCGTTTTCTCTAAATAAAATGGGGTATAGGGGTGGAGGGCTTCATTTCATGGACTAGTTCACGAGATGAATGGGCCATGGTCGACCCAAACTCATCATTTCTGTCTGTGTGTGTGTGTGTGAATTCGGGTTTAACGTTGCTTTCAACAATTTTTCAGTCATATCACGACGGTGTCTGGTTGCGACAGGGAGCTCAATGCTCACGTTTATAGTGCTGCCTCACATAAGTATCATGTCCCAGACACATTACATGATACCACACCCAGTCACATTATCCTGACACTGGATCAACCAGTCCTAGCTCTACCCCGTAAATCTGAGTGCCAAGCGAGGAGCAGCTAGTACCATTTTTAACGACTTTGGTATGTCGCGGCCCGGGATCGAACCCGCGATCTCCCATTCCCAAAGCAGACACGCTACCACTGAGCTATCTTGGCCGGTATATACTAATGAAGATGGCCAGAAAGGGCGACATCACAGAAAACATAATACCAATGGCACCAACAGGAAGAGCAAACCAAAATGTTTGATATACAGTAAGAATGCAACGGAAAGGAAAGTAACCAGCTGCCTCCTCTCCAACGAGAAAAAGGCGTTTTATCAGCCTTAGCGAAACAATTGCTGAGGCTGAAAGTCACTACAGTTTCTGTGTCAGTATAATCAGTTTTACTGACATTACGTTGCATTGACGTTGGTACGACGTTGCATAGACGTCATGTGCCCGCTGGGAAATTGAATAAGCTTTTATTGCGACAAACAAAGTATACTTTAACAAATACTTGCCTGCCTTCATTTATCTTCCTAGGACTACCCATGATAATGCGAGCGTCAGCCAAGGGAGCTCCTAGTACCATTTTGTAGGCCTTTGGTATGGCGCGGCCGGGGATCGAACCCGCGACCTCCCATTCCCAAAGCAGACACTCTACCACTGAACTGTCTTGGTCGGTATATACTAATGAAGATGGCCAGAAAATGCGACATCACAGAAAACATAATACCAATGGCACCAGCAGGAAGAGCGAACCAAAATTTTTGATATACAGTAAGAATGCAACGGAAAGGAAAGTAACCAGCTGCCTCCTCTCCAACGAGAAAAAGGCGTTTTATAAGCCTTAGCGAAACAATTGCTGAGGCTGAAAGTCACTACAGTTTCTGTGACAGTCTAATCAGTTGCATTGACGTTGGTACGACGTTGCATAGACGTCATGTGCCCGCTAGGAATAATCTCTCTTATGGGTGGCACGGATCCAATATACATATAAATTGTTCCTTCTTAGTGTCGTGCAAACGCGTGACACGACCTACGTTTTATAACAAAAATAAGAAAACTAATGCAATCCCTGTAATCGCAACTTTATTGCAGTTACATGTAACATACTGATATCCAGTAACTGAAAACCACTACTCGAAATAATAGTAATAAACCTTTCCCGCGGTTCGTTAAGTATAGCGGGAAAGAATTGTCTTTTCGTTACGTAAATTTATATTTGGACCAATGGGGTTGTTACATTGGGCACGTGATATATTGTGTCTCGTGCAATATCGAGGTATTGTAAAATCAGTTCTAGCGAGTTCACTGAGTGACGAACATCAACTTTCTAAGATGGACGCAGAAGAAATAGGTGAACGTGTTCAACAAGAAGTTCAGCAGGCTGTGGCAAATTCACAGAAAGTGCTTATGGAACAGATATCTGGACTCATCACAAGTAAATTTGGGTCGTTTGAGGCCAGGTTCAGTGAAAACCAGAAGGAGCTGTTAGAATTTCAGTTAAATAAAATTCAGCAGAACATTTTATCTAACGAAAATTACCAGTTCAAAAAGAAAAGCTGTGAAGACCAATTTAAATTCAATTCCAAAGTTATGGGAAAATTGAGGGATGCGGAAGTGCATGCTGAAAGTGACGTGCATCGTCAAGAGCTAAAACAAGATATCTCTGAAGGTATAAAACTTTTAAATAATAGGCAGAAACTGATCAGAATGGCGGATGCAAGTGAGCTGGGGTGGCGAGTGGTTGAGGAGTATGTTTCTAACCCATTGGCGTCGGATGAAGAAGATGAGAAGCGCATGAATAGAGCCGAGGCACGTGCGTCAAAGAGGGTCAAGCAAGAGCGTCAGAAAAAGCTAGATAAGGCGCAGAAGGCGCGTAACGTCAGATTCCACCCATATGCGCAGCAGGGCCAGGCATTGGCGACGGCTACTAGTACAGGGGCACCGATAAACACCGTTGTATCGACGCCACGTAGACAAGGGGTTTGTTTCGAGTGTGGCATGGCAAACCACTGGAAGTTTGAGTGTCCAAACCGTAAATCTGGGCCTAAAGAAAAGATAAGTACATTTTATTTAGACGTGGCTCAGTCAAGGTCAGTTTGTCGGCCCATAACAGCAAGTGTAAATAAACAGGTAAAAAATACACACCTTAGTGGTCAGTCAAGTTTACGGTCTGTTTGTCCAGGTAAGAATGTAAATGTTGATTCAACGTCAGCTTTGTCTAGCCAGTTAAAGGTCGGTAATTCGCCTGTAGGGAGACTAAAAATGTGTGCAAATCAATGGAAATCAGCTGGGGCTAATGGATATATTTTATCAGTTGTTCAAGGGGGTTACAGGATTCCGTTTAAGCAATTGCCTGATCCGGTGTATTTGAAGAATAATAAGTCGGCAAGGGACAATCCTTCTTTTGTAGCATCAGAAATTTGTTCTTTGTTGGAAAAACAGTGTATTGTAAAAGTAAGTGATAGACCTTATGTCATAAATCCACTTACCGTAGCTTACAATAGAAACGGTAAGCCAAGATTAGTGCTTGATTGTAGGCACATCAATCATTTGCTTTGTTCATATAAATACAAGTACGAAGATGTATCAGTCGTGAAGCAGATCTTCAGGCAAGGTGACTATGCTTTCTGCTTCGATCTAAAAAGTGCGTATCATCATATCGAGTTGTTTCATTTGCATAGGACATACTGTGGATTTGCATGGACGGAGCATGGTCAAACGGATTTTTACACATTCTGTGTTCTGCCGTTTGGTTTATGCACGGCAGGATTTATTTTTTCTAAGGTCATGCGAGTAGTCGTCGAGTACTGGAGAGCACTGGGTCACAAAGTAGTCATGTTTTTGGATGATGGGATAGGGGGAGATAAATCTTACGAACAAGCTTTGAAGGTGAGCACATTTGTTAGAGAATCGTTACCAAAGTTTGGTTTTCTCATTGCTGAAGCAAAATGTAATTGGGAACCTTCTCAGGTGTGCACATGGCTAGGTTATGTATGGAATTTTGTAATAGGGCTTTTATATGCTACAGAGGAGCGAATAGTTAGACTAGAGGCCACATTGGATTCCTTATTGTTTCAGCTGAGAGCTGATAAGGTGAGTTTGGTGCCAGTCAGGTATTTAGCTTGTGTGGTCGGACAGATAATTTCGTTGCAAAATGCAATTGGTAAGTCGGTCAGACTGAGAACCAGATTTTTATACAGATGTATACTAGCCAGACAGAGCTGGAACTCTCTTGTTCATGTTGACGATGAGGCAGTGGGCGAGGTAAGATATTGGAGAGAAAATGTTCGTCTGTTGAATTATAAAGGCATGCAAATTGCTTTAGATGACACTTGTGAAATTGAAGCATTTTCTGATGCATCAGCCGTGGGCTACGGTGGTTATTTGTCCCTTTGTGCGGGAGCCTTATCTGAAGGCACAGAAGTTTTCGGTGCATGGAATAGCATTGAAAAACTGTCTAGCTCGACTTACAGAGAAACTGAGGCAGTACGTAGGGTGCTAAATAGCAATATAAATATGTTACAGGGTAGAAAGGTTAAGTGGTTTTCGGACAACAAAAATGTCAAAAGAGTGTTGAAATCGGGTAGTAGCAAGCCTGATTTGCAGGAAATTGCATTGGATATAAATCAGACCTGTGATAAAAGGGGTATAACTCTTATCCCTGAGTGGATATGTAGATCTGAAAATGAGGCAGCTGACGGCCTTAGTAGAGGTTTGGATAGTGATGATTGGCAAATACAAAGTTGGGTATTCAGAGAAATTGATAACACATGGGGAAGTCATACCGTTGATAGGTTTGCTTCAAATTTAAATAATCATTGCGTAAGGTTCAATTCTAGGTTTTGGTGCCCAGGAACGGAAGGGGTTAATGCATTTGATCAATGTTGGTCAGAGGACTGTAATTGGATTGTTCCGGCGCCGAGAGACGTATTGAGGGTTCTAGCGAAACTTGAAAATGACAAGGCAAAAGGCACTGTTGTTCTGCCGTTATGGAAATCTGCTCCATTTTGGCCAGTTTTGCAGCCGTCTGAAAACGGTTTTGCTCATTTTGTAAAAGAGTATAGGTTATTGCCGCAGTGCAATGTCATAGCACAAGGTAACGGAAATAACGGAATTTTTGGCAAGAATCCTTTGCCGTTCAAGCTTATGGCCGTGAAAATAGATTGTACATTTTGAAATTGGCCTATTTATAAATCATATCGGGTTTTGATGAATACGTTCTTTTGATTTTTGGCATGTCTGATTAGATATCATGTTTCATTTATTCCAGGCATCCGTTTGAGACAGGGGCTACGTGAAACTTTGCAGAATGCGGGCATAGAAGATCACGGGCTTGTGGATCGCATGTCACACTATTTGCTTTCTTCGAAAAGTGACAATACTGTTAAGAAGTATTTTTACAGTTTCAAAAAGTGGCAGGAGTTTTGTACAGGTAAAAATTATACAGTTTTACCGGCACAGCATATTCATGTGGCGATATACATTACAAGTTTATTAGATTCTAAGTGTTCAGTACATACGATTTCATCGGCGGTTTATTCCATTAAGTGGGCACATGATATAAACGGTTTGGAAGATCCAACTAATAACGCTTTTGTCAAAAATTTACTGGAATCGGCTAAACGGTTAATGGGATCCAAAACCAAAAAGAAAGATGTTTCATCTTCGGAAACTTTAATTGAGCTTTGTGATAGATTCATAGATTCAAGTGATTTATTGGTCGTCCGGGACTTATCCATGATAACGTTGGCTTTTGCGGGTTTTCTTCGTTACGACGAGCTGAGCAGTATAGAGTGTGGAGATATAACATTCTATCCGGAATATGTCTGTGTGTTAATAACTAAAAGCAAAACTGATCAGTATAGGGCTGGAAACGAAATCTTAGTAAGTAAGGGGAGCTCATCTGCATGTCCAGTGAATATGCTTATTCGTTATATGGATTTAGCAGGCTTAAATACAAAATCATCAGGTTTTTTGTTTAAACCTGTATTTAGATCCAGATCAATTTGCAAGTTAATACGCAAAAATAAAAAGTTGAGTTATACTAGGGCTAGAGAGTGTCTTTTGGAGAAATTGAAATTAGTAGCACCTAATTTAAATTTGGGTTTACATAGCCTTAGGGCTAGTGGCTGTACTAAGGCAGCTAATGAGAACGTAAATGACAGATGTTTGACAAGACATGGTAGATGGAAGCGAACGGAAAGTAGGGATGGCTATGTTGCAGATTCAGTAGAGAAGAGGTTGGAAATTACAAAAAAGTTAGGGCTGTAAGAGCTAAATATGAGTGTTTTGTCTTAGCAATTTGCATATTAAGCAGTCTTTTATTCTGTGGTTTTATCATTTTAGCGCTCGTTTATGGGTTGTACAAAGATTTTCATATGGTTTATGATTTTTTTGTCATCCCATTGCGTCATTTGGTGTTTCGTTCTAGCAAATAAAGCTCGCTAAATTGCAAAATCTAAACAGGTGTTTAGTTATTTATGGAGAGTAGTATATAAATGGTATAGACAAGACTAAACCTTTCCCGCGGTTCGTTAAGTATAGCGGGAAAGAATTGTCTTTTCGTTACGTAAATTTATATTTGGACCAATGGGGTTGTTACATTGGGCACGTGATATATTGTGTCTCGTGCAATATCGAGGTATTGTAAAATCAGTTCTAGCGAGTTCACTGAGTGACGAACATCAACTTTAAGCAGACAAAAGGTTGTTTGATTGCTAATCTTTAAAGTGGTATAAAATTACGGAGTTATGGAACAGTGTTGAAAGATTCGGGGTTAACACGAGATGCTGGGCTTACATATTAGAGACTCATTTTGCCATCAGGTAAGGTCCGATACCTGCCCCTGAGGCTGTTAAGCATTGTTAGACATCGGATACACGTTTTGTCCCAAAGGGTTTTTCGTGGGCCATAGCTGGCAGTCAAGGAAGGGGGTCATATGGCATGAAAAGAACATTTGAAGTTCAAAACAGTATGGACAAAACTTTCACAAAGAACCATATACGGCACATGAAAGTGATATTTCTTGTTCCATCTTAGCAAATAAAGCTCGCTAAATTGCAAAATCTAAACAGGAGTTTAGTTATTTATGGAGAGTAGTATATAAATGGTATAGACAAGACCAGGTACTCTGCGCGGAAATAAATTTGATTGCCCAGGCAGACTAAAGTTGTTGTTAAATGCTCGTATCTAAGTTAATGATGGCGCCAAGGCATGGTATAGTGTGTTGCACGTAGGTGTACTAGTTAGGCCACAGTCACATTTAGAGAACGGCATTGTGTACGGGTCGACGTCATCGGATGCGGGGATCGATGAGTTCGTCCCAGGAGCTTGGTGGTTCTAAAAGCAGCACTTCTGCATTGCCAAGCCGGTAGGAGATGCTGAGGGCTTGTACCAACATCTGGATCATTGCACATTTATCCTGCCTGCTGGTTGGGAATAGGACGGAGCTGTGAATTGTATCAATTCCTGATCATTGCCTCCACTTCTGTTCTGCGACACGTCTTCTTCCTGGACCACTATCCGCGCGTTTCTGTATGGAAACTTGCAAAGGCATGCTTCATTTGCAGCCTAAGTCCGATGGCCAAACTCGCGCGGCCCCAAAAGAGAGCGCCGTTGGCCTACTTTCTGCTCTCGAGCACAGTAGAGAAATCGCGATCTGCAACCGAACTGTCACTGATTACTCTACATTTTGGCTCAATTTAGACATGCATTCAAAATTTCTAAAACTGGCAGTGCTTCACTTTACTCGGTAGGGCACAGGCAGTCCAACACGATAAACTCTTGTTGGACAGACAGTCGCGATTCGCCGCCCAGAAGCACATAACTTACGTCTCGCTGTGGAGCTATGGAGTTCTGTCCGCTCGACCCTGGCAGACGTAAAATGCCTAAGCTTGAACGAACGAACGAACGTAGCAGTCTCATCATCATCATTATTCTCTGTTCAGCTCTTGAGCAGCTAGTCCAGATCGATATCACAACATGTCTGGATTTATGAAAGAGTACTTCCAGAGCCACTTGTGGCTTTCTTGAAGTCATGTCGCTTTCATGGGATTCCTGAGGTGACCACAGGCCTTCAGCGCCAGAGTGTCACTGTCGTTTGACGTTAGGATCTGCGCAGTCCAGCCCCCAGCCAGAACCAAGAAGGCAGCTCCAAGACTACGTCAAGCAGCACCGACAGCAGTCTAATGCCAGATTTCTAGCCTGGCCGAGGCAACATTTTCAGAAACTGAATGCAGATACATATTTACAAGATCTTACCAGTGAGATTGTCTAATGCTTGATTTCTTTATAAATAGCCTCACCGAGGCAATTTTCCACTAACTTGCACCACCGTATAAATTTCAAACCGTTAGAAATATTTTATACGATTTTTTGGCAAACAGATATATATTGATAAGATATAGTCAACAATGTTGTTTAATACCTGATTTCTGTATATAAATGGCATTGCCAAGGCAAAATATTCACAAACTGATTGCAGATATACAAGTTTTATTTTGATAAGATTTGGTAAACAGATGTATATTGACAAGACCGCCTAATATGTTCTAGAAAGGGTTATCCTTTGGAAGCAAGGAATACACCACAGAACTGGAAAATATGGAATGTACAGTTTTCTGGGCCAGACTAGCTAGTTTCGGCCAATTAGGCCTCATCAGTGGCCAATTAGGCCTCATCATAATGCCTGATTTCTTCACAAGAAGCCAGGCCAAGGCGACAGTAGGATTATTATCCCCACACTTTTCAAAGAAAAAGTGGGGCTATTGTAATGGTATTCGTCGTCCGTTCGTCTGTCCGCCCGTCCGTAAGTACATACGTCCGTACGTGTGTCCGTCCGTCCGTCTTACCGGATAACTCATCGTAGACGGTTATAGATAGAAACTTGAAACTTTGGCAACTGATAGATCTTTGGTCTGGGGAGTGCATGACACTTTCGGAATTTTGATCACACCCCTAGGGGTGGTGCCCGCGGGGTTCAAAAATTAAAATTTCCAGAACATGGTCGTGTAACATATCAAAGCGAAGGCATGAGGAGTAGATTATGTAGTGGCGTGGGGATATGCGATGGCGTGCCATCGACTGCGCGATTCTAGGTTTGTTAAGTTTTGGCATGCAGAGAGATTGACAAAACCAAACAAATGAGTTTGTCTAAACGCAGATATCTTTATAATTAGCCTCGCCGAGGCAAAAATTTCACTAACTGACATAGACGTTAAAACTTTCAACCCGCAAGAAATATTTTGATAATTTTTTGCAGGTAGATATATATTGACAAGATCTAATTAATTATAAAGTTTAATGCCAAATTTCTTGATATTACTAGCCTCTCCGGGGTAAAATAATAACAAACTGATTTTAGATATATTATCCGCAAGGTATATTTCAATAATTTTGGCATGAAGATGTATATTGGCTTGACCTAACCAATTTGTATAATGCAATATTTGTTTATATAAATAGCCTCGCCGAGTCAATTCTTTCACGAGCTGATGATGGACCGCTAGGAATATTTTGATAATTTCCCCCGGCATGAAAAGAATGCTGGGATGTATGTAGTTTTCGTCCTGTGTCTGTTTTTCTTCCGTCTATTTGTCCTTCTGTCTGTCTTGGCCCAAGAAATGATTGTTAACTGGTTTCTAAAGAATTATTGCGATACAGTTTTTTTCCGTCATACATTCTATCAATTTAACGCTCATTTCTTGAGAACAAATAGCTTTTTAAGTGGCTGTCACACAAAAAAGTGACACATAACGATCTGTCCTGTCTACGAAAAGTCACATATTGACTGTTTCGTGAGAACACGTGGACGTCCATCAACACTTAACTTCAAAGCTTTGCTTTAATTCTAATATCTTGCTAACCACTTGTCTAATACATTTTTATTTGGTATATCGTGTTTCTTTGGCATTGCCTTAAACATGAGTCGGTCACACTCCTGAGTCAAGTGCCCGGGTTTGGCTAGCGCCAGTAATTAGGATATATAGCGATATTGGTAATTTCCAGATTTATTTTTTTTTTCCTTTAACATTGCAGTGGGAACTTATAATGCCTAACGGGTATTACTTTTAAATAGACACGTATAGAGTATTGTTCCTGTTATGTGGCTGCTGCTGCTGCTGCGACTGCTGACAGAAGGTCATGGTCGCTTAAATTGAATGGTCATTGTATAGTTTTGGCATTCATCGTGTTGACTGGGGTTTTGTATGATATATACTAATTTACAGGAGATAATGTATAGTTACAGTCACGTGGCTGCTGCTCCAGCTGACACAGAACTTTGCGTTATATTCATGTTACTTGTTTATGTAAAACATTTGATCTCTATGTTTTATGTTATTGGAAGTCGATATGTGGTATTACTTGACAGCTGACAAAGTACAGTAACACTGATTTGACTTCTGCTGCCAAGATCGCACACTTTGAACTTTGATTGAGATAGTCATGTTAAAGATTTTGTATTGTTGTGGGTTTCAACCTACGATTAGGGTGGATATGTAGACACTTTTATTGGTGCAGAAAAGATACTGCTGTCAGCAGATCAAGGTCAAAAACTTACTATTTAGAAATTGAGATCAAGGTCATAAACTTAAAAATTGTGCTTTGCAATACATGGTTGCATCTGCCGATGGTATCCATGACCTCGTGGCCACTTTCTCTATTTTTCCCTTGCCTTTCGCTGGCAAGAAGTATGGCAGCTATTGGTGAAGTTGCCAATTCTACCACTGATTTGTTTTGAGGTCTCAGCTAAAACGAAGGAACAGGAGATGCAAATTATACAACTTTAGAATTTCTGATCTTAGTTTTAAGTATCCCTGCTATTGAAAAATAAAAGCGATTACAAAAGACAAACGTTACGCACGTTTATTATTATTATTATGTTTATTAGTATTATCATTACTATTGTGATAATGCTCTGTTCATTCTGCTGACTAGAAAGCAGCAGATCTTTCCTTTGGATTCTTTTTAAAGAAGCCAACTTGTATTCTTAGCCTAGCTTTACGTCATGTGACATTAATTTTCTTTCCAATATGGCGGCTGCCATGTGTATTTTTAATAGCCCGTATGTGGGACCAGGACTGGGGACGGGACAGGGAAGAAGTCCTACCTGGGTAAATGGTTGATAATCTCCCTGGCAGATACACTGTTCTGGTTGCTTGAGGTGGCCAAGCTGGACTGAGGAGCGTGGTCTCTTCTGCATGCTTTTCTTGCTTCCCGGGTACCATTGATTATCCAAGTGGGTAAAACCCATCACCTTCCGGTCGGCGTTTCTGGATAGCTCACGACACAACAGTAGGTTCCTGTTATAGAGGTCATAACATCCGGGTTGAATCTGTATGAACTTGTGTGTATAATATGCAAATTACATCTAGTAATAAGAATTAAAGCTTGAAAAATATAAATAGATGTCTTTAAACACTGCAAATAACTTGGCTAGTGTACTCTGTGCTTGTAAGTTTCCATGTATCATATCTGATACATCGGGCATTAAATGCACTGTATCACATATGTATCATATATGATACATGAGAATTAAATTTTACAAGGTAACTGTGTCTTGTTTATACTACATCTATCAACATCTTTTATTTTAACTATTATTATTGATATGACATTAAGACACCTCATACATTATATTTCAATACTTGCAGTTAAACATGCACAGGCTGCCGTTTGTTTTGTGTATCATATATGATACATTGGCCATTCATCATGAAAACACACCTAAATAATCTTGACCCCCTTAAACCCCACGTTCATGTAGTAAAACTGGGTTTTACCGGCGTATACTTCATTTTTATCCCCCGACCAATTTGGTTCGGGGATATAGCAATCAGCCTGGCACCCATCCATCCGTATGTCCGTCCGTATGTCCATCTGTCCGTCCGTAGACAAAATCTTGTGGTGGCCTTTACTTCAATACCCTTTGAGATATGATTTTATTGGCACAATTGTGCACAAGTTTGAGAAGGTGTGTGATGTGCAAGAACCACAATTCTGGGTGCCATGGTATTTGAGTTATATCCCCTTCCATTAGCATTGTATGACGACATAGTGATTGCCATATCTCCAATATTTATTGTACACAAGGTTGAGAAGTTGTGTCATGCGCAAGAACCGGAACTCTCGACGCCATGGTATTTGAGTTATCTCCCCATACAATATAAAAGTATGACTACCTTGTGATCACCATATAACTAAATACCCTTTGAGGCAAATTGATGGTATTCAGTACAATTGTACACATGAAGTTAAGCAGGCGTAACATGCACAAGAGCCACAACTCTTGTTGCCCTGTTTTTTTTAGTTATCTCCCCTGACAATATAATCTTGCTATGGCCATAACTCAAATACCCTTTGAGATATATTGATTGTAATTGGTACAATTGTACACAAGGTTGAGAATTCCTTGGCTGATTTTAGTCACTGCTGGATGCCTATGGACTTTTGTAGGAAATAATTTGGACCAGCACAATTTATGAAATTCCATGCTCAGTTTTCAGCATTTTAATATTTTTGTTGTTCCCCTGTTAAATATTACCGTGTAAAAATTGTTTAAATTAATGTTTGAATTAAATTGTACCAACTGTATTTATCCTACACCTGAATTTAGTTAAGGAAAACAGCATACAGTAAATGTATCATATATGATACATGAAAACTTAATGCCCGATGTATCATATATGATACATGCCATAAAATCACATCCGGGACATATATACCTGAAATGTCTTTGATTTTGTGATTTATTACTTGACAGGAATCACATATTTCAGTTTGAGAATTTTTTTCAAACTAGAAAGGGGTTTGGGCACTAGAGGGTTAAGACATTGTCGGACTACTGTATCACCCATGCCCAAAAGGGACCCAAGAGACCTCTTGTGGGGCCACTTTTGACCCCAAGGCTATAATTTGAACAGTCTTGGAAGATGTCCACTAGACAAAGTATATTTTGTTTGTTTGATTTGAGGTTTAACGTCCCCGTCAACACTATTTAGGTCATCTTGGAGACGTTGCTCGCAATTTTGTGGGACTTTTACCCAACATTAAGATGAAATGATATTTCAGTCCCAGCCGCCCAATGAAACCAATAGGGTTTATATCACTTTGCCTGGGCCGACTCATACTTTCTAAGCGATTTACCAAAACTCATGTGCGGACGGTTCAGCTCAGCTTCTGGTTTCAGACGAGATTTTTTTAAGTTTTCACTGATTTTCTCCGCTTCGTTGCAATGGTACCCAGTATTCTGCATGAAATGAAATTCTTTGAACAACTTTGAAAGAGGACCACCCAAAGTCTTCCCTGTTTGGTTAGAATCCCTTCAGTGGTTAGGGAGAACGTTGCGAAAACACATCAATTCAAAGATATTGAAAAATGTATCACCACAATAAATGAAAATTTTCAGATATAAAAAAAAAAAAAAAAAAAATCTGATATTCTTCATATTTCTGCTCAAAACAAAGCGATGCTTCTAACGATTACCCAAAACCTATGTTTTTGAGCAGCAATTAGAAAAATGTGTACCGTTTTACTAGATCTATATAAATTGTCCTAAAAATATTATCAAATAAACAGAGGATATTTACTTTTTTGAGATGAATATCAAAAATATTTCATCGAGTGTGTTGAAAATATCAGAATTTTCACGAGTGCGAAGAACGAGTGAAATTTCTGATGTTTTCAACACACGAGATGAAATATTTTGATATTTATCGAAAAAAAAAGTAAATTTTCTATTTATTTTATAATATTTTAGGACACTTACTGTAATTGATCAATCGGATCTTACGTCACAATTTTTGACTTGGCTATGACGTCACATCTGTCAACAGATCGCCATTTAATACAGCATTTTTACAGTTCAAAGAACGCTTTTTCAAGGTATTTTACAGAATTATTTTACAGATAACATATGAATTTTGGCGAGAAAAGTAGTCCGGGCTTCTACTGTGAAAATAACTTCGGCATGGTCATATTATTTTTCACACAGTGAAAATTAATTACTTCCGGTTCCGGTGGCGGCAGCAAGATGGAGAAAAAACAAGGGGCTAAATATTTTTAATTATCCATCCAAATCATTGTGTTTTTGGCAATTTATTGAGCCAAAACAGGTGTTAGGTGACAGATTTGTATCTGGTGTATTTTTATGTGTCCATGATTTTTGATCAAGATGGCAACACAGTCAGCCGCGAGTGGTAAAAATTGTGCTCAGTGCGACACGCAACTGAAGAAAACCGCCAAATGTATGAACTGCAATATATGCAATTTTTGGTTTTGCTTAGAATGCAGCCATATCTCAGCTAGACTGTATGATGTTTTGAAAAATGAACCCAGTAGCTCAAAGAATTTGCCATTCAACTGTGATGGCTGTACAAGGTTGCTTCCAAAACTGACTGAATTAGGGAATTCCCTCCACAATCAAAAGCAGAAAATTGAGTTATGTGAAAGAAAGGTTGAGGATCTAAGCAAATCAATTCAGAGTACTGTAGCAACACAAGTAGAGAAGGCAATAAATGAGTTCAAAGAGAGAGAAGACAGAAAATGTAACCTCATTTTTCACAATGTGCCTGAGCCAAGACCTGATAGTGTGGATAAGAAACGAGATGATGAAGACTCATTGATAAAGATCATTGATATCACGCGTTCTCGTGGTGTAAAGATAATAGATTTTACCAGGCTAGGTCAGCCAACAGCAGGTAAAAATAGGTTAATCAAAATGCAGTTGGGCTCAGTCTCGGACAAACATAAAATACTAGGTGGCACCAAACACCTGAGATCCAAAGTAGGTGAGGAATATGCTCATGAGTGGAGTAAGGTGTTCATTACGCCGGACCAAACAAAAGAAGAGCGCATTAAAAGTATGAACCTGAAAAGAGAGCTTGAAAGACGTAAAAAGGAAGAAAGAAATGACAATCTGGTTATTTTTAGAGGAGAAATTATTGAAAGAAGACGTAATGTCAGTGTAGGTGGAGGAGTACCCACAGAGGGCCGTAGGTCCAGTGGGGGGACATTTCATAGATAGATGCCTCAATCATCCACAGATTGTAAATAATGTTCCTGTTCAAGTTAATATTGTTCCAGAAAACAGTTATTTTGAAGAGTTTTCTTTTATTGTTGATGACGTTTTTCATTGTTCTGATCTCAATCATACGCAAGTTGACAGCAGTGACACTTTTATCTCAACCGAAAGAGTTGTTTCTTTCAACAGTGTAAATACTGGTAATGAATCTCATAACATTATTGATACTAGTCATGAAACTCTAATTTCTAGTCCAATTTCTGGCCATGCAAGTTCTAGTGACTTACATGTAGATTGTAGTAAAGTTGGGAACACTGCAGTAATTTGTGATTTGTCTACTTCAAATGTGAATGTTGTTTCTGAAGAAACTGTAAATACTTTTCATGATAGTTTACTTTATTGTCCAATTTCTAGTCATGAAAATTCTCATGGCAGTCTTTTGTCAGATAACAGTATCTTGTCAGACAGTTTTGAATCTGGTCAGACTATTAATTACAGTGAGTTTACTGCAAATGTGAGTAATGATGATATTCAGCAGGACTCAGTTGAGGAAACAGCAGATGAGAACTTTACTGACATGTTGATTAGGAAGTGTAAGTGTATTTATACAAATGCGGATTAATTACAGAATAAGGTTGATGAACTACAGGCCCTGATTGCTTCTTCGGATGCTGACTTTATTTTTGTCACAGAAGTACTTCCAAAATATAATATTGACAATATTTCATGTGAATCAATGATCTATCATATTGATGGATACAGTGCTTTTCCTAGTACAGACAATGGCCGTGGTGTTATCATTTATGCTAAATCAGAATTTAACATATCACCAAATCAGTATTTAAACTCCTTGTATCAAGATGCGTCTTGGTGTGATTGGTCTACAAATAATAAAACTGTTATTCTTGGTTGTGTGTACAGAAGTCCTTCAGATGTACAGGCATGTGAGACTGTTAACCATGTATTAAGTGAGGCAGCTGACCTGTGTGAGAATATATTGATAACGGGGGATTTTAATTCTAAAGACATAAATTGGGAGAATTATACTACTCAACATAATGAGACACACCATGAGTTTAGATTCATAGAATGTTTAAGAGACAATTATCTCTTCCAGCATGTAAATCACTTTACTCGCTGTAGAAATGATCAATCCAGAAATCTGTTGGACCTTATTATAACAAAAAGCGAGAACAATATCAACACTATTGAGGTTTTGCCCTCTCTTGGTTGTAGTGATCACGTAACCCTTGTATTTGATTTCATTTGTGAATACGTTGTTACACACAGTGGTAATGAGAGATATTTATATAGAAAATGTGACCTTGAAAATTTTATTATTGACTGGAGCACTGAGGACTGGGGTGTAATATATGAAAATTTAAGTGTGGAGGAAATGTGGAAATATTTTTCTAACAAATATGATACTAGTGTTAAGAAATTTGTTCCCAAAAGTAAACCAAGAAAAGGTTCTAAACCTAAACCTCTCTGGATGACTGGAGAAACACTATTGCATATAAAGAGAAAACGCCATGCTTGGAATAAGTATTTAGCTACCAGGAGAATGGAGGACTTTGATGAGTATAGACGTGTTAGAAATGTTACAAATGATTATGTGAAGAGTTCTAAAAGGAATTATGAGAAGTCTATTTCACAAAAAGTTAAAACTGAGCCAAAGCAGTTTTGGAGGTATGTCAAAAGCAAAACAAAATCTGTTTCTGATGTATACAGTTTGAAGGATGAGGATGGGTCGTTTACCAAGTCAGACAGGGAGAAAGCAGACTTGTTAAATAACTTTTTTTCATCAGTATTTACCAAAGAGAACATGGAAACCATACCCGAAGTGACTAACAGAGGTGTAAAGAAAACACTTGAGACTGTTGAGATAACTGAGGAACAAGTCTTGAGGCTTCTAAAAGATTTGGACTCTAGTAAATCTATGGGACCTGATAATATTAACCCTTTCTTACTCAAAAGTATGTCACATATATTTGTGAAGCCGTTAACCATGATATTTCAGAAATCAGTATTATCTGGAGCTCTACCATCCCCTTGGAAAGACGCCAGAGTAACCCCAATATTTAAGAAAGGTCATAAAACAGACCCCGGTAATTATAGACCAGTGAGCCTTACATCCATTGTTTGCAAGTTGCTGGAAAAATTAGTACGAAAATCAATTATGGATCATTTGAATGAAAATAGTATGTTATCAAACAGCCAGTATGGCTTTAGAAACAACAGGTCATGTGCTCTTCAACTTTTGGGCGTTATTGAGAGTTGGACAGAATATGTTGAACAGCATAAAAGTTGGGATACTGTGTATCTGGATTTGGCTAAAGCCTTCGATAAAGTCGCTCATAGACGCTTACTAAGGAAAATTTCATCATATGGCATAAAGGGTACTCTTTTGGCATGGATTGCAGACTTTTTGGCCAGTCGCCGTCAATGTGTATCTGTGAAAGGGAGCGCATCAGCCTTGAAGTCAGTAGATAGTGGTGTCCCACAAGGGAGTGTTTTAGGACCTATCTTGTTCATACTTTATGTAAATGACATACCAGAGCTTGTGAGAAGCAAAGTGTGGATTTTTGCAGATGATACCAAACTTCATGCCTCGACAGATCAAGTTGACGTTTTACAAGAGGACATAAATAACCTCATGACATGGGCAGAAAAATGGGAGCTCAAGTTCAATGTCAATAAATGTAAGGTTATACATTTTGGCCAAAATAATCCGGAATATAGCTACACCATGATGGATAAGAACCTGTCTGCTGTTAATGAGGAGTGTGATCTGGGTGTGGCATTTTCTAAGAACCTGAAATTCAGTCAACACATATCCAAGAAAGTTAATAAAGCCAACAGTATTCTAGCTCTAATAAAGAGATCATTTCAATACCTGGATAATTATTCATTTTTGAGATTATATACTGCGCTGGTCAGGCCACATCTGGAATTCGCGAATGTTGTTTGGCATCCATATTTGCGAAAGGATATTGACAGTATTGAGAGAGTTCAAATGAGGGCGACAAAGCTTGTATCACAGTTAAAAGACTTACCATATAAACAGAGACTTAAAGAACTTAAGTTACCATCACTCGCACACAGACGTCTTCATGGAGATGCCATACAGACTTTTAAGATAGTTAAAGGATTTGATGACTGTCCATTGGAGAATTTTTTTACATACGCTTATTTCAACAAGAGGGGTCATAGTCTGAAATTAGAGAAGTCCAGGTGCTCTACTTCCTTTACCCTGAACCAATTTTCTCATCGTGTGATTAATATGTGGAACAATCTGCCACAGTATGTTGTGGATGCAGATAACGTGAACAACTTTAAAACAAGAATCGATAAACACTGGCAAGGAGACATATTATATGAGTATTGACATTAACTTTTGTTGCTGATATATATAAGCAACAGATAGTGACACATTTACAAATCTGTCACCACATGACACTATATAAAACGAGAGACCAATATAAGTCGGTTCCAAACCTAGACCATACAAGGGGTGGGCTTAAAAAGGACTGATGGTCCTTACAGCTGAGCCCGTCAACGATCTTCAAGGTATCTTCAAGGTATATCATTTATATTTCACACTGTGAAAATATCACTTTTATTTGTTACAGATATGCATTGATTTCACTGCTATATATTAAATGAAAAGAAAATTTACTTTTTTTACGATAAATATCAAAAATATTTCATCCATCATAATTTTCGCTCGTGCTTCGCACTCGTCAAAATTCTATTTTCAACACACTCGATGAAATATTTTTGGTATTAATCTCAAAAAAGTAAATATCCTCTATATATGCGTGTTTTCGTGATGAGCTGCCTGTGGAGTGATTCAAAGGTATGAGCGGTTCTTTTTTGACAATTTACCCTGTACCGAAGCACAAGGCTTCAAAGAATCTTTCATCTAAAATACCATTCTAGAGTAATTCCATGAAAGATAGCATTATACAGGTGTGTTAATATAAATTAACAAGTCCATGTAAAGACTAATTGGTTCAGAAATGGATCAGTATGACAAAAATATTTTGAAGATATGGTGAAAAATTTCGACCTAATTGCAGCGTCTAGAATAAAAAATCCAAAGGTAGTGCAGACAAAAATATTTATCACAATATTTTTGGTAATAGTATAAATTTCCTAAATAACTTCTTGACCAATGAGTCCTTTCTTTTGATTTTTTAAAGTATTAGATATATTTAGTTTTTGTTTTGAATAGCTCCCCTTATTACAAGAATTACTTTAACAAAATACGACATGCGTCTTAATTTGAAAAAAAAAAAAAAAAAAATAGCGAATACCCCCACAGAACGGTCGACACTGTTTGCTTTAAGGGGAATGGGTACATCTGACAGATGTTCCCGCCATTTTTCAAAGGTAGACAACTTCGCTTTTCTATAAGCCCTGTCCCACTGAAAAAGGGGTCTACTGTTAAAGGAAAGAATTTTCCTTTAAGAGTATGGGAGACAAAATACTTTTGCAGGAGCCTCCTCCCCTGAAGGTGTTCACATTTTCCTTAATTAAATTAAGACCCCCCCCCATAAAACGCGGCGTCTGATCAGGTATACACTGTTTGCTTTAAATACTGAAATTCAACACGCCTTGAAATGTTTCAAATTGACCTCCGAATGCAGTCCGTTAAATATCCGGAGATCAGGCTGTCAAGTGTTCCTATTTTTCCTATTTTTTCCTATATTTTCTGGTTTCCTATTTTTTTCCTATATTTTAACCCCATTTCCTATATTTTTTACCAAATTCCTATATTTTTTAAAATGCTGCATGATTAATTTTTTCTTGGAAACAGAAAAGAGCACTTTTAGATGTAAGAAAGTTCTTCAATACTGGAATCTGTTTTCTTATTTTCCATTTGATAATGAACATCAGAAAGATTTGGGCTGTTTACATCCTGAACATAGACATAAGCCCAGTAGCAGTTCAGCAATAGAAAAGGTAGCAAGAAGGTAACCTTTTGCAGAAAATATGGCATTGCTTACTGATGAGTGGAAGGTATACCAAGGGGAGGAAACTGATGAGAAACTTTGGAAAATAGAGAAAGATGGTGAATTTGAGTTGAGAATGATTGATCATTACTAGAGAGACATTCTGAAATTGAAAACTGGTTGTGGCAAAGATAAGTAACATAGGCTTGGAAAAGTAGTATAAGGTGTGCTGGTATTGCCACATAGTAATGCTGCTATTAGATAATAAGAAAATGTTGGGATAAGATAGGGTAAAGCTGTCATCAGAATCAGTTATAGGGAGCAGACTTTCCAAACAGGCTGTGAAAATCCATGATCCTAAATATATTCAGCCGGAATGTGTACCTCTTACCAAGGACCTTTGAAGTTATGTCAAAGGTAGTCATAGAGTTTTCAATGAGAGGATAGACAAGGAAAAATAGAGAAAAGGAGGAGAAGAACAGAGAGCAAAAGAAAGAAGAGCGTGCACAGGTTGAAAAACAAAAACAAGAACCAACAAAAGGAAAAGTCTTTGAATGAAACAATGAAAAAGTTGAATGTTAACCCTTGTCCTGTTGAGCCCGGATATGTCTCATCTTTCAAACAATGTAGTTCCAGATCAGAGGGCTTCTGAAGAAGCCATCTGATGAGGATCTTCATTGTTTGCCATTCAGTTTTTGAATTTGTGGAAATAATTTGCATCAAGTAATTTGTTTGGTTGATATTCAGAAGTGGGTTTGGCGTAATTGGATATTCATCAGGACAAGAGTTAAAGAAAAGAACTCTAAAGAAGAACTTCATGCTGCTGAAAAACTGCTTGAAGAAGGAAATGAAAACTGGATGGAGCATTAACGATAAAAAAGAGAAATTTTTATAGTGCATCAGTGAGTCAGTCATTGATTGACACTGCTCAGAAAAAGATTAAAGAATCAACAGAGCGTCTAGACAGAGTAAGAGAAGAACAGAAATCAGTGGAAAGTAGGAAAAGGAAGAACCTGGAGAAAATTGCTCATCGGGATTCAAATAAATAAGTTCCATTGCAAGCACGGAATACACCAAATAAAGCTAAGAAATGAGGTGAACTTAGCCAAAAAAAAAAAAAATTCTGGAGATAGTGACTTGTATGCCAGATTATTATTTTTTCTCAGTTTTGATAGTGTAATAATGTGGTCACATATCATTTTTAAAGCAAATGCTTAAGAGAATTCATAGTACAAGAAGTACAATCTCTAAGCTTGATAAGTCATATTTTCAACTTCAGAATATGATTAAGAGAATTCATAGTACAAGTAGAACGATGGCTAAACTAGGCAAAATTATTTGTCAGTTTCTTAAAGTTCCATTACTTTCCATGTTGATACTTTGCTATGACCATCCCAAGATACCCATGGTAAATGCACAAAAACAGAGTAACCTAGTCTGTAACTCATGTATCTTGTATTTATTGCAACACAACCTATCTTGAATTAGTCTAACACATATGAGCCCCGCCAAGCGAATTTGTGTCTTCGAGCATTCCGTCATGACAAATTTTAACTGCGCATGCCCAGCCATTCAGAGGGGCCAGGGATATGGCTTTCTGTCTAAAGGTTCCTCTTGATTCACTGCTTGTATGAGCGAGCAGCGAAGGTTCTGGCGAGACTGTGCGGGTGCGCAGGCTCGCCTGAACCTACGATGCTCGCATAGGCGATAAGTACCAAAATCGCTTGACGGGGGCCCATATGATGTCATGTTGACTGAAAGCAATAAAGATGATTATGAATTAATTTTTATTGCCACTTATTTAAAACCTACATGTATGATGACATTTAAGATGGTGATTGAGAGCTGGCTGAAAGGGGAGGTGGAGGTCAGGGCCATATCAAAACTATTAAAATTTCAGAGTGGCTAACGAAAGTTTAAATCCTTTTACCACACCTTTTTGTAGTTTTTTGCCTTCATTAAACCTTCTGTTTAAATTTAGCATACCTGCATTTTTGGTAATTTTTTATGATAATAAGGCCTTTTTTGTTGCTGAACCTTGATAATTATCCTATAAATTTCCTATTTTTTTTCCTATATTTTTCCCATAAATTTCCTATTTTTTTAAGCCCAGAATATATATTTTGCACCAAAATACACTTGACAGCCTGGGAGATCAATATTTGCAAGGTTCAAAAAGTTTACGGAAACAATTTTCTTGACACAACATTTAAAAAATGGGAGAGCATATATTGTTCTTGCATGTTTAGATCAAACAGAAGAGTATGGTTTTAAGCCGTGTCACCGCTTTCACATTTGTCCCGCGAGCTCCATGTCGAAGAAAACTAAGGCTTACCCCTGTAAACCTCAGTTTTACCAGCGCGATTTTTTTCTGATTAAAAACTGTGATTAGGGCCCCGCACTGAAAGTGTGGGTGCCCTATAGTAATCACTCTGTCCGTCCGTCTGTCTGTCTGTCTGTCTGTCCGTCTGTCCGCTCACAAATTTCTGATAGCGCTGCCGGGGCCCTAGTCAGTTTCACTGACAGCTCTAGTTTTTTTTTCTTATTCCTGCAGAAAAAAATGCTGGAGTTTCTGACGAGTACCAACAAAATGAAATGGATATTTTTAATTCTCCGTACAATATTTTAAGAAGCTCACAGAAGTGAGATCCCGAACGTTAACCATGCAGGAGGCTTGTCGAGAGATGCCGGTGTGTGATCCCTAACTTCTCGAAGATTTGTTTTTCTTGTACAACTGTAATTTTTGAGCGTGCATTTATAATGTCCGCCATATATTGTGATGACAAAACGATGATGGATTTGTTTGTTTTATTGCTGATAGATGGCCAGTGCAAATGAAATACAAGCCTACTGATAAGTTGAAAGTGACGTCAGCGAATGTTTTTGTTATTAAGCATTGTCCAGTACTGTTGTCGGATGATAAGTTGAAAGTGACGTTTAAGACCATACCACCATCGATAGGTAAGACAGGGTTTTACCGTTATTATCGATAAAATCTAGTAACCGTCCGATAAACTGAGAAGAATTTGGACCATATACAGACCAAGTTGAAATGGCTGAAGAGGTTAGTGTTGGGGTTGTTTAAAATCCGAGAAGATGACCATTCGTGGTTCGATCGCCACCCCCCCCCCCCCCAACACACACACACAAGTTTTTTTATCGCGAATAGAGTTCTCCTTTTTCTTTGATGTTCTTTTAAATTGAAATTTAAAAAGGGGGAGTCCCAGCCTATAGTAAATTTCCATAGGGTTCTGCCCACGCACAGATTTTCATGATATTGTGCATAATTAATGCCTGGTAAATGACTGTTCATAATTTAGCTATTTCACTCTCATATCTGTTTTCATTATAAATCTACAATGTTTTGTTTATTTCCACATCCGAAAATAGGGGTACCCTCAAACAAGTGTATATATAAATAACAGCTTCTTACAATTTGGAGTTATCATGTTCTCAGGCATTGCTGTAGTCATTTGTGATTATTTTTGTATCACATTCGCTATTGTTTAGTTGAAATTCCACAGACCACGATCAATTTCATATGGAGCAGACCCCAGATTTCACAACCATAAAATCTTTTGGAGTATGTTTGACTTTTGATTTCACATTGTTGCAGTTCTTGTCACCCCATCATTTTAATGTGAAAATTGCCCATATATGTGTAGAACATATCAAACTTTCCTGAAGATCTGAGACCGGTAACATACTGCATATGAACATTGAATAGTACTGGTCAGGTTTTTATTTTTTTCAAACCATTTGTAGATATGGTATAACATTTTCAATCGATAAATTGCTCACCAATATATATATACACATGAATATAATATGTATGTTTAAACCTTGATTGTATATGGGCTCATTTAATCAGCATTTGTATCAGTTATGGTACCCTGGGGAATACCAAAAATACAATTAATTTTGAGTGTTCAGCACAAACAAATGTTGGCTGCTGTGCAAATCAGTGTCAGAAAGTTATATTCTGAAATATGATCTATTTATATTCTTAAATATCATTCAGAAAACAACCAGTTATTTTTAGTGACATGAATTAGTATAATTGAGAAGACTATTCAGTTCAGCTTTTGAACAATTTCAGAGGAAGAAAAGAGCAAACGGTATATTTGCTATCGGTATTATAGAAAAATATAAAGCCAACTACAGATTTTGGTTCAGAAATATGCTTATAGTACAGCTAAGCTGATTTACGCCATTTGCAAAAACTGATGAATACAGAGCTAGAAAAAATAACATAGATGACAAGTACTGCATACAGATGACTAAAAATGCGAATGGTATTTCAACATCTAAATATAATATCAGCTATCAAATGCATAAGTTACATCAACTTGCCTTCCATCTATTTCATTTAGGGAAGTGCATACCAAATGCCAATTTTACAACTAGTTACAGTGTGACTAGCTCTGCATTTATTTTGAAGACCATGGCATTGTAATTCACACTTTTGCAGATGTTATAATGAACCTAGAAAAAAGCAGAAAATGGTTTTCATGATCTCACTAAACCTTTGGTGGCGGAGCCGAGTGATGTAAGAAAAAATTACCAACCCATGGACTTATCAATCATTAGTTGGTTGGTTGATTTGAGGTTTAACGTCCCCGTTAGCACTGTATAGGTCATTTTGGAGACGTTGCTTTCAATTTTGTGGGACTTTAACCCGACATTGAGATGAAACGACATCTCAAGCCCTGTCGCCCAATGAAACCAATAGGGTTTATAAGCATGGACGGACCGACTTGCACCGCTTCGCCTGGGCAGGCTTAGATCATCTAAGCAGTTTCCCCAGTGCTCGTGTGCAGTCGGTTTCAGCTCTGCGTAAAATCATCATGCAGCCCATCTTTTTCTTCAAGCCCCGATGGATGGAGGCCTAATTAATGATTAGAACAAATCGAAAAATCAGTCTGTCCCTTCATAGTTGGCAATTTATTGGCTGCTGTTTTATTTTAAAGAAGTAAAAATGACACCAACAAAACTAATTAAAAAAATAAATAGGAATATGAAAGTAATTTATTAAGCAGATTCAATACGCAATTGCGTATTACTGACATCAAGTGTCTTTGTATTGCAGGGTTCAAAATATACAGAAAGACCAAATAAAACACCTTGTCTTATTCCTATTGTTCCATAATGTAATTGTTTGAGGATTGTCATTTTTGCAATACTGTCAACACTAACATTCATCATGAACAGTGCATGAATGAATTTTATTTTTTCTTTTTAAAATGTTTGGATTGAACTTGTATACTTTGCTAATGTATATTCTCATTTACTTTTTAAAAGTCAAACCAAAACTCCTGTCTGTAAACAGTGTCTTTTTTTTTTTTTTTTTTTTTTTTTTTTTTTTTTTTAGGGGGGGGGGGGGAGTGGGGCGTGGGTAGTCTGTGTGGGGAGTTTTTATTACATAAATGCCTATGCTAAGCTTTGTATGATAAGGTGGCACTAAATGGTCATTAAAAACACAATAAAAATATACTTTAAGGAAATCTTGTCCCCTTATATTGCAACTGATTTTAGCATAAAAATAGACCTGAACCCATATCTAGCAAACAAAAACGTTGTTACCGGTTTCTGACTTTTTCGAAATTTGTTTGCTATATAGAGGATATATGTTGCCTATTTTATATGCAATATCTTGGGGTGACAAGATCAGTAACACATCTTATACTTAGGATGAAAATCTCTTTTTTTTTTTATAAATTTTCATGAAAAGTAGAAGAAATTTTGTAAATAAATTTATCAGTAAAATTAAAAGACATAGACACATTTACATTTTTATATTAGATTAATCCTTATAGAGTTCTGTTGCCAATCAAAGCAACAAAATTTGAAAATAATCATACCTATTGATTTAAGACTGAAAAGTTCACAGGTGTGTATGACCTCTACAGGGGACTGCTCCAGGGAGCTCTCCTGAGACCTACTGTAATTTATTAAATGAAACAAAGTTATATATATAGTTGATAGTCCTCAAGTAAACAACAATTGAAGTTTCAAGAAAATCTGTGCGTGGGCAGATTTGGAACTCCCCCTTTTGACATGCATTTTTATAGGTCACTGCTTTTATTATATTTTTATGTAATATAGTTTTTTTATCATTTTATAATGACGACGCAGGTTTGATTCCTGCCTCTTTCGTTGAGATTGATCTTGAAATCTTTTCTACGGTCCCCCCTTCTACTGATTCGAAAAGGTAAGTTGCCAGTTTCTGTACAGGTTAACCGCTTACGTATAAATTGACCGGCTCAAAATAACCTAAATATTGTTGACTGGGCCGTTAAACTCCAATACAAACAAACAGAATACAAAATATACATTCAGCACTAAAACAGACATCCTATCTGTTTTCACAAGTTTAACATTCTTCTGCAGATTCTGTGTCCGAATAATCGGAGCACTCGGTTGCCGTGTCCGTATCTTCGTCACTGGAGGTCATCTCGATTATAATCTTCTCTACCTCCTCTTCAATTGCTATGTCTGCTTTCCAGTATACCTTCTCAATATCTTCTACATGTTTGCAGCACGAGAGCCACTCATCTTCCGTCACTGCTTACTCGAGCTTCATAACGTCAGTCACCTTGAAGGTTAGGTTATGCCTGACGATGTAGTCGTTCATCGTTGCCCAGATCAGTTCAATGGCGTTAAGGTCTGCATGGGAGGAAGGGAGTCTCAAGCAGTCATGTCCATGTTCCTTTAATAGATTACCTAGTACGAATTATGGTGCGCGTTTCTGCCTTTCGCATATCTGGAGCAGCTCTGCCTTTAACATTGTAGAATTAAAGTGCATCTTGTGTCGAGTCATCCAGGCCTGAATGGCTGCCTTTCTGGAAGCCTGTGTAGGGCACTTGTCTACCTGAAGGTTGTGGTACGGTACGGTACGGTATCAATGATGATAACCGACTCTGCGGGCAAATGCGGAATAAGCTTGTTTTTTACCCATTTGAAGAAGTTGTTCCCATTTATCTCGTCATGGTAGTCTCCAGTACTTGTGTTGGCCTTCCAGATTTCTTCTGACCCTTGATAAATCCAACCCTTGAGCCAGAATGCAAAACTATCAATCTCTCCCCTCTAGAGAATGGAACATTCAGACTAATTTCTGAAGACTGCCAGCTGCTCGACATTGCTCCGTGTTTCTTCTTCTTAACACATTAAAATAGAATTACTGATTTCAGCAGAAGAAAAAGGACATTCTAATATTTTAAACAACGACAAGTATAATGTAATATTTTAATAACGAAAAAAAAAAAAAAAAAAAAAAAAAAAGATCATATATAACAGTGGGGCTCGGACCCACAACTATAAAGTGCAAAATGATTAATTGTCTACCACTCTTTCCACTGTGCCAAGTTGAATGTCTAACAGGCATTCAATAAAATCACATTTTATTGAATATTACCGAAGCTTGCTTACCTTTTAACAACAGTGGACCATGCCCAATAACAAAAACATTCGCTGACGTCACTGTCAACTTATCCTCCGAGTACAGTATATAACGACGCATCGATAATGTTAATTATAACTCCAGGGAGGAGTTGCATAAGGCGAGCGCTACAGCTAGAGCGCTTTGTGGCGCTTCGCTACACAGATGCTTGGGGTTAGGACCAATGAGCTTTCTGGCCCAACAAAACAGGCCTAATATCGATAAAACTTGTTTGAACACTTTAAAACAATGTTTAAAAAAAATCCCCATCACTGATAGGCTCTAATATATGTATTCCCCAATAAATTGGCCATTTGACGACTGTAGGGAGGCTAAGGTAGTGATTTTCAACTGCCTCATTCTACGTTGCATAGCAACCAGGCGAAACAAAATGGCGGCACCCGAAGTCGCGACGTATTGCGAGCCCGTTTTAAGGCAGTTATTTTTTGTTTCTGCCCAATTTGAGCAGAAATGACAATAGAAAACCAAAATAATAAGTAATCAATGAGGCAAGCTCTGACAATTTTTCGGTTTGAAAATCGTTCTATTTTGGCAGACATTTTAGAAAGCGCCTCCATCGAGAGCATGGACAGAGCGCTACAAAGCACTATAATTAAGCGCTCGCCTTATGCAACTCTCCTCAGTGTAAGAATATAAGAATCTTAAATGGGTGTGAGGGTTGGATGAAAAAATCCGTCCCGAGGGTCACGAGCCTTGTCGAATGATGCCGGACAGTGATCCCGAGGGACGGATTTTTTCTATCCACCCAAGGATTCTTTTTCTTGTATAACTTCAATTTCTGAGCGTTGATTTGCCCACAAAATTGGAAGCAACGTCTCCAAAATGACCTTTACAGTGTTGACGAGGACGTTAAACCTCAAATCAAACGAAAAACAAAATTTTAATACTGCAGTCACTTCGGTGCTGACGTCCACCATATTGTGATGACTCTACAATGATGTTTTATAATAATAGTGACGTCAAGTACCGTGCTGTGTCATCAACCTGAACGATATGAGGCCGTATTCAACCACTGAATTTATCAAACACGCGAGAATATTCGATTTTGGATAAGAACACCAGGGTTAGAACAGAATTGCTATCCCAAGCTAAAGCTGTGGATTTCCTAATCTAGTGTGCATGAATTGATTAACTGATTGATTTGACTTCAAAACTGTACAGGTCATTTTGGAGACGTTGCTTCCAATTTTATGGGACTTTTACCCTGCATTGAGATGAATTGACTTCTCAAGCCCTGTCGCCCAAAGAAACCAACAGTGTTTATAAGCATGGGCTTATATAAGCATGGGTGTTTATAAGCATGGGCTTATATAAGCATGGGCTAATCCAGCAGACTCGCACCGCTTTGCTCGGGCAGGCTTAGATCCTCTAAGCGGTTTACCAGCAGCCTACTCGTGTACGGTCTGTTTCACCTCTGCGTGGAAGCATCATGCAGCCCATCTATTTCTTCAAGCCCCGATGGGCGGGGGCCGCTGGTGTGTTAGAAAAGGATATTCGTTACACAGAAGTGTTAACGAGGGATAAACTATAAATAAAAGTATGCTAAGGGATAAACTCCTGATAAAGTTATGTTGTATGAACTCATTAGAAACAGTGCAAACAGTGTTTGCATCTATGCAAAAATAAGTTTGAAAATCTACCAGAAGTTCCATCAAGATACAAGATACAAGACGTTTATTTCGAATTTTCGGCCCACATAGGAGCACATACAGAGACATGTTGTAAATGAGCATGAAGCAAGGAAAGAAATCCAAACGATAGAGCAAAACATTGAACTTATAATAACATTTTGAGCAAGAATCAAATAACACCATATATATTCATCATTTCTGCATCATCCGCAAGAACCTAGCCAACCAATATCGAAACACGGCTGGGCTGGTCCACCCTTAGTGTGGGAGTGGAACAGGCCAACCTTCACCTTCACGCGGACTGAGGGCATGCAGATAGCTTTTAATGCAAAAAAGGTGAATATATAACAGCAAAACTATCTCCATATATTATAAAAATTGTATAGCCTGCAAATAGAATTATACACTAGCCATGTTTCTTAATTGATACTAGCCGTTCTGTATATCAAGTGCCCACAACCATCAGACGACACAAACACACGACATTTTCAAATGTAGTTTTCCATGCAACTTAAGGGGAATCGGAGTACTTTCAGGGGAGGCAACTCCTGCAAAAGTATTTTTATCTCCAATGTCAATTGGGGTCAACTCTAAAAGGAAAGAATCTGCTCCTGAGGAGCAAATTCTTTCCTTTAAGAGTAGATCCCTTTTTCAGGGGGACAGAGCTTATAGAAAAGCGAACAGGACGTCCCGAAAGTTGCCTCCCTTACAAAAATGGCGGACAAATCTGCAAGGTGTTCCCATTCCCCTTAAGGAGTAAGCTTTGGGAAAAAGGCGACTCAAGAACGAGTTCGAAATAGCTGTGGTAAATGAGTCATCGGGAGCTTTCACACATATTATGCATCCGAATAATTCTGTTGACACAATATATTTTAATTTATGTAATACTGAGCAACTCATTGTGACGTCACTAACAACAATGCTTCACTGAATAATACCCGAGGAATGTACTCTTATCGATTCTATTGACCTACCCGGATGACACCTCATCGTTTTACAATGATCAAGGTTATGGTTCACCAAATAATTGTGTCAAGTTGATTAGATTGCCCATTCCAAACAATTAATGTTTTTGACCCATTTTGTACCGGAAACTCCAAAACGGGTACCCTGGCAAACAGAGCAGGCCCAGAATAGACGTCACAGAACGCGACGTCTGATGAGGGCCCTACACTAGGCTATTTGCAAAAGAGTTCAGTTATTTTCCAAATCAATTTTGAAGAAAACACAGCCCGACACCCCTAAATTTTTTGAAATGGACTCCTGCTATATACAAGTAGGAACTTCCATTTGGTGCAAAAAGGGTTAAAGTATTTCTTGACGTTAACAATTCCTTGTAAAGATAACCCACGAGAAGCCCACTTTGTGTATAGAAATGTGGGGTTTACAAAGGTAGGGGCCTATAGGCCTACGCTGTAGACTCAATGCAAACCCTGTAGACTCAATGCAAACAGTTTTGATCCATATTAGACGGGCGTCTCTTCCGAATTTACGCTATTTGGCACCCACTGTTTACAATATATTCTGTTAAAGATTTTGCCTACAACACCTACTGATAACAATGGACACATCTATAATCAACGATGGAAGAATCCATTCATTCTGACACTCAGGGGTGAAAGAGTTTAAGATTAGTGTTCGTTCACATCAGTTTGACATATATATCAAGTTATATCAAACATTGTCCGCTTTCGGCATTATATTATCAAGTGAGATCTAAATTAGTCATTTGTCATCTTTCTTTTGCTCCTGGTCTAGATTGGAAAAACACCCCCGTGCGAGATAGGGTTATCTTACTTAGCGTAGTGAATCTTATTACAATGCGTTGTATATTGAATGGTTAGAAATGTGCGATAAAAGCCGAGGAGAAATCGTCCTGATATCACTCGAAATCAGGAGCCAGTTGTTCAAAACTAACGATGTCTTTAGTTATATAACGTATCGTTAAACTTTGATCTTTTAATGAGGCTGTTATGCAATTATTTTTGCTGACAAAGAAAGTATTTTTTTCCAGCAAAAATACCTGAGTATTAGATTTGTACTTGCTAGAACAGTTAACAATCTGACCACTAACGAGCTTGTTAAGCTATCGAGACTTTGAACAACTGAACCCAGCACCCTGACTTGACTACTGAACCCTTGCTCAGATGTCTTCGAATTTTAACCGTTGGTCGACGGTGAATCTGACGACGTCTGATGACAATACGTACGTTCATATTAAATGAGCCAGCGCGCGACAAAACCTACAATAAGACATGTGCACCCATCGAAGACTCAGATAAGCCTGCGTATCCATATAGTCTAACCAGGGACTTCTCTTGCTGCATGAAGGAGCATTGGGTCCTTAGCTATCCTTGGAGCGCACAACGAAGACTCTGATCAGACTGCGCGGATTCGCAGGCTGATCTGATCTTCGTTGGGTGCACATGTCTTACTGTAGGTTTTGTCATGCGCTGGCTCATTTTAATGGATATTTTGACTACTGGTAATATGGCTTTATTATACATAAATTGAGTTTGAGTTGAGGTTTACGTCCCCGTCAACACTATTAAGGTCATTTTGGAGACGTGGCTTCCGATTTTGTGGGACTTTTACCCGACATTGAGATGAAATTACATCTCAAGCCCTACCACCCATAGAAACCGCTAGGGTTTAAGGAGTAGTCCGACTCGCATCACCTTTCCTGGGCAGGCTTAGACTTAAGCTGTTTACCTGTCGTTTCAGCTCTGCGCGGAAGCCCAATCTATTTCTCCATGCCCCGATGAGCGGGGGCGCTTTATTATACATAAATAAATGACATAAATAAATAAAATGAAATAAAATAATTAAAATCAAAATAAAAAACATTATATAGATCTAAAATGCCATTTTAGCATACGAGCCAGTATTTTGGGAACCGTGACCATGTTAAACACACTTGATACGGGTGGCGAAGTTTACGGGTGGCTGGTATTTGTCACGGTGAATAACAATGGCAGTTTATTTTTAGAATTTTCTTCTGCCCAATATGTATGCCCATTTATTTGTTAAAGTACTATTAATAATAAATTTGGACTTAACTGTTTGGAAAATAGGTCTGACTTAGGAGAAATCAGCCAGCAGAACAATCTAAGTCTATATCTAACTGGCCTTAGGAAATGGAATTCACAATAAGATAATAATTATACACTAAACACATGTACCACTTTGACAATAAGTGAGAAAGTGAGAAAAATATATCAAACAAATTTGAGAACATGTATTTACAAATCTAAATAAGATCCCAGTAAGCATTCTACATAAATCTACAGCGGGCCGTTAGCGGCCCGTCAGGGTAGCTGACGGGCCGCTAACGGCCCGCTGTAGATTTATGTAGAATGCTAGCAGGGATATAATCTTCTCTGTAGATAATTTTTCACATATTTTCACAGCTTCGGCATGGGGATTTAGCACCGCGTATCAAAACAAGGGAAAAAAAGGAGTAGCTATTAATTGCATTTGTTTAGCTTTTTATGTGTTTTCTGTGTTATTTGAAACATGTATTTGAAAATGAATGGATTCAAATGGATTGTGCTTTACTTTGTTGCTGACTTTGGAATTAATTACGCAGGTATGGACCTTTTGTCCCACAAAACAGCATTCATGAATTTTAACTCAACGGCTTTACAATGGCCTCGGACCTTGATGGGTCCGAGCAATGGCGAAACAATATAAATCCGACGGACCTCCGTGGCCAAGAGCGCTGACTTAAACATTTAGGTCTCTCGCTGATGTGCCTCACTCGGGTCAAATTTATTGCTCCAAGTTCTGCAGAATCGGAATTATCAGAATTGTCACTGGTGACACGTCAATGACTTTCATGCAATGGGAAGGTATAGTCCCAAGAGATATAAGCCTGTGTAAATGATCGAATTGGGAAGGGCATTCCAATCTCTAGAACGAATGTCAGTTCTTGCAGGCCAAGGAATGATAATTATTTCTACAGTGCCTAGGCGTGGGAACAAGGTCATGCTGACATCACCGTTTAGACCTTTGTATAAAAGTATTTTTCCTTTTCTTGATAATTTTCCTGGTCATATGTGTAACGTTATTCCATCTCAAATCGGTAGTGTGACTGTTAACCCTTATCTTGCTGTTCACAACGGTAACCCCTATCTTTGGAAACAGTGTAGATCCAGATCAGATGGCTTCTGAAGAAGCCATATGATCAGGATCTACACTGTTTGACATGAAGTTTATGGATTTGTAAGAATAAATTTCAAAAAGAAATTTGATTGGTTCAAAGTCAGAAATGGGTGTGGCTTAAATGAATATTCAGCAAGATAAGGGTTAACGGAATTCACATTCTCGAGGTGTAAGGATTTTTTTTATTGATTCTGCATAATATTGCATTTAACAGGCTGAAATCTCATATCCCATTTTCGTTCCAGCATCGTCGTCTATCTATATCATTCTGAAGTTGTATCAGCAAACACAGTCGCCTGCAAACTGTCTTTAATATCATTAATGTTCAACGGAAGGTTAGACACTCCGATATTCGCTCGCCTCTAATTAACAATCGACTGCATATAAGGGAAATTCTCTTCAAAGGACCGTAAAGCAACAACAACAACAATAATAAAATAAAATAATTGTAATAAAACATTCACATAAAAACATACTTTAAAGTCAAAATCATATTAAAGATAAGGTTCCGAATCATAGTGGTTATGCCATATTAAATATGAATGAAGTTTAAATAGAGTTTATCACGTGAAAAATCCTTTTCATGAACACCCTGGTAAACCCCAACTGATATGGAGAAAAGTGGAGTTTACATCTTTATACATTGTTCTCTTTATGTGGTTGGTTGGTTCCATTGGGCGACAGGGCTTGAGGTGTCATTTCATCTCAATGTCGGGTAAAAGTCCCACAAAATTGGAAGCAACGTCTCCGAAATGACATTTACAGTGTTGACGGGGACGTTAAACCTCAAATCAAACAAACAAAACGAATGTGAGTGCTCGTTAGTAAGTACCGCTTCAATGTGGCGGATCTAACGATCACCAACAATCTATGTTATGTGTTCAAATATGAGAAAAAGTACCACAAACTCGGAAGAGAAAGCTTCAAAATGGCCCAAATAGTATTGGCGGGGGCGCAAAACATCAACTAAGATAAAACAAAGCAGGCAATGTAAACGACCCATTGGTGTTCGAGGCTTTAAAATTTTCACTTTTTATGATATGAGGGACGGTCTTAATGGACTGCGGGGTTCTCGCTCATCCTGTAGCTCATACATTTACGAAAATACGCCTATACAAATGCATGGTAAACTTTTCCGTCGAAAACCCGAAACTTGTAACATGAAAATTTGTGATATTTTTCTTTTTTCTGCTCAAAATATAGAGTGTGGGTACTAGCTAGAACCGCCTCATCTAAGCGGTTCTAACGAGTACATGTACCTACAATCTATATATATTCTAGAACAGAAATAAGAAAATAAGGTTTACCCCTGTGAACCCCAGTTTTACTATATACAAGTGGTGTTCAAGGGGTTCAAAATTATATAGGCGTGTTTTCGTGATGGACAAATAGCATTTGTGGTTAACGCTTGTTTGCTTGTTTTGTGTACTCATTACAATCGCCTAACCGATGTTGGTTTTGATATTAACCCTTGACCTGCTGGGCCAGGATATTCTCTACCTTCGCAAACAGTGTAAATCCATATCAGATGGCTTCTTGAGAAGCCATCTGATATGGATCTACACTTTGTCATTCAGCTGGTGAATTTATAGGAATATATTGCATTAAGTAATTTGATTGGCTGATAGTCATAAATGGGTGGGGCAAAATCATTTTTTATTATATGACGTCTCGTCTGAGAATGTAATAACGCAATGTAATAAATTCGATAATCCACTAGTGTATTAAATATGCAAATTAGTTAGATACGCTCCGTAACGTTACATGTACGACGTCCTTAACGACGTCGCGTTTACTAGTGGTGGAATATTGATATTTTTGTAAACAATCGTTAATAAAATTCGTTTTAAATGTCATATGATAAATACGAACTTGCATTTGTGCTTATGTGTTAGGTTCTGATGAAATATTGTCATTAAGGTTTAGTCAGCAGTGCATTGGCATTAGTGAACATTTATTAGGCCTTAAAGACCCTATTTTTTAGCATGTTAGCGGAAACATAGCAATTTTTAAGGCCTTTTCAGATCAGAGCAAGCATTGTAGACCCATATCAACTGATCTGATCCTAAAATAGCCTTGAGCTTGTAATTTGTGGTTTCAAGAAACGTGCGTTTTTGACTCAAAACGGGTCTAAGGTTGATATTTTCACGCTGAAAAGAAAATACAGTCGAACTTCGATGGCTCGAACACCTTTGGGACCATGAATATTGATTCGAGACAGCGGTAGTTCGAGCCTTGGAGGGTTACTATTAGTGCCATACCAGTAGGCATAATGGAGATAATTGTGGATTTTTTTTTTTTTTTTGGTGTTCTACATTTTAAATATATGTTGTGTGTACTCATTAGAATCGCCTCATCGAGGCGATTCTAATGAGTACACGCAACATACATTTGCAAGATAAAAGAAGAAAATTTCCCTACATCATCCCCATATGGTATTTGGAGGTATTCCCTTTGGACTCAAGAAAAGGTTCGACTCATCCATGGTAAACGAGCCATCGGGGTTCGAGCCATTGAAGTTCTACTGTACTTCTTATTGCACGCGCGAGCGACAAAGACTGGCGATCTTTATTGCTCACAGACATTTAGGGGAGATCTTGAGGGAGCTTCATGCAGGAAGCTGGCTTATTCGATGGGTGCACTTTTGGCTTGACCTGACTCAAGATGTCAACAGGATTGGATAAGGACATTACAATAACACTATCGTGCGATATATTGCAGTTTTCACATCTCCGAAATAGCTATTTTTCTGATGAAAATCCGTGATATTTTTCTTATTTATCCTGCAAACATAGGTTGTGGGTGCTCGTTAGAACCGCCTCGATGAGGCGGTTCTAACGAGTACCCACAAACTATGTCTCTGAGCAGAAATAAGAAAAATAATGTATACCCCGTAAACCCCAGTTTTCCCTATATAGAGTGGGGTTTAGGGGGGGTGTTCATTTCACGGACTTGTTCACGTGATGATAAAGAACCATAGTTTTGCCGGGAAAAATGGTCCTGCATGGGGGACTTAGATTGTTTTCACCTTAAATCCCAGTGTTTTAAGCAAACAGTGTAGACCCTGATCAGACGCTGCGTACCGCAGCGTCTGATCTTGGTTTACACTGTTTTCCAAACTTAACACATAGGTTCAAATTCTAAAGATAACGCTCCTTACACCGTGAACACTCTGACCTCACAACGATTAGAATAGACCGGCTGTAATAACTATTACATGTAACTGGATTTCGAACAAAGCATTGACGGTATTCGACTGGTAGGTTTCGTGAAATTTCCGTGAAATTCCACGTAGGAGTGTGGTTCCTAGTTGTAATAGCTGGTCACGTGGTCCAATCAAATATTTTATTTGCGTATAGCTCATAAGCGACCGTGGTGCACGAAAGGTTCGACTTTTCCTTCGAATAGAATCGTGCTCCACGATCGCTTATGTATTTGAAAAATAACTTATATTTGATTGGACCATGTGATCGGCTATTACAAGATAACACCACACTCCTGCGTGGAATTTCACGAAACTTTCACGAAACTTCCCAGTCGAATATGGCCATTGATAGTCTCGTGGACATCAACAACGTAAAACTACTGCACTCAGAAACCGGGTCAATTAAAACAATCGACTAAAATCGACTTTCTTTAACGTCTCGTATTGACAGCTATGCAAAACTGCTGCGGCTTCTTCACATGTGGGAGGGTTGATTCCATAAAATGTAGTTACACATAAAATGTTTCCAGGCTCATGTCTAACGTCAACAAAACTGGAAGCACGGCCCCGCCCATCGGGCCTTGAAGAAATAGATGGGCTGCATGATGCTTCCACGCAGAGCTGAAACTGACCGCACACGAGTACTGGTAAACCGGTTAGAGGATCTAAGCCTGCCCAGGCAAAGGGGTGCGAGTCGGGCTTATAAACCCTATTGGTTTCATTGGGCAACAGGGAGTGAGATGTCATTTAATCTCAATGTCGGGTAAAAGTCCCACTGTATTGGACGCAGCGTCTCGAAAATGACCTATACAGTGTTGATGGGGACGTTAAACCTAAAGTCAAACAAACAAAAAACCGAAGCGTTACGTCCCCAAAAATGACCTAAATTGTGTTGACGGGGACGTTAAACCTCAAACAAACAATAAACGTAAGTTATGCATGACCGTCCAAGGTAGGTAATTGAAAGTAGGAGTTATATAGAGGATCTTACATGAGTGTTCATGTATTATTGAATTTATTAAACTCGTTGAGGAAAAAGGATAAAATGCTCGGCTGCCGAGCATTTTATCCTTTTTCCTCAACGAGTTTAATAAATTCAATAATACATGAACACGAATGCAAGATTCTATTTATCATATGACATTTAAAACGCATTTGATTCACGATTGTTTCACAAAAATGTCAATATTCCGCCATAACAAAACGCGACGTCGTAAAGGACGCCGTACATGTAACGTTACGGGACGTATCTAGCTAATTTGCATATTTAATCCACTAGTGGATTATCGAAAATATTACATGACGTTATTACACTCTCAGACGCGACGTCATATGATAAAAGAATAATAAAACATATTAATAATAATGATAATCGACTTTATTTATAGATGGTAACACATTTAGTAATAGTACTACTCTTCCATGTGGGCCTCTTTTCTTCCTCTTCCAGTACTAAGCAATGTGGATAAAAGTCTCTTGCTCAAGTTCACAGCATTGGCGCTTGCGGGGATCGAACCGGCAGCCTCTCGATCTTAAATCTGATGCTTTACAACTGCACTACAGCACGGCTTATACTCATACCCTTCTCTCTCTCTCTCTCTCTCTCTCTCTCTCTCTCTCTCTCTCTGTCTCTCTCTCTCTCTCTCTCTCTCTCTCTCTCTCTCTCTCTCTCTCTCTCTCTCTCTCTCTCTCTCTCTCTCTCTCTCTCTCTCTCTCTCTCTCTCTCTCTCTCTCTCTCTCTCTCTCTCTCTCTCTGGGGAATGTTGTTATTTCTTCTATTTCTGGACTTCCATTCACTTTCCTCTCTCCTCTGTACCTTACATATTCATCTGCTCTATCTTCTATCTTTTTTTCTCCCTTTCTCTGGGAGATGACATAAAATGACCAACAAGGGTTGACGTCTCGTTAAACCAAGATCAATCAATCAATCAATCAATCGGTCAGTCAGTCAGTCCGTCCGTCCGTCCGTCAGTCAGTCAGTCAGTTAATCAATCTCTCTCACTCGCTCTCGCTCTCTCTCTCTCTCTCTCTCTCTCTCTCTCTCTCTCATCATCATCATTATCATCATCATCTATTCTGACTAAACTGAATACTCACATATAATATATACTTGTAACTCGTATATTGCAAAATATAATAAATGTTGCGCTGTTTGCATTGAGACAAATATAATGCTCTTTTATTAATATTCAACAGACCTGAATTATCCCGGTTTTGAAAACGTTTCAAGTTTCCCTACATTTATCTATGTATTGTCACACAGGCGTATTAATATGAACAAGGGCTGTTTGCCCTTTTATTTTATCACCTTGAGGGTAGGGGTTGACTTATCATTCTTGAAATCAAATCAATTTCAGTGCTGGAGGGTCGACTCCCAGCCAGCAAAGAATGCCGGGCCAACGTCGGGCCGATAGCGGTACGACGTGGTAACGTCGTACCGCTACCGGCCCGACGTTGGCCCGTGGTTGGTGCTGGCAGGGCTGTCTCTGTGTTTAGGCTGGAAGACTCGCCCTAAAGCTTGAACCTTACGCTTAAATGCATGCACTTGAAGCAAACAATGACGATCTTGATCAGATCTTGCGTTTCTGTGGCATCTAATCTGGGTCTCCACTGTTTACCAATTTCCGATTTTGAGACCCTAAATGTTTATGGGTTAGTCACTGACACCACTAGTGGGTCGATTGTCTGGAAAATGGTATACTGAATGAGGACTCAGACTGTTTCGTTTAACCCTTAAATTTCTGCACTGTGAACAAAAATATAGATCCTGATCGGACATCGCTTCCTTCGGCGTCTGATCTTGGTCTACACTGTTTGCCAAGCCCAACGCACGAGCCCAGTCCAGACCATTTTTGCACAAGACACTGACCTACCAAACAAACTTTTTTGGCCGCTCCAAGGCGGTTCTTCAGTTTTGATTTATTATTGTTCATGTATGCATTGCTAATAACTTTTTCTTTTATTCTGGATTGCCGTTTGACCATTTTACGGGAAAGTATACTGTCATCTGGGCTTTCCGCTTGTGACGAATTCATAATGATGACGTTGTTTTATGTCTGTGTTTTGTTTGTTTGATTTGAGGTTTAACGTCCCCATCAACACTGTAAAGGTCATTTTATTGACGTTGCTTCCAATTTTGTGAGAATTTTCCCCCTATCCCCCTACATTGAGATGAAATGACATCTCAGACCCTGTCGCCCAGTGAAACCAATAGGGTTTATAATCATGGACTAAGCCTGCCCATTCAAAGCGGTGCGAGCCGGTCCGGCTCGCACCGCTTTGAATGGGCAGGCTTAGATACTCTAAGCGGTTTACCAGTACTCGTGTCTGGTCGGTTTCAGCTCTGCGTGGAAGCATCGTGCAGCCCATCTATTTATTCAAGCCCCGATGGGCGGGGGTCGTTATGTGTGTGTATTTGTATAGATTCCTTATCATTGCCTTCAGTTCTATTTTGTTTAACGTTGCCGAAGCGCTCTGGACCCAGTTGAGTGACAAAAATATAACATTACAACGGCAAGAACACATTTATTATATACAGTCTCTGCCCCCCCCCCTCCCCATTGGGGCTTGTAGAAATATATTGGGCTGCATGATGCTTCCACGCAGAACTGAAACCAACGGCATATGGGTACTTGTAAACCACTTAGACGGTCTAAGCCAACCCAGGTTAAGTGGTGCGGGTTGGACCTTTTATGCATATAAATCCTATTGATTTCATCTCATTGTCGGGTAAAAGTCCCACGAAACTGAAAACAACGTCCCCAAAATGACCTAAATGGTGTTGATGGGGACGTTAAACCTCAAATCAAACGAACAAACATTATATAGTCTTAACCAGTATTAAGCAAGCACTGCAGGGATAATCAAAATGCGCTTGTTTAAGACAAGTGCTTGCTTAATACAGGTAATATCAATGCATGCGCCTTTCTTTTTTAACCGAAGGTATAGTGACCGGTTGATATGAGCCCGTTCGATCATCGACCGTACTATGGTACAGGAAGTCAAACAGCGCATGTTCTTTCACCGGTGTGATCGAACAACCTGTGGTAGAACTTTGGTAAACAAACATGGCAGCCCCAAGATCACGATTGGAATTTTTGGACGACGAGGATTTGATTGATTGATTGATTTGAGGTTTAACGACCCGTCAACACTGTAAAGGTCATTATGGAGACGTTGCTTCCAATTTTGTGGGACTTTTACCCAACATTAAGATGAAATGACATCTCAAGCCCTGTCGCCCAATGAAACCAATAGGGTTTATAAGCATGGACGGGCCGCCTCGCACCGCTTTGCCTGGGCTGGCTTAGATTCTCTAAGATGTTTACCAGTACTCGTGTGCGGGTCGATTTCATGCAGCCCATATATTTATTCAAGCCCCGATGGGCGGGGGCCGTAGTACGACGAGGAAGATCACCATTTTGAACACTGCAGAAATAGCAGTGCCAATTCTATCTTTTACATCTTTGTACATGCTTTAACAACACCTAAAATGTGTATTTTCCCTTGGACCAACGGATTTTCTTACTTTTCACCGCCATCTTGTACACTGTTTACCAGAGAACCAACGTTTTAGTCTGGTTGGACCAGAGTGACGTCAAGACTTTGCCGCCATTCAACCAGAGTTCCGTCACACTTCGGTTAACCATTGGTTAACCATGGTTAACTACGGTTCGTGATCTAACTGCCTCTATTGCACCTTTACTCGGATGTTTTCGGATCTTACCCTAAGGCTACGTTGTCTGTCTTCACGTATTACGACAATGACGTCACTCGAAAGCATTCATATTGGAATGACCTTGCAGTGTTGATGGGGACGTTAAACCTCAAATCAAACAAACAATTGTGATAAAATGATTGACGCAAAATATGAAGAGCCATATAATCACTGATGTTGGTGATTATTGTCTCTTGTTGCATCACGTGAACAAGTCCGTGAAACGAACGCCCCCTTAAACCCCACTTTATATAGAGAAAAGTGGGGTTTACGGGGATAGACATTATTTTTCTTATTTCTGCTCCAAGACATAGGTTGTGGGTACTCGTTAGAACCGCCTCAATGAGGCGGTTCTAACGAGCACCCACAACCTATGTTTGCAGTATAGATAAGAAAAAATTAGAGGATTTTCATCAGAAAAGTAGCCATTTTGGAGGTGTGAAAAATGCACTATTTCGCACGGGTGTGTTATCGTAATGGGGACACCGAAGACATCGAAGAACACTAGCTTCGATGCCCCAACTCAGGACAATATCCACCAAACCCATTTACATTTTTGCTGAAAATTGCAAAAACCTAATCACATTTTTTTCATCTGTAGTACATACCGGTATAGTAATTGATATTGACGCATTCGTTAAATTATCAATGCTTGGAACAACTGGGCTGAACAGTTTACAGCGATCTGAAATGAAAGTGTATTTTATGTGCATGTGTGGGTGGTGCGCTCGGGTGTGCGTTTTTGTGTATGACAGTAATGTGTATATGTGTGCGGTATGTGTGTATGATGGTGGCCCCTGCCCATCGGGGCTTGAAGAAATAGATAGGCTGCATGATGCTTCCAAGTGCTTGCTTAATACAGGTAATATCAATGCATGCGCCTTTCTTTTTTAACCGAAGGTATAGTGACCGGTTGATATGAGCCCGTTTGATCATCGACCGTACTATGGTACAGGAAGTCAAACAGCGCATGTTCTTTCACCGGTGTGATCGAACAACCTCTGGTAGAACTTTGGTAAACAAACATGGCAGCCCCAAGATCACGATTGGAATTTTTGGACGACGAGGATTTGATTGATTGATTGATTGATTTGAGGTTTAACGACCCGTCAACACTGTAAAGGTCATTTTGAAGACGTTGCTTCCAATTTTGTGGGACTTTTACCCAACATTAAGATGAAATGACATCTCAAGCCCTGTCGCCCAATGAAACCAATAGGGTTTATAAGCATGGACGGGCCGCCTCGCACCGCTTTGCCTGGGCTGGCTTAGATTCTCTTAGCTGTTTACCAGTACTCGTGTGCGGGTCGATTTCATGCAGCCCATATATTTATTCAAGCCCCGATGGGCGGGGGCCGTAGTACGACGAGGAAGATCACCATTTTGAACACTGCAGAAATAGCAGTGCCAATTCTATCTTTTACATCTTTGTACATGCTTTAACAACACCTAAAATGTGTATTTTCCCTTGGACCAACGGATTTTCTTACTTTTCACCGCCATCTTGTACACTGTTTACCAGAGAACCAACGTTTTAGTCTGGTTGGACCAGAGTGACGTCAAGACTTTGCCGCCATTCAACCAGAGTTCCGTCACACTTCGGTTAACCATTGGTTAACCATGGTTAACTACGGTTCGTGATCTAACTGCCTCTATTGCACCTTTACTCGGATGTTTTCGGATCTTACCCTAAGGCTACGTTGTCTGTCTTCACGTATTACGACAATGACGTCACTCGAAAGCATTCGTATTGGGATGACCTTTCAGTGTTGATGGGGACGTTAAACCTCAAATCAAACAAACAAACAATTGTGATAAAATGATTGACGCAAAATATGAAGAGCCATATAATCACTGATGTTGGTGATTATTGTCTCTTGTTGGGACATCGAAGACATCGAAGAACATATCGAAGAACACTATATAGCTTCGATGCCCCAACTCAGGACAATATCCACCAAACCCATTTACATTTTTGCTGAAAATTGCAAAAACCTAATCACATTTTTTTCATCTGTAGTACATACCGGTATAGTAATTGATATTAACGCGTTCGTTAAATTATCAATGCTTGGAACAACTGGGCTGAAAAGTTTACAGCGATCTGAAATGAAAGTGTATTTTATGTGCATGTGTGGGTGGTGCGCTCGGGTGTGCGTGTTTGTGTATGACAGTAATGTGTATATGTGTGCGGTATGTGTGTATGATGGTGGCCCCTGCCCATCGGGGCTTGAAGAAATAGATAGGCTGCATGATGCTTCCACGCAGAGCTGAATCCGACCCGCACACGAGTACTGTTAAACCGCTTAAAGGATCTAAGCCTGCCCAGGCAAAGCGGTGCGAGTCGGACCCGTCCATGCGTATTAAACATATTTTTCATTGGGCGGCAGGGCTTCGATGTAATTTCATCTCAATGTCGGGTAAAAGTCCCAAAACATTGGAAGCAACGTCTCCATAATGACCTTTACAGTGTTGACGGAGACGTTAAACCTCAAATCAAACAAAATGTGTGTTTGAGTTGTGTTTTGCTGAATGAGCTTCATCTTGTTATTCACACCTGTTATTAATTTTCTTCCTTTTATAGAATTTAACTGCCCTTCCTCAACCGACTCCAGCACCCCAATCTCTGGGACGTCACACATAACGTGCTTTGACATTGGACGACATCACCTGGAAATGTGCTATAACGCTAGTGTCTACTCTAGCTGCTGCAACAGTTGCCAAGCACATGCTCTGGACATTGAAGGTAAGATACCCACAGCAGGCTTGGAGTGAGTGAGTGTTTCCGTTTTACGTCCCACCAACAGCTAAGGTCATACGGAGACGGGACCTCGGTTTAAAGACTCATCCGAAAGTCTGGAGAAGCCCGGGATCGAACCTGCGATTCCTGGTTTACAAGGCGAGTAGCGTAACCACTCGACCACGGAGGCTTCTAAACAGCAGGCTTGGAAAAAGCCCTTTAACCCACTAAGTACCAGAAACACCAAAACGGGTACCCTGGCAAACAGTGCAGGCCCAGATCAGATGCCGCAGAACGCGGCGACTGATCAGGGCCTCCAATGTTTGCTAAAAGGTCAGTCATTTTCCAAACGAATTTTGATGAAAACATAGCCTGACACCCTTAAATTTGGAATGGACACATGCTGTATATAATGAGGAAGATTCCATTTGGTACAAAAGGGTTAAAGTTTTAAGACCTTTTACCAAACCGTGAAGATCCTGATCAGACTCTACGTTCTGCTGCGTCTGATTATTCAACGTCTGATTACCCTACCACTTTTTTTTCCAATGTCCCAACACAGGAATCTACACAACACTTTCGTCAATGCAACAAAAACAATACACAGCGGCACGATTAGCACGCGTTTGTAAGGAGCCCCCGTGGTGTAGTGGTTAGGCTACTCGCCTCATAAACCAGGGGTCGTGGGTTCGATCCCGGTCTTCTGCAGACTTTTGGATGTGTCTTTAAACCGAGGTTCCGTCTCCGTATGATCTTGGCTGTTGGTGGGACGTAAAACGCAAACACAACACAAACGCTGTTTACACGGTTAGTGTACTTATCATGAAACACGCCTATATAATTCTGAACCCCTTGAACCCCACCCTTATATGGTAAAACTGGGGTTTACAGGTGTTAACCTTATTATGCCCCGAAATAAAAAAATCGAGGGGCATATAGTTTTTGGTCTGTCTCTCTCTGTCCATCTGTTTGTCTGTCCGCAAAAAACCTTAACATTGGGCATAACTTCCAAATGGTAACTGATAGGGCTTTCATATTTCACATGTGCATTCCTTGTCACAAGACCTTTCTAGTTTTTATTATTTCTGCTCTAAAATGTAGATTGTGTGTATTCGTTAGAACCGCCCTGATGAGGCGGTTCTAACGAGTACCCACAATCTATATTTGGAGCAGCAATAAGAAAAATCTCTCAATTTTTCGGTGGTTAAGTTACTTGCATTTGCATAGGCGTGTTTTCGTCATGTGGCATTTGAGCATACCACCTGTATATCTGAGGACCGCGAACAAGGAAGGTGAATTTGGTGTGATTTTCGTTTTTCGTTTTTCGATATTCATTTTCAGGTGAAGTTGGTTTGATTTTCGTTTTTCATTTTTCGATATTCATTTTCAGGTGAAGTTAGTTTGATTTTCGTTTTTCGTTTTTCGATATTCATTTGCAGGGGAATTTGTTTTGATTTTCGTTTTTCGTTTTTCGATATTCGAATTGAGGCCGAATATCGTATTTTGACATTCAAAATCCTAGTTTGACATTCGATTTGGCGAAGAAAATCGTATTTTGACATTCAAAATCCTATTTTGACATTCGATTTGGCAAAGAAAATCGTATTTTGACATTCAAAATCCTAGTTTGACATTCGATTTGGCGCTGAATATCGTATTTTGACATTCAAAATCCTAGTTTGACATTCGATTTGGCGAAGAAAATCGTATTTTGACATTCAAAATCCTAGTTTGACATTCGATTTGGCGAAGAAAATCGTATTTTGACATTCAAAATCCTAGTTTGACATTCGATTTGGCGAAGAAAATCGTATTTTGACATTCAAAATCCTAGTTTGACATTCGATTTGGCGAAGAAAATCGTAGTTTGACATTCAAAATCCTAGTTTGACATTCGATTTGGCGCTGAATATCGTATTTTGACATTCAAAATCCTAGTTTGACATTCGATTTGGCGAAGAAAATCGTAGTTTGACATTCAAAATCCTAGTTTGACATTCGATTTGGCGAAGAAAATCGTAGTTTGACATTCAAAATCCTAGTTTGACATTCGATTTGGCGAAGAAAATCGTAGTTTGACATTCAAAATCGTAGTTTGACATTCAAAATCCTAGTTTGACATTCGATTTGGCGAAGAAAATCGTAGTTTGACATTCAAAATCCTAGTTTGACATTCGATTTGGCGAAGAAAATCGTAGTTTGACATTCAAAATCCTAGTTTGACATTCGATTTGGCGAAGAAAATCGTAGTTTGACATTCAAAATCCTAGTTTGACATTCGATTTGGCGAAAAAATCGTAGTTTGACATTCAAAATCCTAGTTTGACATTCGATTTGGCGAAGAAAATCGTAGTTTGGCATTCAAAATCCTAGTTTGACATTCGATTTGGCGAAGAAAATCGTAGTTTGACATTCAAAATCCTAGTTTGACATTCGATTTGGCGCTGAATATCGTATTTTGACATTCAAAATCCTAGTTTGACATTCGATTTGGCGAAGAAAATCGTATTTTGACATTCAAAATCCTAGTTTGACATTCGATTTGGCGAAGAAAATCGTAGTTTGACATTCAAAATCCTAGTTTGACATTCGATTTGGCGAAGAAAATCGTATTTTGACATTCAAAATCCTAGTTTGACATTCGATTTGGCGAAGAAAATCGTAGTTTGACATTCAAAATCCTAGTTTGACATTCGATTTGGCGAAGAAAATCGTAGTTTGACATTCAAAATCCTAGTTTGACATTCGATTTGGCGAAGAAAATCGTAGTTTGACATTCAAAATCCTAGTTTGACATTCGATTTGGCGCTGAATATCGTAGTTTGACATTCAAAATCCTAGTTTGACATTCGATTTGGCGAAGAAAATCGTATTTTGACATTCAAAATCCTAGTTTGAACATTCGATTTGGCGAAGAAAATCGTATTTTGACATTCAAAATCCTAGTTTGACATTCGATTTGGCGAAGAAAATCGTATTTTGACATTCAAAATCCTAGTTTGACATTCGATTTGGCGAAGAAAATCGTAGTTTGACATTCAAAATCCTAGTTTGACATTCGATTTGGCGAAGAAAATCGTAGTTTGACATTCAAAATCCTAGTTTGACATTCGATTTGGCGAAGAAAATCGTATTTTGACATTCAAATTCCTAGTTTGACATTCGATTTGGCGAAGAAAATCGTATTTTGACATTCAAAATCCTAGTTTGACATTCGAATTGTGTCCGAATATCGTATTTTGAAATTCAAAATCCTACTCTGACATTCTATTTGGCTGTACTGGACCCCTTTGAGCGTGACCTTGATCCCCAAGGTCAAAGGTCAAAAAGTAGGACATGGGCATATCTTCTAAACCGTTGGGAGTTACACTTCTGAAACTTGGTCATTGGATGGTCCTTGGAATTTAGAGTGTACTGGGCCCCTTTGAGCGTGACCTTGATCCTCAAGGTCAAAGGTCAAAAAGTAGTACATGGTCATATCTTCTAAACCGTTGGAATAACACTTCTGAAACTTGGTCATTGGATGGTCCTTGGAATGTAGAATGTACTGGGCCCCTTTGAGTGCATGCTTGGCACCAAGGTCAAAGGTCAAAAAGTAGGACATGGTCATATCTTCTAAACCGTTGGCGTTACACTTTTGAAATTTGGTCATTGGATAGTCCTTGAAATGTAGAGTGTACTGGGCCCCTTTGAGTATGACTTTGACCCCCAAGGTCAAAGGTCAACAACTAGGACATGTTGATATCTTCTAAACCGTTGGAGTTACACTCCTGAAACTTGGTCATTAGATGGTCCTTAGAATGTCGAGTGTACTGGGCCCTTTTGAGTGTGACTTTGATCTCCAAAGTCACGGGTCAAAAAGGAGGACATGGTCATATCTTCTTAACCGGTGGAGTTACACTTCTGAAACTTGGCCATTGGATTGTCATTGGAATGTATGGTGTACTGGGCCCCTTTAAGTGTGACCTTGACCCCCAAGGTCAAAGGTCAAAAAGCTGGCCATGGTCAGATCTTCTAAACCTTTGGAGTTACAATTCTGAAACTTGGTCATTGGATGGTCTTTGGAATTCGGAGTGTAGTATCCAAATTATGATTTGACCCCCTAGGGTTATGTAGAGCCGATCGTCCGCTTCAGAAGGGCGAAAATTGTGTTTTGTATTTAACAGAGAGAGAGAGAGAGAGAGAGAGAGAGAGGGAGAGAGAGAGAGAGAGAGAGAGAGAGAGAGAGAGAGAGAGAGAGAGAGAGAGAGAGAGAGAGAGAGAGAGAGAGAGAGAGAGAGAGAGAGAGAGAGAGAGAGAGAGAGTTCAACAAGTATAGTAACGTAACAACACAAAGGACACACTCAAATGAGTCGCCCTCGTCCACCGGGGACTGAAGAAATAGATGAGCTACATGATGCTCCCACGCAGAGCTGAATCCGACCGCATACGAATACTGGTAAACCGCTTAGACGATCTAAGCCTGCCCAGGCAAAGCGGTACGGACCATGCTTATAAACATCGGACGACAGGTTTTTAGACGTCATTTTATCTCAATGTCGGGTAAAACTCACACAAAATCGGAAACAACGCCTCCAAAATGACCTATATTAAGTCCCCACCCATCGAGGCTTAAAGAAATATATGGGCTGCACGATGCTTCCACGCAGAGCTGATCGCGACCGAACATTAGTACTGGTAATCTGCTTAGAAGGCCTAAGCCTGCCCAGGAAAACTGCTGCGAGTCGGCCCGACCATGCATATAAACCCTTTTGGTTTTATATGACGGCAGGGATTGAGAAGTCATTTCATCTCAATTTTGGGTAGAAGTCTCACAAAATGGGAAGCAACGTCTTCAAAATGACCTAAATAGCGTTGACGGGGACGTTAAACCTCAAATCAAACACAATGACATATACAGTGTTGACGGGGACGTTAAACCTCAAATCAAACAAAACAAAACACTCCAATGCGGTGTCTGATTATGCTCGTTGATTATAGATGATTTTCTAGTGTTCGTTCGAACCAGACTTTTTGTCTGAATCCTTGACCAACGTCTAAGCAACGTCGCATCAACATGAACACGAATACGACGCTGCAAAGAAGATAAAGTTTTAACTTGACAAATTCATATATTTAAGGTCAATGTCACCCAAATCAAATAAAATATTTTAAGTGGCAATGATATATCGAACCAAGTTCGACCAAATTTCATCTAAGGCGGTCCATAAAGTATGTTCTATAAAAAGTCTATCCTTTGAAATCAAGGAAGACATCTCAGAACTGAAATTATCATCACGAAAGCACGCCTATATAATTTTGACCCCCTTGAACCACACTTTTATACAGCAAAACTGGGGTATATAGGGTTAAACGCTATTTTTTCTTATTTATGATTAAAAAAAACTTAGATTCTGGGTACTCGATAGAACCGCCCCATCGAGTCGGTTTTATCGAGTCCCCGCAATCTAGGTTTCGAGCAGAAATAAGAAAAATATCAGAATTTTCAAAAGAAAAGTTATTTCTTTTGGATTTAAATTTCCAATACATTTAGACAGGGCCTGTTTTCGTAATGGAAGTGTGTATGTTTCCTTGGGCAGACTAGCCATTTAGGCCTCATAAGTGACCCTCCGATATATTAAACATTCAACAGTGGCAACAATGATCCCAAAGGACAAGAAAATATAAATTACGCTATGATGTAGGATAGGGTGACTTTTTTACGTCTGCCTTAACACCAGCTGCAGTGACGTACTATATAAAGATTATCATACGCATTTTTTTCATATTATACCCCATATGAGCTCGAGGGTTGATGTGGGGTATGATATGCAATATGCCTTTTCGCAATACGAAAACACCCCTCTTACCCCCCTTGAACCTTAGGTTTACATAGGTAAAACCATGGGGGTTACAGGAGTATACATTATTTCTTCTTTTCTTATTTCTCCTCTAAATCAGAGATTGTGGGTACTCGATAGAGCACCTCGTCGAGGCGGTTCTATCGAACCCCGCAATCTATGTTTTGAGAAGAAATAAAAAAAAAAATATTACGCCGAAAAAAAATGACAACACACATCTTTTATACAGCATCTCATTTAGAGGTTGGCCTGACGTTGCATCGACGTTGCAGTGTGGTTATGTAGGTCGCGATCCAATTTCAACAAAAATACAACGTCTCTACAACGTCGCATTCTGACCTTGAACTGACATCGCAGTTACAACGTTGTATCGATGTTGTGTTGTGTTGTGTTGCGACCTAAATACAAACAAATACCAATGTTGATCCGATGTCAGGCGTTTGCTTGGAAAATATCCTAAATCATTAAAATAGTGTTATTTGGCCATTAAATCTAAATTTAAACAAAAATAATTAAATGGAGGCCTCGCTTATGTGGTCCGGCCTCGGTAGCTCAGTCGGGTGCGCGTCTGACTGGCGATGAGGAGGACGTTGGTTCGATTCTAGCCGGGGTCTACAGCATTCTTTCGTGGAAATCGATCATGAAATATTTTATACCGCCATTATCTCCCTTTCGCTGATTCAAGAAGGGCAGTTGTCAATTCTCGTGCTGGCGAAAGAATGTCCTTACGGACTACGCTCCAGGTTAGTTCACTGCAGAGGAGTCAAGATATTCACCAAAGGACTAGTACGGACTCCGTCTCGTTTAAATTCAATGGAAACTTCACGTCAGATGAGGCTTAAGTTGAGTTCAGTGGAAACTTTGCCTCTGGTGAGTTCTCTAGAGACTTCGCCTTAGGCAAGTATCTTATGTGTTCATGTCAAGTGAGTAAGTTCGCTCTATCAAGCAGAGGTGGGGAGGACATAATTTTGGTGCGAATTCCGTTTGCATCGGTGTTGGCGTCAGTGAACCCTGTGTTAACCAATGTGAAGCCTGCATGGTGGCATTGCTGTGTTGAAGGATTTCATTTTAAAGGAAAAAGTCCCAAAACTGTCACTTTTGAGTAAAACACACTGTTTTCTCCGTTTCGCTAGATCCGCCTTTTAATATAGATAAATTACAGTTAAAGGCAACGTTGAGAACGTCCTAGCGTTTTTCTCCGTCATCGGCATCGGTATCCGTATTCTGTATTGGTGTAAAATGTCTAAGAAAGAAATGATGGATTTTGATCAAATTTTGCATATGAATTGATATTGACAATGTCTAGCTTGGGATTGTTACACTGCTTTTCGCGTCAATTTTCAACAGAGTTATGGCCTTAGAATGATGCCAGAAAATGATTTCCGCTCAACATATATCTTAAGAAAGAAATGATTGATTTTAATCAGATTTTGCATAAGAATTGATATCGACAACCTCTAGCTTGGGATTGTTACACAGCTTTTAGCGTCAATTTTCAAAAGAGTTACGGCCCTTGAAGGATGCCAGAAAGTTGTTTCCATTTGATATCTTAAGAAAGAAATGATAGATTTTGATAAAATTTTGCATATGAATTGATGCTTGGGATTGTTACACGGCTTTTGCGTTAATTTTCAACAGAGTTATGGCCCTTGAATGATGCCAGAAAATGGTTTCCACTCAATATCATAAGAAAGAAATGATTAATTTTGATCATATTTGGTATATGAATTTATATTAACAAGATCTAACTTGGGATTGTTAAGCGGCATTTTGCATCTATTTTCAGCAGAATTATGGTCCTTGAATGACATCAAATATTTACTTCAGTACAATATTTTGAGAAAGAAATGATGAATTTTGATCGAAATTTGTATGTGAATTTATATTGACAAAATATAGCTTGGAATTGTTACATGGCATTTTGCGTCAATTTTCAGCAGAGTAATGGCCCATGAATTATGTCAGAAATTTGTTTCCGCTCAATATCTTGAAAACACATTAATGGATTTTCATCAATTTTTGCATATGAACTGATATTGACAACCTCTAGCTTGGGGTTATTACACAGCTCAATTTTGCGTCAATTTTCAACAGCGTTATGGTCCTTGCCCTATGCCAGAAAGTCTAATTAATTTTGATCATATTTATATGTGAATTTATATCAACAAGAGTTAGCTTTGGATTGTCATGCCAAATTTTGTCTCTATTTTTAACAGAGTTATGACCCCTGAATGGCATCAAAAATTCGTTTCTGCTCGATATCTTGAGAAAAGAAATGATGAATTTTGATCTAATTTGGTATGTGAATTGATGTTGACCAAATATAGCTTGGGATTTTTACATGCCATTGTACTATTGCGGGGGGGGGGGGGGGGTATTTAGTAAGCCCTGCTTACTGACATCTAGTTGGTCCTGAAGCGCTCACCTAACAGCTCAAGATCTGAAGGGGTAAGGGACACCCTGGGATCCCAAGATCCATGTCTCTTGGTCATGAATCGCTCACCAGAAGAAGAAGAAGAAGAAGAAGAAGAAGAAAGTAGTAAAACTAGATATTATGCAATTGATGAAATGAGGGAGTGGGGCATGCCCCCGTTGTACACTCTAGGGTCCAAAGATCCATGCCTCTAAATGGCCTTTATCATAATGAACAAGAATATATATGGTTTATGGGTGGGTATCTGAACGGTTTCAGAGATATTAAGCATTTTACCATATATGGGCATGGCGGCAATCTTGGTCATGTGACCTGGACCCAAAATGGTCTCCGGATTAAATGTCCCTTATCATAAGGAACAAGAATATATATGGCTTATGGGTGGGGATCTGAACCGTTTCCGAGATATTAAGCATTTTACCATATATGGGCACGGCAGCCATCTTGGTCATGTGACTTGGACCAAAAATGGCCCCCACTAAATGCTCCTTATCATAAGGAGCCAGAAAATATATGGTTTAGGGGTGGTATTCTAAACCGTTTGTAAGATATCATGCATTTTCACTTTTTCCCATATAAATGCCTATGTGACCAAATTTGGCGTTGGCAAAAATAGGTCAAGGTCATCCCAGGGTCACCATTTATGCAATTTATAATGGGCCAATGTCCCACATGCTACATACCAAGTCTAATGCAAATCGGCCCAGTGGTTCCGGAGAAGAAGATTTTAGAAGGTTTTTTTACCATATATGGGCATGGCGGTCATCTTGGTCGTGTGACCTGGACCAAAAATGCAAACTTTCGTTCCCCTACCCCATGGAGGCTCCACATGTTCCAGAGGAGAAGACGCTTGAAAATGTGAACACACATACACACACGACACAAGACAGACAGACAAACTCTGGCCACCCTGTAAGCTTACCATTGAGCCTTCGGCTCAGGTGAGCTAATAAATGGTTCATATGTGGGGATCTGAACGGTTTCTGAGATATTAAGCATTTTACCATATATGGTCACGGCGGCCATCTTGGTCATGTGACCTGGACCAAAAATGGTCCCCCCCCACTAAATGCCCCTTTTCACAAGGAACAAGTATATATATGGTTGGTTGGTGGGGATCTGAAAGGTTTCCAAGATATTAAGCATTTTACCTTATATGGAAATGGCGGCCACCTTGGTCATGTGACCTGGGACAAAAATGGTCCCCGGACTAAATGCCCGTTATCGTAAGGAGCAAGAACATGTATGGTTTGGGAGTGGTATTCTGAACCGTTTGTAAGATATAATGCATTTTCACTTTTTCCTATACAAATGCCTATGTGACTAAACTTGACCTTAGCATAAAATAGGTCAAGGTCGACCCAGGTCAACATTTTAACAATTTATGATGGGCCTACGTCTTAGATAATACTTACCAAGTTTCATGAAAATCGGCATAGCGGTTATGGAGATTTTAAGGGTGTTTTACCATATATGATTATGGCGGCTATCTTGGTCATGTGACCTGGAACCCATTAGCAAACTTTCGTTCCCCCATCCCATGGAGGCTCCACATGAAATTTGACTTCAGTTGGCCCAGCGGTTTCTGTGGAGTAAAAGTTTAAACATTTTACCATATATGGACATGGCGGCCAGCTTGGGCATGTGACCTGGGCCAAAATGCCCCCCCCCCCTCCCCCCACTAAATGCGCCTTGTCACAAGGAGCAAGAATATATTTGGTTTAGGGGTGGTATTCTAAACCATTTGTATGATATAATGCATTTTCGATTTTTTTTCCATACAAATGCCTATGTGGCCCTCGTCCCAGATGCTACATGTCAAGTTTCGTGGAAATCGGCCCTGTGTTTCCGGAGAAGAAGATTTTTGAAGGGTTTTACCATGTATGGGCCTGTCAGCCATCTTGGTCATGTGACCTGGACTGAATGTCAAAATACGATTTTCTTCGCCAAATCGAATGTCAGTAGTATAGGGTGGCACTTGGGGGACAAAAATTGGGGGACAAAAATTGGGGGACGTTTTGCTGTTTTTTTTGTCCCCCAATTCCCCCAATTTTTGTCCCCCAAGTGCCACCGCTTGATGTAAGCTTGACTAGGCTAGAATGGGACTTGAGTGGTCAGTGGTGTGTTAGCTGAATACCTTCAGAAATGGAATTAGTGTGTGTGTGGTTTGACTTTGTCCCTATAAATTTGATGTCCCTGAAATTTCTAGGGACAAAGCTTTTGGCTATGTTTGAAAACGACTTAGTTTTTTGATGATCTTTCAAGTAGATCCATGTGTTTGTGTGGTTTGCCTTTGTCCCTATAAATTTGATGTCCCGGAAATTTATAGGGACAAAGCTTGAAAATAACTTAGTCTTTTGTTGGAAATCTTTCAAGAGGTCCAGGGATACCACAAGATGACATTATGTTGTTCTTTTGGAAATAACTTGAAATTGAAAAAAAATGTTTGGCACGAATAGGGCTCGAACCTATGACCTCCTGCTTATGAGGCAGGTGCTCTACCAACTGAGCTAAAGTGCCTAGATATATTTTGTATGTAATATAATTATTTTAAACTTAAGACATTATAGTTATTCTTTCTTAACTGTTTGATAGCCCTGAAAAGGGCTGTTTGGGGTTTTGAATATCTTATTCTTTTATCTGGTTTTCTTTTTCCGTATGGGTTTGGTGGCAGCTCCAAGGCCAATAGCTGATGATGACTGCATCAGTTGTTCATCTTCATTCGCCACGATATTGATATGGAGTGGAATCCTAATAGGACTCATTTCCAGTGATGATGGTTGTTGAGGACGATCTTCTAACTGTTTGACTCTATTTTTGAGCTCATTGATTTCCTTCACCAAGACTTCAATAACTTTGGGTTGGGGCTTAGATTGCTGTACTGGAGGCTGTGCATAGATCAGTTGGTTAGATGGTATTGTTGTATATTGTTGTTGCTGTAAGGTAGCATCACTACCAAATGTTTCATTGATAGCGGCTGTTAAAAGATCTGGATTTTGCAAGAGATCATCGAATGATATTGACGGTTCCATTGTTTTTTCAAGAAATCTGAAGTAGGTCAAATCCTTTTTATACTCTGGAGAGGGATTGACCAACTTGCAAAAATACTTTCTTTCACGTCCGTGTTCACTCAATAAATATCGATGCATTGGCCTACTTCGTTGCACTTCTGTGTACAATTGAAGATGGCTCACAACAGTGAAATCTACTTCAAAGCTTTGGAGGAGCAGACGGAGTCACTGAAGAGTGGCGTGAGGGAATTGATGCTCTCGTTTGATATAGTCAAGCGAGAAGCTGAAGGATTATTTTCCTCGATTGACAATATGGAGAAGATGATAGCCATAACAAAAGAGGCAGCAGAGTTGGCCCATGGTCAACAAAGGAATGGTGACCTACCTGGGTCTTCTGCTGCCACACAGACGGAAGACTGGGGGAGGGAAGCGACAGAGCCCCCGTTCTGCCTTTCCAGTGGGTCCAGGATAACTTATGAATCCTGGGCCAGAAGATGTCCAGCATGCGGCGGGAGAACCTGCTGTCAGTGTTAGTTTTATAAACTAACAAATCCCAACGGCCCTTTTCAGGGCCACCATTTATTTTTGAATGAATGTCCTTTAATAATGTTCAATCAAGATTCCTAAGTCTGGTATTTGCTGTGATGTTTAGAAAGAACAAACATCATTGCTACATCAAAGACGATGAATTCTCTGATTATGATTGGCTAAGCCATTTTTTTCATTTTAAGTAGGTCAATCCGATGTCACTTATATATATATCATTCATGATTATTACTAACTTCATAACCATGGATGAATACCCAAAGTCTGGTACTTGCAGTGAGTGTAATGCTCCAACTTATCTTGAATGTGGTAAGTGCTACGTCATTCTAAGGTATGTTGGAGAGGAGCACAACTGCCCTGATGATGACGATGGGTTCTTTGAAGACGACAGTTTGTCCATATGTGATGAGTGTCTAGAAGAAAAAAAACTGAACCTTTGAAGGTTCTCTAGACCAAATGGCCCTTTTCAGGGCCGACACTTATTCTTGAAAGAGTACCTTTTGATGATCATACAAAAGATTCCTAAGTCTGATATTTGCTATAATGATTTATGTTTCGAACATAGACCATCATTGCTACACCAAAGACGAAGAATTCTCTTAGGATGATCACTATTGGCTATTTCGTTAGCCAGTTTGATTGGTTGTTCGATTAAAGTAGGTCAATCCTCCTACATTGTATAAAAACCCTTCTGCTTTTGAGTTCTCACCATATTGTTCCAGTATGAGTTGGTTTAAGAAGTTACGTGCTGTCTTCCACCGAAGGAAATGTCCTGAGGTGGAAAGACAACAGCCATGTACTGAGGAAGAGTACTGGAAGAAAGTGGAGAGACTGCAAAGCGGACTGGCTTTCCAGCAGTTCCTGGCTAGAAGGGGAGTGGGATCAGTTACCATTAAACCGATCGCTATAGTGGAGCCATTCCGTGGCTAGTAACTGTTTAAGTTACTAGCTACATAAGAACAGTCCTTTTTAGGGCTAACCCATGGATTTCGTTAAAGAATAACCTTTTATTACAAAACAAAGACTGGTAAACTTTTACTGTTTTTAATGTATTTTAAAAATTCTTAATACAATACTATATGTTTCTTAACTATAACTATCTTATGTCTGTAACTAATGTCTATGACACTTTGTTTTATTCACAGTCAAATGTCTATTTTGTCTTTGGTTTCTTCGCACCACGAGTGTTAGAAGTTGTTCGCTTTCTTTTTCTTGATTTCTTAACACTAGATTGTTTCTCCTCAGTAGAAGATTGTTTCTCCTCGGCACAAGGCTGTTTCTCCTCGACACAAGATTGTTTTTCCTGAGGAGTGTCAGATGATATTTCTTCAGTAGGTAATGCAGGTGGTATGTCCAACTCATCTTGTATCAACTGCTTCTGTGGACATTCGGGTGCCCAATGATCTGGAAGTCCACATATGTAACAGTGTCCGTAGGGTAGTTTGAACCCCGATGTACAATCTCTTGACCAGTGTGTCGTAGCATTACATCTGAAGCAACGTCCATAAGGCGTTCTCATCAGTTGTTGATCAAGAAGTGATTTTTCCAATGTCCGTAGAAGATGAATATCATATTGTTGTTTCAATAACTTCTTTAAACTTGAACAATGGTAGTAGATACTTTCAGGATCACTATATTTCTTTGTTCTTGGATCCCTATTGTATTCCATCTTGTTTAAGATTTTTGAAGTTTTCACTGTGGCAGTCAGAAGTAGAATGAAGTTCTATTCAAGATCGCTTCCTTTTATATCATCCTTGCCTCGTGTCTTCGAATGTAGAAACTCGATCACCTTTGGATTGTCAGCTACAGTTTTTTTCCAGTTCTCAAATGTAATAACTGAATCTTCTAACAGTTTGTACTTAGCACAAGTCCACCACAATTTCTTGAAATCTTTAAAAGTTTCTTTTTCATTTAATTTCATCTGGATTTCTTCCATAGAAATATCTTCATGAGAAAACAGTATGTAGATGCAAAGTAGTAATCTTCTGTAAGGTTTGAATTTTATCACTTGTGTCAGAGGTACTTCAAACCACTTCTTCTCCATGCTGTTGATGAAACAATGATGATCTGTGTTTCAGGTCAATTTATATGATCAAAGAATCCATCTGTTTGATCAAATCGTCAATATCAGTTTCCATCGGTTCCTCATCACGGTTTTCAGAGCAGTCCATCGACTGTTCTGATGAAGCTCTTTCAATATCCATTATCATGTTGAAAATGTAGCTGATCACCTCATCGTTGTTAGCTACATGCAAACGCCATTGATCCAGTTTCACGGGTGACTCATCCAGTATGTTACTCATGAGCCAAGCTGTTCTTTTCATCTCATGCCGAAAAGACATAAATGTATCATATCTTCTCAACCAAACATGAATGTCATCTTTAGTTTTCAAGAAATCTACATTATCTGGCTCTAACGACAAAGTTTGTTCAAGTGCAAGTCTGTAGATCTCAAATTTCAGAATTTGATCTAAAGATACAGGTAGACTTTTTCTGATAATCTTAATCATGGTCTGTTTTAGTCAAGTACCCAGTTAGAATATTTAGTTGGGAACTTCAATACGATCTTATGTTCTTGTCTCAACTGTTCGTTTCCTAATATCACTTTATATCCTTCTTTGCTATTTATATATTCTGGCCAACAATCAGCGAAAATCAAACATTGCGATGGAAATATGTAAAGATTTGGATGGTCCTGACTACAGAATAACTGCTTGACTTGTCCTTTGGTATATTCCTCGTTCAGTATCAGATATCCCAAAAACCTGGTACCATATAGATTGTCAGATGAAATATTGCCATGTAGAAAGTGTTGATGAAAATTCTCAGACATGTAAAACATGTCCCGTGTGGTAAAGTTATCGAATGTGACTAGCCATCTTTTTGCTTCCTTGAGTGTAGGTTGTTGATAAATGTCAAAATAGGTAATCTGTCTATGAAACTCTAATCGTTTCTTATCTGACAAATTAGGAAGTTCATCCATGAGTAATAGTAACTGAATCATTTCTTCTTGAAAAGTTATTTGAGAACCAGTGTCAATGGCGTTTTTCAGAATCTTCATTCTCATAGAAAACCAACTGTCTTGGATGAGTTCTGTAAATGCTTGGCCTTTTCCACAGTTGTACATGTTGTATGTCAAAATCATCTCCGTTATTTCCAAGGGTAGAATACAGCTGGTAGTCATGATTAATCTGAAACAAGAATTTTGAAAATCGGTTAAGACATTCGCAAGTTATAAGCATTATTGGTTTTTCGCAATAGGAATTCTAAAAATAGTAACATATGAAAAATGATAAAAATCATTGTCATTCAGCTATTTATAGCTAAAATGGGTTCAAATAATTTTTTTCGAAATAAATATAATACAAGTTTATAAATTTATACATAATTCATAGATCATATTCTTACTTTTCTTAAATTTAAAAGAAAGATAGTTTTCATATGCAAATCACAAAACCATTTTCATATCACATTGGTTTAGGGTAGACTATATATACAAAGTGATTTCTTGTTATAAACAGGCTAGTGATCTAGCTTACTGGTCTGTGAATAAAGCATGCGTGCTGTTTCCGCCTTAGTCCGTAGATGCGAGGTTATCGAATATATGCTTAAACAGAGTAGAAGGTAGCTACGCTCAGGCTGCTTTAAGGGGACCCACGCTCACGGGAAGCCTCCGCTCTGGGAATCACTCTGGTCCATAGAGACATTCAGGTGGTTCTAAAGTGTATTCGAGATAATCTCAAATCGCCAGGAGTCCTAAGGTGCAGGGCAGCCCACTATGCAACTCACGAGTGTACCGGGGAGGAATTTGGAACCACGATGATCAACGCAAGTTGATCACGTTTCCTCTTGCAAAATTTTTCCTGAGGTCAGTATAAAAACGGATTTTTCAGGTTGAAGTTTCATAGTTCAGCATTGAACACCAAACAATCAACATGCCAAAGAGACATTGGAAGCGAATAAGAACTCCATCCAGTTCGGATGATGAGATGCCACCTAAGAGACCTAAGTTGGTAGATTACTCTGATACAGAAGATGAAGATGAAGAATATGAACAATATTATACCATGAAACCAGTAAGACAGAGGGAGTCGAGGCGATTTAGAACAAGAGCCAATGTTTACAGCGTGGACATGAGAAAGTTTCCTGAGAAAACCTCACCATTAGAATTTGTACCACGATTATTCCAACAATTGGTGGACGATATTAAGAGACATACCGAGGCACAGGGCAATGATAGAATAAGAGTCAGTATCTACCATCCTGGACTTAAACTTGGGGTCTTTATACCCTTCACAGATGTATCCTCATTGACTGGAGAAGCCCTGTCTCATGAAATTGAAAAAGTCTTACAGTCCAATGAAGACTTCAGAATCGATGATGGTCAGATGTCATTGGAAGTGACCCATACAAGACTCCCTGTAGGAAGTGGAAGAAAGCCACTCCATTATGGCCTCTACTTTGATTCTAACAACATGAGAAAGATGAAACAAAGTATCGTAAGCATCAACAATACAGAAGACTCCATGTGCCTGGCTAGAGCTGTGGTTGTCGGCAAATGTCATGCTGACAAAGATGAATCCCCGACTTGGAAGAAGACATGGGAACATATACGAAAATCAACAAGACCTTTCCAGACCAGTGAAGCTAAGAAGTTGTTGGATCGAGCTCAAGTTCCACATACCAAACCATGTGGACTTGACGAATACAAGAAGATCCAAGCTGTGTTAGCACCTGCCTACCTGATCAAAGTACATTCGCAACATGCGAAAGATGACCTTCTCTTCAAACCTGAATTCGAAATGACCAAACAGACTAAAGTGATACATATATACTATAATGGAGATAATCATTATGACACAATCACCAGTATAACTGGTTTTCTAGGATGTGCCTATTTCTGTGAACTTTGTGACAAAGGATATAACAATCGTGGTGATCATATGTGTCCCCATGGATGTGACAAATGTTACAATGTAACATTATGTGCGGCAGGAGAAACTTGTTTCTGTAGGGATTGTAAAAGAAAATTTTACAGTCCTCAATGTTTTGCTAATCATAAAAGAATCAAACCTGGACAGAAAAAGTCCATGTGTCAGTTAGTGTATAATTGTGGAAATTGTTTCACTAGAATTATTGGGAGTAAGAAAAATCATGTTTGTCCAGGAAATCGAAAATGTAGATTTTGTAAAGAGATCGTGGGTGCAAATCATCAGTGTTACATACAATCTTATGTTTGTAAGACTGATGGTGATGCACCCAACGAATCTGATGGTGATGAATCTGATGATGATGAAGAAACAAGTTCCTCCTCCAAGTACATTTTCTTTGATTTTGAATCTTCACAAAATACAGGAGAACATAAAGTTAATTTCTGTGTAGCACATAGAGCCTGTGACCAGTGTATCCATTTACCTATCCATGAAAAGTGTAAAAATTGTAGCAAGTTCCCAGACCAAGGAAGAGAAATGATCTTTGAAGGTCCTGGTACTTTGCATGAGTTTTGTACTTGGCTATTTCAACCTTTTAATGAAGGCTCAATTTGTATTGCACACAACTTTGGTGGTTATGATGGCCAGTTTATTTTAAGATATCTCTTAGAGAATGGAACTTACAAACCAGAGGTGATCATGAATGGGCATACTATCATAACCATGAAAGCTGGAAAACTTGAGTTCAAAGATTCGTTTCAGTTTTTGCACATACGTTTGGCTAGTTTCCCTGATACCTTTGGACTTAAAGAAATGAAGAAAGGTTATTTCCCACATTTGGCAAATACTGAAGCTAATCAAAACTATGTGGGGCCATACTTTCCTGCTGAAATGTATAACCCTGGCCAGATGTCTAGCAAAGACAGAGACGACTTCTTGCAATGGCATAAGTCTAAAGTAGAATCAAATGCTATCTTTAACTTCAGGCAAGAAATGGAAGAGTACTGTCGGAGTGATGTCGATATCTTGAGGAGAGGTTGTGCTTGCTTTAGGCAGCAGTTGATGGAAACTAGTGGAATTGACCCCTTTAAAGTAGCATGTACGGTGGCTCAAACTTGTTCTCTCGTTTGGAGAAAGGATCATATGCCAGAAAACTCAGTAGCTATCATTCCTCCTGAAGGCTATCCAAACCAAAAGAAATATTCGATCAAGGCTGTAAGATGGTTGCAAGTGATGGCTAAGAAAACTAACACACACATTCAACATGCATTGAATGGTGGTGAACAGAAAATTGGTGAGTTTTACGTTGATGGGTTTGACCAAGAAAATAAGAAAATCTATGAATTTCAAGGTTGTTATTGGCATGGTTGTCAAAGATGTTATCCTGACAGGCATAAGATCAATACCTACAACTGTTTGAAGATGGACACTCTTTTTTGTTCCACTTTGAGAAAGGTTGAAACTCTGAAAGCTGCAGGGTATGAAGTCATAGAATGTTGGGAATGTGATTTTGACAAACAGTGTAGAGAAAACAAAGAATTCCAAACTTTGGTTGAGGCTGAATTTACTAACTTGGATCCCTTGAAACCCAGAGATGCTTTATTTGGGGGCAGAACTAATGCTACTAAATTGTACCATGAGATTGATGAACGTTCAGATCAAGAAATCAAGTACATTGATGTCTGTTCTCTGTATCCATACATTTGTAAATATGGTGTGTTTCCACTAGGACATCCAGAGATTTATTCTCAAGAAGAAATTGACAAAGACAATATCCAGCAATATTGTGGCCTGATCAAATGTAAAGTTCTTCCACCCAAAAACTTGTATCATCCAGTACTCCCTTACAAATGTAACAATAAACTTCTGTTTCCACTCTGTAGAACATGTGCAGAGAAGTCAGACAACTCACAACTTTGTCATCATACTAAAGCAGAAGATAGAGAATTGGTTGGAACTTGGGTCAGTATAGAATTGTTTGAAGCTTTGAAACTTGGTTATCAACTTACTGAAATTTATGAGGTTTGGCATTTTCCCGAGACAACTCAGTATGATAAAGAAACTGGCCAAGGTGGAATCTTTGCTGGGTATATTGATACATTCCTCAAAATAAAGCAAGAGGCCAGTGGATATCCTGATTGGTGTAAAACTGAGGCAGACAAAGAAAAGTTCAAACAAGATTACTTGGAGGCAGAGGGAATTAGATTGGAGCATATTGAAAAGAATAAGGGTCGTAGGGCTACTGCAAAGACTGAGTTGAATAACTTGTGGGGAAAATTGGCACAAAGAGATAATATGACTAAAACTGAATACATCTCAGAACCATCAACATACTTTGAATTGGTAAGCAATCCCATGAAAAAAGTCAAGTATGTTGATGTCTATGGTGAACAGTTTTTACATGTCAACTGGGAAGAAACAGACTCTATCATTGAACCGCATAGTTGCAGTAATGTGATAGTAGCATCTTTTGTGACAGCACAAGCCAGATTGAAATTGTACAGTGTGTTACACAAACTTGATACACGTGTACTCTACTTTGACACTGACTCTGCAATCTATGTCCACAACCCCAAACTTTGGAATCCAACTATTGTGAATAATCGACTTGGGGAATGGACTGATGAAATGCCCAATGCAAAAATCACAAAATTTGTTGGTATGGGGCCAAAGAACTATGGTTACGAGTATGTTGAAAACAAAGATAGAGATTTCCGTGAAACTGTGCAGTATCAACATAAAATAAGAAAACATCCAAATAGAAAAGTTACCACTGAAAAACTTTCAAAGATTTATAGATTTACATATGACAAACGTGTGATTGTGAAAAATGGGTACACTGTGCCATATGGTTATGAATAATACCATGATATCTTAGTACATAAGATTTGTTTTACATCATTAAAACTATATAAATATACATGTTGTTCGTTGTTCTTTCTCATTACTCATCATGTCAAGCATTCAGACAACAGTAGTACAAGATATTAGCAGTTTGTTTTTCAAACATCCTGCTAATCTCTTTATATCAGGTCCAAGTGGATCTGGAAAAACAGAGTTTGTAAGAAAAGTCATTGAATACAAACATGACTTGTTTGATATTCAACCACAACGTATCGTATGGTGTTACAAAGAATGGCAACCAACTTATAATATCTTGCAAGAACGTGAAGGATCCAAAATCACATTTCTTTCTGGAATTCCCAATGACGATGATGACATTGTCAGCGATACGAGTTTGTCTCACTTGATCGTCTTTGACGATATGTTAGGAGACAAAGATGAAGAAAAAATAAAATTGTGGTTTACAAGGAAAGGGCATCATCGAAATGCAAGTGTGATATACATCACACAAAATTTGTTTCACCAAAGTAAAGATAGTCGAACTATCAGTTTGAATGCACATTATCTCATTTTGTTTCAAAGTCCTCGAGATAAAATGCAAGTCAAAGTTTTGGCAAAACAACTTCAATCTCCACATTTGATGTATGCTTTCAATGATGCCACATCCAAACCACATGGATACTTACTGATCGATTTGAAACCAGATACACCAGATCTATTGAGATTTAGAACAAATATTTTTCAAAACTGGTTTACAAAACCAAATCATCAAGGACCAGTTGTTTATTTCCCAAACATATAAAAGTGTGTGTCTGATTTGAAAATTGATCACAAGTCATTATGGTTTCGAAACGAACATCAGCTAACTTGATAAGGGCACTCTACAATTTGAGTAGAGAACCAAATACTGTAAAACGTAAACAATTGCTCAATGAGGGATTACTCGAAATGATAAAATGGTTTTCTTTGGCTGCAAGAAAAATCGTTGAGGGTAAAATGAAATTACCCAAACAGACAAAGAAATTTATGGAAAAACATAAAGATGATCTCAGAAAATTAACAAGTACCATGGTCAATAGTGATGTTAAACGTAACATCATTTTGAAACCTGGCGGTGGTGGTTTCTTGGGTGGCGTTATTATCAGAACATTAATTCGATGGGACGGTAATAAAATATTAAGACGGTTTGCCAAAAAGAAGACTTCTGTAAAGAAGACTTCTGAAAAAAAGAAAAAACCTAGAAAAATTAATGAAAAATTTATTACTGTGAGAAAACGTCCAATTACATCATGGCAAAGTCTTGGGATGCGATCGCCTACTGAAAATGCTCGCTCTGTAACTCGTCAAAAAACCATTTCACCAAATATTGCTAGATTTCAACCACTCTATGCTGGGGAACCTCATGTTTTTCAAACTGCAAGACAGTTTGGATTTGAAGCTGCAATGCGTGAAAAAGCTCTGCAGGGACAAAAAATGTATAATCAACCTTTTAGAATCAATAACAGAGGTCCAAACTTGAAACTTACGAGACGCAAAATATAAAAGCCCATGTTCGACTGGGATTCTTCATAGTGTATCACGACAATCATGACGGCCGTACGTAAAAGGAAAACTCTGAGAAAAAAGAAAACTTCTTTGATTAATAAATATGGTCCTTTTTTAGAAGGACTTTGTCAATTACCTCCAAAATTTCGTCAAAAAATAATCAATGATTCACCCAAAGAAGTGATCGATTGTGTAGGGGAATGTTGCTTAAACATTATAAAAGGCAATGTACATCTAACTAAAGCTCAGAAACAACACTTACAATCTAGAAAACAGCATGTTCGTTTGCTGAGTACAAAACAGGTCCCTGTTGCAGCAAAAAAGAAAATCATTAATCAGAAAGGCGGGGCTTTACTAGGATTGTTACTCAAACCTTTGATTGCCCCACTCATAGGATCTGTCCTTGGTGGCCTTCTTAATCCAAATCATGGAAGGGCGTAAAATGGCTATTGTCCCATTCAAACTTTGGGAAGATATGAAACGTTGGAAAGAGGAACAAATTCAGAAACCTAGATTACCACCTGATCCTGAAGTTTCGGCTACTGCTAATCTTCAAAACGACTTGTCTTCTGTTATGAGTAATAATGAAATCTCGGAATCAGAAAAGTCTCAGTTGTTTGGTGAAACTTTGCATAAATTTAAGACGGCTCATAAAAAAGCTTTAAAAGAACCTTCAGTTTCCCTTTCCCAGCCTGTTCTGCAACCTAAGAAAATTGATCAGCACATTATTGACAGTGTTCCTTCCACCATGAAAAGAAAAGCTCAGCTTTTGCTTTCTATGTTGCAAGAAAATAAAAACATAGCTTGGGATGATGATGGTACAGTCAAGATGTATGGAAAACCTATTCCTGGTTCTAACATTATCGACTTGGTCAATGATGTGATCAGACATAGAAAAGGTATTGAGCCCACGGGTTGGCAAGCTTTTGCACAAGGATTGAGAGAATTGAATATTCCTCAAGATGTGGTAGGCAATAGAGACAGATGGGAATGGATGCACGAACATCAGCTTCCTCCTCCTGAACAATCACCAGAGGATGTCTTTGTGACTCCTCCAAAATCAAAACGTCATAAACTAGGGACTCCCTATACAAAACAGCGTAAATATGATCTGCCCTCAGTCAAAAAACACGTAAGGCGATTAGCGAGAAAACATATAAAAGAAGAAGAAATGGAAGGTCCTTTCATACCTAAATGGTTAACCTATGATGAACAATGAAGTTTGAAAAATTATATTATGATCCTAAAAGTCCTGCTGCCTATGCTGGAGAACAAGCTTTATTCCAGTTAGCTAGAAAAACTTCTAAAAAAGTAAAACTTAAAGATGTCAGGGATTGGTTGAGGAAACAAAAGACGTACACTTTGCATAAACCTATTCGAAGAAAATTCAAACGTCGAAAAACTGTTGTTGCAGGAATCGATTATCAATGGCAAGCAGATTTAGCAGATGTATCAAGTATGTCTAAGTTCAATGACAAACACCGATACTTGCTTTGTGTCATTGATGTATTTTCCAAATTTGCCTGGGTTGTTCCCATCAAAGATAAGACGGGTAAAACTTTGATCAAAGCATTCAAATTGATCTTGAAAAAACGAAGTCCAAAAAGCCTCCAGTCTGATAAGGGAACAGAATTTAAAAATAAAAAATTTCAGAATTTTTTAAAGTCAAAAAAGATTCATTTTTTCACGACAGAAAATCCTGAAACTAAAGCCAGTATTGTCGAAAGATTTCAAAGAACTTTGAAAAGTCGCATGTGGAAATATTTTACACATCATCGTACGCTGAGATATATTGATGTACTTCCAAAATTAGTTCATGGTTACAACCATGCATATCATCGAAGTATCAAATGTGCACCTGCATCTGTTACTAGCAAAAACGAAGTTGTAGTGTCAGAAAATTTATTTGGAAAGAAACAAAAACATCAAAGTCCAAAATTTAAAGTCAGTGATTATGTTCGCATTAACAAGACAAAACGTACTTTTGATAAAGGTTATTTACCAAACTGGACACAAGAGTTGTTTCAAATTTCGGCTGTGTACAAACATCAAAATCCTGTAACCTATAAAATAGTAGATCTAGATGGCGAAGTAGTCAAAGGCACTTTTTACTCGCAAGAGTTACAACGTGTAGAAAAAGATCAAATATTCGAAATTGAATCTATCATAGATCGCAGAAAACGTAAAATTGGTAAAAAGTGGATCAAAGAAATAAAAGTTCACTGGAAAGGGTATCCATCTAAATTTGATAGTTGGATTTTAGAATCAGATCTTCTATA